>JAODKC010000048.1:8399499-8433989 GCA_026777985.1 Mormyrops attenuatus | reverse complement strand
GGTGGGGGGGGCCCGGTGGTCGGTTTTCACCCCCCCCCCCCCTTCCCCCTGCCGCCCCCCCGCGGGGCCTCCCCCCCGCGCTTTTCCAGCGGGGGGGGGGGGGGGGGGGGCCGCGGGGGCTCTAAAAAAAAACCCTCTAGGAAAGAGTAACTGTAAAACATTTACATAACATTTATGCGACACTCCAGAAAAAGCCATCAAGCTGTATGAGCCTTGACATCATTGGGTGAGGTTTACAGAACCCCGCCCCCGATATACAGTCAGGACAAGACAAGGAACGAGACGGACCACTTCTGACCCGCTGGGATCGCTGGGTGAACCCGACACGCTGGCAGTGCTAGCCCCCACCCCCCCACACACCCCCCACAGGTCATTTGTGGTCTCAGGGAACAATTACAGCACTTGAACAAACCCAAAAAAACATTTTGAAGCTAACAAAGACAAAAACACAAACAACACAGAGATTGAACAGCGGAACACTGGGGGGAGCAGCAGCACGTGGGGCCCAGCAAGAGACAAGCAATGTGCAGGACTGAGAACGATGGCCACTGTGAGCCACACTAGGGGGCCCGTTCCCCCGCCTCGTTTGAACCCGTGAAACCTGACCTGTGGATGGAGACGCCCCCGTGGGCAGCCGGGATTACATCAGCGAGGCAGTGTAAGCTAACGAACAGCTGGGCAAGTGCTTTGAACTATGGGAATGAGCACAGCTGATGTACTGAAAGTGGTACGACCCCCCCGCCACCATAGCTCCCCCCGGCCAGCCCCGGTAATGTCCATGTCCTCCTCATCTGGCTGTCCTCTTTATTCCATTTACATAAAATCTCAGGTGGTTTGAAGTGATTTGCTGCCTCCAAAAAGCCACCCCACCCCTCAACCCCTGCTTGCATGCAGTAATAATAACAATAATCGATGCTTTATTAATCCCCGCGGGGAAATTGTCTTTACACCTCCCTCAACTTGCTCTTTGTAGAGTAAGCTGTCCGTGAAGGGCAGTCACCTGCTGCAGCGCCCAGGGAGCTGGGGGTTAGGGGCCTTGCTCAAGGACCCGCAGACATGCTGAGGCTGGGTTTGATCCGGCGACTTTGCCACTGAGCCACATGCGGCCTCCTAAAAAAAAATTAGGGGAGAGCGTGAACGCAGTCCCCCGCTACCAGAAATTATGCAGTCGAGATTCCCACATCTGGGGAATTTACAGGGGTCAGCACAGCCGCAGTGCAATGGCTGGGCCTCACCCTCGGTGAACCACCTTTGTGATCATGGTATCTCCCCTGCCAGGTAAGTAACCAGGACACAGCACTTCATTAATGAGCAAACTTTTTTTTTTGTTTTCTTTTTCTTTGGGGGGGGGCAGGACACTCCGCAAACACACAAAAGACAACATCACCCCCGCAGGGCGAGGGTGGGGAGGGGGGGTGGAGGACTGGCTGGTTCCTCACCCACCTGGCCACATCCCAAGGCATCTACAATGCCCCCTCTCCAGCCGCCATGTGTGAGAATGGCAGTGCAGTCCCAGAAAGCAAAGATGAGCGGACAGGAAAAGCAGCGACAGCCGGCATGGGATTTTGCAGCATCATGCGCAGGAGCTCAAATGGCTGCAACACAGACCCAGAACACGATCCCATCACCCAGCACACCCAGAAAAAAAAGGTTAAGGACTCTATCCACATTGGGTCGAACAAAATCCATCTATTTAAAATGTCCGATCTTTATGAATTGTCAATGAAATTCTGTATTATTATTATCCATCCATCCATCTATTTTCTGAAACCGCTTAATCCCCACTGGGGTCGTGGGGGGTACCGGAGCCTATCCCGGGAACAATGGGCGCAGGCGGGAACCAACCCTGGGTAGTCGCCAACACGCCGCAGATTATTATTATTATTATAAAATAATATAAAATTATTGTGCCTAAAATCCATGCAATGATTCTTTGCACCAGTGGCTAGCTTTATCGGGCTTCCCTTCCTACCACACAAGTGGCGCAGCAGCCTTTCCAGCTCACAAGTCTCCGTAAAACCCAAACCCTGGTGTTCTGCCCACCCCCTGCAGGTACCTCTACTGCCTTTCATCTGCTGCGAAACATCATCCCAGGAGGTGTTCGTCTTCAGACGGACAGGCTGATCACCTGTGCCATGCGGCCACTGGATGATGTCAGAAAGACCAAGGGAGAGAGAGAGTGAGAGAAATAGGAAAAGAAAGACAGAGAGACAGAGAGAAGGGGGGAGAGAGAGAGTCACAGGGCCAAATCATGGTCCAGTGAGGCCCCAGGACAACTGACTTTTGGAGGCCCCCTGTCACGATAGATAGATAGATAGATAGATAGATAGATAGATAGATAGATAGATAGGGCCAGTGAGATGCAGGAAAGAGTCAGAGAGAGAGAATCAGAGATGGGGGGGAGACAGATGAGGGTCAGAGAGACGAGGGGAGAAAGACAGTGGAGAGAGTCAGAGATGGGAGGCAGGCACAGAACGGCCAAGGGGGCCAAGTTTTGGAAGTATGGGGAGGGCAGGCACAGTATAGCAGAGGGGCAGAGTTTTGGAGGGCAAGTACAAAACCGCAGAGGGCGGAGTTAAGGAGATACTGGGGCAGGCACAGAATGGCAGAGGGGCAGAGTTTTGGAGGGCAAGCACAAAACAGCAGAGGGGCGGAGTTATGGAGGTATTGGGGCAGGAACAGAATGGCACAGGGGTGGAGTTATAGAGGTATGGGAGGCAGGCACTGTATTACAGAGGGGCACAGTTTTGGAGGGCAAGCACAAAACAGCAGAGGGGCGGACTTATCGAAATATTGGGGCAGGCACAAAATGGCAGAGGGGCAGAGTTATGGAGGCATGGGGGGGCAGGCACAAAACAGCAGAAGGGTAGAGTTATAAAGGTATGAGGGAACAGCACAGGGGGGTGGCAGGTAGAGCACTCAATGGTGAGGGAGGCTTAGAGAACAATAAAGGGGCAGAATGAGGGGGAGCAAAGTAGAAGGACAGAAGAGAGAGTCAGAGAAACAGGGAAGAGAGTCGGAGAGACGATGGGGAGAGAGAGTCAGAGAAAGAGACAGTATGTTTACATGCACAGCTAAGTTGAGCTATGGTTAGAACTCAACTGCTATTTAATCAGACTGCTGTCCCAGTATACACGCACAGGAGGGGAATCGATTTTTTTTATCAAAGTATGTAGAACTCCGCTACAATAAGTAGCGATGTGGCTCATTTCAGCTTGTTATTATTGGGCTTTTTCTGGTTGACCTAAGTCACAGACGTAAAAAAAAAAGCAATAATAATGGATGCGTGGAGAAATGAAGTGACACAAGCTTTAATTGTGATCTGGTTGGAAGAACAGATACAACAAGATCAGGAGAGCATAACAAGAAATAAGGTATTTTGTATAATATACTATGACAACGCGCCATTGGAAATTTTTCAGATATTTCCTATTTGATTTGCTTGTAATAAATATTGGGGTATTTATGAAGCAAAAAAAAAGGAATTCAACATAAATTTCTCAGTAACCCGTCTACGAGTGATTTAAACAGCAAGGATGAAAATGATTATGATTGTTGTCTCGGATAACGCAAGCAGCGCTCATGCAAAAGCAGTGGAGGTAAACTTTAAACTGATTTTTTAAACATATACTAGATAATCATGAAAAGAAATAATAATTAAAACTGCAAAACTTGCTAGTTTTTTTTCCTATGACAGAATAAAAATATTTTAGCAAGACAAACTCTCTGCACTATAATATCTGTACCAAACTGAAGGAAAGAAAAATCTAGCTGAATAGCGATGTAAGAATTGGATGTTGGTTGCGATTAATATTGCACATCGTCCAGTCCCACTGCACCTATTTTTCAAATTTAGCACAAAACACCACACCGGTACCAGTTTTTATGCCATTGGAAAACCAACACCTTGAAGTACTGTACTTTTGGTATCTTCTTGATACTTTAGTTGAGCGGTGAATTGGACAGCTTTACTGCGCTGTACATTTCGTACGTGCTGTATGTCCTCTGCTATGCTCCAAGCTTCTTCTGTTACTTAGTAAATTGACTACCAATCCCATTGCCTGAGTGTCTCAGTCCGACTTTGAGAAATTTGATTTAATATGATTTCAGTCAGGCTAACATGTTTGCATGTACTTTAAAAGTACGGTTTTAGTTGAGCTAACACAATAATTGGATTTTCTTATTGTGTATGTAAACTGACAGAGAGAGTGAGAAACGGAGGGGCTGAGAGAGTACAAGTCAGAGAGATGGAAGGGTAGCGAGTCAGAGAGACAGGGCCGGATTATGGTCCTGTGAGGCTCCTGGGCACCTGCCTTTTGGAGGCCCCTGTCATGAGAGACGGCAGGCAAGAGAGAGTCACAGATACTGCGAGAGAGAGAAGGGAGAAAGTCAGAGAGATAGGAGAGACTCAGAAAGACAGAGCTGGAGAAATGGAGAGGGAATAACCAAGACAAGAAGAGTCAACTTGGGAAAGAGAAGCTTGGCGACAAAACAGCAGAAGCAGTCCAGAAGGGAGGGGGGTGGCATAAAACAGCGAGAAAATGGAAGATGATTAAAGCCAAGAGAAAGAATAAAAGGAAAGTGATGGAGCAGCGATCAAAGTGCTGGGGAGGAACAAAGGGAGAGGCAGAGAGAGTTTTGTTTTAATCAACCACCGAGAAAGAGGAACAAGGGTGTTCAGGGTGGAGAGTGTGGGGGGTGGGGGAATCAGGCACATGAATGGAGAACCATGCGGCATAGTGGGGGCTCCCCAGAGGCTGATTAGCACAGACTCCCCCCAGAAAGCCACCAGAAGCCCTCTGCATGTATATTTTATGGCAAATACTGTGTATAATAAAGCAGCACATATATTCACATACACGCGTCACATGTAATATAAATCCACACGCATGTTATAAACACAGCTGCATACCACTAGCTGTTACAGGTGTGTGAGGAGAAAACAGAATAAAATAGCTGGAAGGGAGCCCTGCTACTCCACTTGGCAGCTGGACTGGGGCACTCCCTGATGCCTGTGGTGAAACCCCTCACCTGACCCCCAAAAGAGGAAAACATGAAAGTCTCCAAGATACAGAATGAGAGGGACTGAATGGAAGGGGTGCCCAAGGGAGCATCCCCAAGCCATGCATACCAAAATGTTGGACTGAAGACACCAGGCTGTTGAAACACACACCCTGAAAGCAATCATGGAGGATACCCGTCACCCCAACATTTGCTTTCATTTGTATCACTGCCCCCCACCAGAAGATTTCAATAATAAAACTGAAATGAAAAATAAGCAACGGGAGACTTTCTTGCTGAGTGGGTAAAAAAGTCAAACAGCTGTCATGCGGACAGCACAGTCTTGGGGGGAGGGGGGTGATCATAGCCCATAGGGGGTATTGGGGGCAGCCTGACTGGCCTTATCAGATTTTTTCCCAATCCAGAACAGGTTCCGTGTGTTTTCATAGCAAAAAACTAGCCTCAGAAAAAATGACTCCAGCACGGCACCACAGAAAAGCTGGTCTCAGAATTTGGCACTGTAACATTCTCAAAAGTGGGACGGGATATCATGTCCAACCTTTCTGCATACCTGGAAAATTCAATCCATAAACGATATAGTTTAGTCTAATATTGACAGTGCCGGCAGTGAAACAATTTCTCAGCTTATTAGCAGAAAAACATTACATCAATTTTTTTATTCTGTGGAAAACAAAAGATCATTCTACTGGCCTGATTTAATAACAAAGAATAAATATGTCACAAGTCAAAAAAATAAAATATTGTGGCATTCGAGTGCCAAAGAGATCATGTGGTGGACAGCAAAGTTCAGTTTTAGCAGACTCCTATTGTGCGATTCAGCAGTAAAACAGCGAGTGAGAATAAATTAACACACACAGACAGGGAGCCTTTACGGGGACAAAATGTCATAAATAGCTTAAAATGGTATGGATTGCATTTGCTGAAAATAAGATAATTTTACATAAAATAACTTGTGCTATAATATTTGCATAATTCACGTAAATGATGCAATGTTCATTTTTTTATTCTGTAGAAAATGAAAGATGAATTTAATAATAAATTACAAACATGTCACAGGGCGAAAACATAAAATATTATGCCGAAGAGATCATGAGGTGGACTGCAAGATTAAGTTTTTAGCTCTTTTATTGCGCGATCCCACCTCCAACGGTAATATAGTGAGCGGAAATAAACTGACTTGCACACACAGACAGGAGAGCCTTTGGATACAGGCAATGGAGACATAATACGGCATACTCTGAAAACATTTTTTTTTTCGGTTCAGCAGCTTATAAAAACTTAAAATTCAAAACAGGTCACAATAAATCCAAAAAATGAAATACAGATTAACCTTTGCGTTACTTACTTACTTCCGCCTACGTAATATTTCGGTTCCATTCTTTTTTGAAACCAGTGTAAATGCGGGCAAGTTCTCAAAAGTCACCAAGCGAGATCCAGTCCAGCACCGGCACCAGCACCAGCACTGATGGTGTTGGTGGAAACGCGGCAGGGAAAACGGTGCTCAGGAATATGCCTCCTGCAAGCAGGTGGGGAGGCTTGCAGTGCCATGGCAGAAGGCAGTTCTGTTGTAGACTGTCAGGGGGGCATAGCACTTGCCCCAGGGACAACATGGGCCATACTGCAGACCCCTCCTCCCCCGAGGCCAGCCCCACTGCAATTTTATTTTTTTGCATATTTTGTTTCACATTTAATACAAAGTCCCAGAACCACAAAGTGGCTAAGAAGAAAATATGCATGGATGGGTTGACAGCTGGATGCATGAATGGAGGAACGGGGGGATGGTTGGATGGATTAACGTGTGAGGCTGTGGGGTTTGAGGTCCGTCTCATGGGGGTCCTGCTGCTGTTACCCCAAAAAATCTTCAGTAACATACACGGCTAGTTCAAGGTGTAAAACCACACAGAAAACCTCTGTACACATGACTCCGCCCCACTTCCCGGGACCAGCATGTCATCCAGAAGGGTACATCTGAGGGGGTCCAAACAAGGTGGGGGAGGGGGGGACAGAAAGAAAGAAGAAAGTGACATGATGGGGGCCTGCAAAGCGAGCAGGGGCTGGCAGAGACGAGGAGAGTACCGGCCGGGAAACACAGGCGAGCCAAGAGCGGCACACGGGGCTGAGACACGGCCCAAACTGAGCAGCCAGTGACAGCACGCCTTACTCAGGAGGATGCAGTCTGGGGGCTAAATGTACAAAGCCCCCCTCCCCCCTTTGCTATTCAAAATCATTAACAAGCCAATTTGTCCTTAACCACAAACTGCTCAACTAACTATAACTGCTATTTATCTGCCTTGGAAGGTGACATGTCCAAAAGGATGTGCGGATTGCAGATTACAGGCACAATTCACGATGTAACTGACGGTTAAGTCAGAGTCCATAAGTGTGATGCAGGAGCTCAGAGCCAACTGATGCTTCCTCAGCAGTCAGGGCTGCTTTGGAGGGGGGGCAGACGATAGAACTAAAAAAACCAACAGGTTGTCCTGACCGTGTGGCACCTCAAACGTGTCAGTTTCACGTGCGCGTGCACATTGCGGCCTTCTTGTGGCTGCTTTGACACGCTGAGCACAGCATGAGGGAAAAAACATACGACCTAAATGTGCCGTTAAAATTCGGTTTCCGCTGCAGAACCTCAGACGACCCAGTTCCACTTGGCAGAGGGGAAACGCAGCCCCAATGTTTGGGAGGAAACCCAAAGCAAAGCAGGGTGGAGCGGAGCATTCCCCCCCTCCCCGCTACCACCTGTGCCCCAGGAGCGACCCGGCATCTGCCAGAGTGCGAAGCATGCTGCCATACGCCAGGATGTGGTGAAGAGGTCTTCCCACCACACGGTCGCCAAGCAGCAGGAGACCTACATGGGGTTCCTACTTACAGGACAATGCTGCGAAAGGTGCTCCAGCCCCACATTCCTGACCTCACACTTTCAGTGACCTGATTAAACTTCTCAGAGCTCTTTTAGAACTTTTCTCCTCATTCTTCCCAGGATTCAGAAAGTCAAAGGGAGGAACCTGGAGGAGCTCTTTATTCTCAGACCTTCAGGTCTAAAATGTCCTCTGCACCCACACACACACAAATTACAGGCAAGGGAACCACACTGAATTCAACACTGTCCTCCAACAAACTTATTTCAAAAAGGTTTAATTTAGTTTTTACTGATTTATTGTAATATACTGACCTGGCACCAAATCAGTCCCGGCTTGGCCTCTTTTAGGTACTTTCTGCAGAAACTATGATACCTAGTACCCAGTGCCCCTAGCACCTTATACCGTGTTCCAGAGCCAACACCCTTACAACAAGTCCTGCTCATCCCACGCAACACCAGAGCACCTCAGTCACCCGCCCTCCCTTCCCGGGCCCCCGGCATGTAACGCGGCGGATAAAAGCGACCCATGCCGGAGCTCTGCTAATGTAGGCCAAGGTGAACAACAGAAGCAAAACAATGGGATGGACCCCTTGTGAAAAGCAGCCACATTAAAACTGACCTAATCCTGCAGGCGATCTGTGCCACTTAGAAGCAAAACGAGACTCTAAGCCTGCAGTTTTGAGTCCTAGGGAAAAAGGGGAAAAACAAATCACACAGATTCAGTCGTTTAAGCCATTAACCTGTCAAGATAGCAATCGTACGGTCAACAAAGTAATAAACGCATGCTGAGTGCCTTCTATTCCCACTTTTGTCGGGTCGTTTTTTTATTTTCCAAAGCGTAAAGAAAGCAAAAGACTCTACGATTTCCTTTGTCTCAGCACTGACCCGACCCGATCCATCCTTCCCGCCGGCGTCCCTCTCCGGCGGCCCCGTCATCTGACATGCTCCCTCCCTCCGGCCGCGGCACGACCCACGCGTACCGCTCTCTCATTTCAGGTCCCGGGAAGCCAGACATGGCAGACTGACAGCTCCTTGGCCATTAAAACCGAGCGGATCGCTCTGTGGAGCCAAGCGATGGCACACCTTCAACAGCAACAGCAGCCGTATTCAACAACAATTACGTTTCCCCGTTTTACTGCACTCTTTACTATTTTTTAACACACATTTTCTTCAATTGGTGCCATACGCGAACGGGTGCCACGAAGCCGATTATCAGCGTTAAAAATATTTATCTAAATTTGTTCGTAGCGATTTTGCAAGTAGCAAGTTGACTAGAACCAGCATTTTTTTTTTACCAAATCTGTTTTTCATCATTCTGTTATACTGTTAGCAATAATTGACCAACGTCAGAGTCCATAGATTTCATAATACAGATTAATAATACATTTCATGACATTGTAACCAAGCAGAAGACGAGCCACAAAGCATTTCAATGTGCTGTTCAGCTGGTAATAAAATAATTTTTGTTTAATCACTCACAGATTTTTTATAAAATTTCAAACTCCGTACTTGTCCAAATTTGTCAATCGTTGCTTTGCCACGCACATAAATTGTGCTGTTCGTCAAAACAACGGCGATCACAACACATGCTTTTGTATTTCACATTCAAATATAGTCTAATGCTTTTTATTTCCTAACGTCGTATATTTCTTTCCCAGTTTCGAATATTTGGATACCTTCCATACAAGCTAACAAATACATGTCCTATAATATTTAACACACATATACATACACGTATAGACTACCTGCCGTATAGCTAACAAAATAAGAATGTTACATAGTTATAATTTGAGTATACAACAAAATAAAAAATATTTGCACTGATGACATAATTAACACTGGTCTTCGTGCAAACTAACATTAGAACAAGACTCAACACACAAAACTGATTCCCTGCTTAGCGGCTCAATGCTTAAGCCTATATCGAGGCGGTGTTTAAGGCGGAACCTCAGACGCCTTACTGTACCAGATCCGGGCCTGGACCCTAGCAGCCCCGCCAAGCACCAAGCGTTTCGATCGGCGTGCCACAGCAAACACTACTATCTAATGTACACATGGGTTACAATAATCACCAAAAGGCGAAGAAAGCATCGGAGGCATGAAATAAAAACGCCGAGGAGTAATGCCGGTTAACAGTAAAACATTTATATTAGGAACCTAATGAGAACATTTTACAAATATCCTAATAGCGGCGACCCATCGTAATAAGTAGACAAGCGACAAAAATTTCAGAGTAAATCGCAGGCTTCTTGGCTGCATAGAAATAACACACGAAATATATGCATCGTGCATGTGGATTCTGATTTCAGGAATTCGTTTAATAAAAATTGACAACCTGGAGGTACATTAAACTGTTCAATAAACGTCAATATTAAGCTAATTACTAAAAACTACGTAAAGCAGGGGCCCTCGGTAAATTCTAATTTTCAAAATTGTCATGCCGTCGCACTAATTTCCTTTCTATATAAATGATTGTTTGGGGATAAATCCCCGGGGTCACCCTTAAAAAACACATAGAAACCCACTGAAGCACAACGCCAGCGATTCAAAAACGCGAAAATCAGCTTGAATCTATTAAATCGCATATAATTTGTGCCCTTAAAACGCTAAACGTGACGCCGAACAAACCTGAATGTGGCGCCATAGGGAGGTGGGACGAATAGTATTTTCCTGTCTGGAAGTGTCCGCGATGTTGTACAGACGCATGGCCCGTAGAAGCAATCCTAGAGGCGGCGCGGTGGACCAAGGCACCCCGCTCAGACAGGAGGTGGGGTGGTGGGCCGAAATCCCGGCCTTCCATTTTGTTGAAATGTGATTAATCCGAAACCCAGTGGGGATCCCCAGGACATCGAAAGCAGCCCAAATAATATAATTCCTTTGTGGGACTTCTTCTAGGTATTGCAGTCAACATATCGGTGGCTCCTGTAGCTTAAAAGTAGCTTCCGACCATTGTCTTTCCTGCAAGAGAGAACCACAGCGGCTGCTGAATATAACAAACAACGCTGGAAAATATTATGCAAAGCATCTAATGTGGAATACTGTGCAGTGAATAAACTGTGTTTTAAAATGACCTACGATGCGGTGTACTTCAGTACTGTTATCTATAACAATTGTTTGATTAAGCGTCCGGATAACTGTAACTATTGTACAATAAGTCTTACTGCACGGACACAAACGTCAACCATTTGTAGTGGACGTTTGTGAGGCTAAACGTAAACGACGCAAGAAAACAAGTCAGCATCAGCAACTCTTGAGATTTTTTGAAGGACACATATGACGACCTTCGTCGTTAAAACGTGCACACTTTCATATACTAAAATCTAGCCGCCTGCATGTCTTAAGGTTGTGCTTTCAGAGGATGAGAGCCTTCGCACCCCAATCGACCGGAGTGGACACCCAATCGCACCTTCTTATTGATATATTTCGGCTCTACAACATGCCGCGTTGTATTTTATTTATAAAAACACCATTCTTACTTTAATAAGAATTAATTGGTTTTCATAATGTTGCCGGTCGTTTCACTCGACTTCTTTTATATTGAAATTCAGCGATACACGTATACAAGATAAGTTACAATGCATTTATGGATGCATTTTCTCTGTCGTTTGAGTGGTTATTTATAATACAACGTACCTTCCCTAGTCACATCATTCGAGCTGTTCTTATTCATTAACCAGTTTTGGCAAACTGGAATTAACGATTTACAGTATAAAACGGATTTACCAGGGTGACAATCTAAATTCAGATTCAGGGTGTTCTTTAATTGGGCTCGTCTCCGGGAGGTAAGATTCCTTTGTCATTAGAGGACAGAGATGACCTTTAACGGAACTGTAGATGCCAACATACATTTATGTCTTTTCGTTTTGACAACTAAATATCAGTTGGTGAAGAGTCGTTGTTTCTGCAAGCATATACGAAGGTGTGTTTATGTTTTCGATTGTATACAAGACATTTTACTCCGATGCTGGCGGGCGTACAAAACAACAGACTAGATCCCGAAGGTTGTATTCAATAAATGAACACAATGATTCATTTGTAAATGAGGTATGTGTTTAGAGGTCAGCTTCGGTAGTACATTAGGCCTATATAGCAACTAATAGAAATATATAGCATAAGAATCTAGCAGTTAATTGTAAATCCATTTACAAGCCATGGGTCATACACCACCGTATAATTTAATCGCAATAGGCTTAAGATCTTAGTACAGTTGAAATGTTCCTTTGGATGCAAGAGGAGCCGTCGTAGTTAAAACTAAATAAGTGCGTGATTAGTGTCTTCCATATGAAATAGTACTTAGGTTGAATAGGCCTATGATAAAAAAAATGTATTTCAGACAACTCGATAATACGTTCCCAGTTTTAGTCATATAATGAAAATCACACGAGCGCATCATTTTAGTATAAAGCAAGCACCGCCTTCCTGACTTTATAAAATTAAAGATATTTACATTGTGTTTATATGTTTTTACACTACCTCGGTTAACTGGGCAAATTAGTAAAAGTAAGAAGCAGAAGAAGTAAACGCCTATAATTTTAAAATGCACTCGTAATTTAACTTCATTGGTAACTACTCAAGCTGTCATTGTCTCCACATTGCTTAATCAGTCATCAGAGTCCTTCATAATGGAAAAAGGAGTGAAAATAAGCGAATATTATCGCAGGTACTACATTAAAATTTAACTAATAACATTTTTTAAAACCTCTAACTATGTTATATACTGTTTATAATTCAGAAAAAAACGTCCAGCATTGTGTATGTCGATAGCCTAGGCTTCATATATGACTATAGAAAAACTAGCGTCTGTCGAAACAAAGCAACGTCTGGATTGAATTATGAATAATGTGTCCGATTCTGAATTTAAGGCTGCAACATACACAATGCGAATGGATTTTTTTCGGTTAAAACTGTGGTTGGATTTAAACACTGGGCGATTATTAGAGATACTGTTGAATTGATCAGGCCGACTGCGAAGCGACCACCGCACCTAGAACGACAGAAGAGACTACGCCGTGGCTGGGGCACGATTATAAACACTGCTCTAAGCAAGACGGACGACATTCAGTTTCAATCAAAGCCAAAAATCCTTTATATGAAGAAGTAATCCATTGACCTTACAATAAATTCGCACAGTAAAATATTTATAATATACGCTATATTTTTAAACAAAACAATGATACAGCGAAACGAGGCTATTAACTACAATGAAGCGTCCTGTATATTAAAACGCGCCGTGTTCTAATTTGTAAATCGATTTCGTCTTGCTTGCTTCAGCCAATAAATCTTTACATAAAGCTGCCGTCGTTGTAAAGTGTTATTTTTAATCCAATCTATTCCGTGATAAAATTGTGTGCGAAATCATCCGAATAACGTATTTTAATCATGTTACAAATTATACTAGTGTGCGAGAAGAGCAAAATATATTTGCACAAAAATGAAGGTATAAACGCGCACGAGGAAATTGGAATCCAGCGATTTCATGAGTATTTTATAGTGTACAATACAGCGGCATTGTGTGAGATTTATTGAGCTTAGAACTGGATTTTAAATTTTACAATTTTATAATCAATACCAGGCTCTCGAGTAAAATAATACAAAATTAATATAACATATATTTGCAAGAAAAATAAAATAAACAGATTACTTACTGGTAAGTTATTCCTCGAATAACAATAAATAATTTAAATGGTCATGAACAAAAACAATAGTTTAAAAGTTGCTGGTGGAAATGGTTACATTATTGACGTGGTAGCTGTTTAGATAGGCTACGCCGAACTTCTGGCTCCTTGTCTAGTGAATCGAAATTCGAACCTCCAAACAGCTTTCTCAGCGCCTCGTTCAGCTCGTGCCTCCGAACCTAGGGAGGGTAAACACGCTCGCCCATTGGCCGGATACCCGCATGTTAATATGCTCGTGCAGTTAGCCCGGGGACATACGGACTCCGCCATTGGTCGACGCGTTCGACCAATGGCAGAGCTACTAGAAGACCTAAACAAAACGGCGGGCGCCTAATTCAAGTTCCCTCATTGATCTATGAAGCGTAACTCCTGTCATGCGTAATTCGTAAGGGAAATGCAACAAATTGCATTTTGTGTAGCAATTATTTAGAACTTTATTGTTTTAATCTGCTTTTTGCTAAACATTATGATAAGAATTAACGTTCGTCGTCAGTAACATATGTTTAGACCTATATTTTGTACATACCATTTAAAGTTCTGAAAATAATCAAGATTACAGCCACAACGGATACAGAGTGGTGATACTTCAATAACTATTACATCCAGTGTGTCCTGATGTTCTTCTAACCAGTGGACCGGAACGTCAGCATGGCAACCATCATACCATTTTAACGGAAGTGCACACATTAAATTCTACCAGCTGTGGTCCTGGAGGGCTTTAATAAAACAAGGTTTTCCCTTTTCAGTATCGGAAACTGCAAAAGATGTAATAATTATTACTATTATTAAATAAGTATGTAATAATTACACCAAATGTTATACGAACTTGGGTTTAAGACTTGTTTTAAATTGAGAAATACTAGCAAGTTATGAACATTGTTTTAATGGGTACTTCAATCATTTATCTGTATTATTGAAATTAAGTGTATATATAATATATAGCCATTGGTGTTAAAAACTTATTGTCTCTCTGTATGTTGTGATTGGTTTACGTGCTGCCAACACGTTGTCAATCAGAAAGCGTAAACAAGCCCCTGATTGGCTGCTGGCCAGCCCGCACTGGGCTGTCTGAAGAAAGCAATTACTGGCCCTGTGGTTTCAAGGCAGCCCAGAATGGAATGATGAAAGGAGATAAGGAGAGCCTGTTTCAAGGCTTCCCTTGGGCAGACCTCGCTGGCCCTGGATCCATTGGAGAGTCAATAATGAATCAAAAGAAATGGGATAAAAAAGTGACACATTACATGTATTAAAATATCCTGTCCACGCAACAACAGCGTAGCAGTTAGCTTTGTAGGGTGAAATTCCGTAATTTGCATGAAAGATGGCTATAGCCAGAATAACGATTTAGAGTTGAAAAAATGGAATGGTAGGATCTGAATCGCCGCCAAATGAAAAACGTAGGGCTCTTCAAGAAGACAAACGGACAGGATCTCACAAGCATTTGTCATTTTGCAGAAGTTTTGCAGTTCCGTGTTCTTGTTGACTTTCTTTTTGTAAATCTATATTGCTTAATATCAGAATAATAGGAGTTAGAAAATAAAAATATTAAAATAAAAATTAAAAATAAGTGTCGAGTATCTTAACGCTAATAACAATGCAACTTCCATTATTGTCGTGCAGTTCACGATCCAGATTACATCGAATGAAATGTGGCGTCCACCTTGAAGAATAAAGAACTAATATTAAAAACGGTAATTTCATTGTGATTTTTAGGTGACGACAAAATAGCTGCCTTTGTTTTCGACAGTTATTACCCTTCATATTATTAATACATTGTTTAGATTTTATTACCAATCTCATTATCAAATTACAGAATTAAGCTATTAAATAGGCCTCCGTGGGTAAACAAGTGATATTTTAGAAACATTAAATAACATGAAGTATACGTAGGTGATCCATATCTGCCTGCATATTTACAATATGAGCACTTTCTAAATATTCTACTATAACAGTCCTGACTCGGAGCTTATTTTTTATTTTTAAAACGGTATTAGGAGGCATTTGAATGAGTAGCTAGTAACATGGTCTTTGACATAGTATATTCAGAACTCACCTTTTCCAGCGCGAAATGCCACTTGGATAAATCTAAGGGCTCATTGTAATATTCACACAGATGTGTGTTTTGACTGGGTGGCGACCCATGGCCCCTCGCTCCAGCGCCAGCACCCGGCGCCCACACCGTGGGCCACACGCATTTTCTACACGCTAAACCCATAGCTGGTAAAGGAGCATTGGATTTCTCCTTGTTTTTTGTGATCTCGCCGTAGGTTTAACAGCCAGAGACGTGGGTGTATAGAAATAAAACGTCAACTTAATGTTTTACACCGAGGTTAAATTATTCAGCCTAGTACTTAATAGTGTGTATAGGCCGCTGATAGAAAATTCGGCCGTCGTTCACCTATGTTACGACTGTAGTATTTACTTGATGTGTACCACATTAACATTCTCCAAAATGTTCATATAGATTTGGTGTGTAAGCCATATATGTATCCTGAGTCAAGAAAAAAATTATTGACGTTTGTGCGAAGTCGGGATGGCCGATTTTAATCTATTTTCTATCTATCCATCCATCCATTGGTTGTATCAGCTTAAGTATATTCCGGGACACTGAATTACCGTCTATTTTCTATGCACATGCAGTAATCGGAAGAGAGGGTTTGTCACCATCTGGGCTGTGGAAGGGTACAGTATGATCGACCCTTTTGGATATTTTACGACATCTCGTTTTAAGTAGATGAAAGCCAACAACGGCCTTTTGACAACTGTTGACCAGAAGGACAAAATGTCGACCACCACAGTAATCTCCAAGACGTCTAAAGCACGATCATAAACGGTCATTCCACTAAGTAAATAAGAATTTCAATAAAAAATATAAATATCCCCAATTCCCTCACCCCCCACATAATCGTTTATACGCATAATGTAATATGATACATTAACATATATATTTGATGCGACCTTGAAGTCTCAGGTTTCACAGTTTATGCAGGATTATAGACACGTTAGTTGATCAATAGGCCTATAACTAATTTGGTTTTTAACTAATAGAGTAACAGCTAAATACTTGTGAGAAATTTGTTTCATATCTTTACACAAAAAATATGGAATACAAGACATAACACCGGGCTGTCATATTCCAGTTCTGTCTTCACCAGGTCCGAAATGAAAGTCAAAACAATGGCCATCATTTCCGTTAATGTCACAACATAGTAATTTACAACCCATTAAAAGTAGAGTAATCTAACGACCACGATTTGCAATTTGTTCGAGACGGACGTGAGCTGGTTTATTGAGTTAGTGGTTTTTGATAGGTCGGTGCGTGCTATAAACGCTGTTCTTTGCATAATGTGGTCATGTTCTAACAGGAATTGTTCCCATACAAAAGTAACGAGCAGCTATATATTTGTTTCTGACTACAATTCAAATGTCGTTTGTAAACACATTCATAGACACACAAATATACAGGATGTCAATCTAAACCATGCCAAAATTATTTTGGAGTCCTACAGTTAAGCGACAACGCTCATATTAGTCCTATATTATGAATACCATAACGCCACCATCCCTATGCCGCTCGAGATATATTTCTTGACCGCTAACTGATGATGGCCGCCTCAATGCATAAGGGCCTAGTAGGATACGTCAGCTATTCTACAACGTTAAGTCCTATTGCCTGGGTGTAGCTCAAGGCCAATGAAAATCTTTAAACTGGGATATTTGATCTCGAGATAGTGTTGTTCTCAGCAGAAAAAAACACTTCTGCTACCGGATTTTTATATATACATATGCTCTCGTAAATAAGATCAACGTTGTCTGTGCACTAAACAACGCACGTCACGAAATACGTAAAACGTAACTGAAAAAATGGATGTGGGCGTGAAAAACGATGGGTAACCTACCCATTTCATAAACATGTATTATTCATATATAACAGAGTGACTTATTTCAATCAAACCTTATTGCAGATTTCCTTTTTTGTTTAAAGCTGCATTACTTATCTGATTCTAACTTGGTCATTTTATATATATATATATATATCTCCTTTGCAACGTTTAATGCAATGCGTCCTCCAAGTGTATGAAACGCAACATCAGGCTATGTCCTGTAACTGTACCTCCAAATAACATAATTCAAGATCTATGCAGAAAATTTCCGTTCGACGTGCATATGAGTTCAATGCAAATAATCTCAATTATTCATGTATAACTGTCAATTAGACTTATATTAAGTAATATAACAAATACGCACAAGTACGTGTGATTTACAGTTCTTAAATGCGGTAGTTATAAGCCATGATTCAATTAAACAAACAATCAACAAATCTCCATTATTTTTCTTTTGATTTTTCAAGAAATCCTTTCAAATATATTAATATAAGCAACAACACGAACATATTAGAATTTGCATTTCTAAGATGAATTATGATCTGAATTTTGAGTTGCGTTGTCACAGGGGAAAACAAGTTACTAAAGACACAAAATACAATACGAACGTAAACTCCAGGATAATGAGTTTTACGTATCCTGATGCTAGGCATTTGGAAGGCAAGCGTTACATAATGCAACATATTGGCCTAACTAGACGAGGGTTTAAAGATTAGCGTATAACTGATAGAAATGTATTTATTGTAAAATATAATTCAGTTTTAAGTAGTTGCACTTATATTAAAATGCATTTATAATAGATTCCTTTGCCAAGTCAATGATGAATTTTAACACACACGCACAGTAAATCGGAACTGGCTTGCACGTGATCCTAATTTCAATTCTAGCGATGAGTCAGTCTTACAAAAAAGCAACATTTTAATTACTGGTGCTTCCGTTACACTGCAATTTAAATCTATACACAATAACCTCGTGCGCTGCATGCAAGACTTGCAATGCCATAATACTTCTTAAAAATAAACGATGACCACTTTTCTACAAGTTCTGGCCTATACCGACGGTGACGGGAATGACATATTCAGGAACTTGTTGGTTCCATAAACAAAACATTTTTATAGATAGTGGAAAAAATACTAAATTTAAATAAACCAAACCAAACTAAATATAGAATACCACGAAAATAAAAATCAAGTCTGTTGATATCGTGTAATAGTAGTGCGGTTGTATCTGACGTTTGATCACAATATGTAGTGTTTTCCATCTCTCTTTAAACCGTCCCATGTGGGTGAGAACTCGATTTCCACATTTCAAAGGCACGTCGTTTAATAGTAGATCCGGATTAATAGCTAAATACACTTGTATCGGGTAGCACTGCGCGACATTGTTAATTTTACGTTCACGCACATGTTTAGTTTAAAAAGAGATTTTAACAATAAAATAAGCATTTGGTAATTTAATTGCTGAACACAGCTAGTTGTCTTACCATAGAGATGAGATTTGTGCGGTGACACGAACTGACCTTGTGACCTAGTAGCCTTCGTATATACAGTAAAGTATAGATAACACAAGGGTGGCCTACCGTGTATCCACATCCATTTCTACATTCACATAAATAGCCTATATACTAAAATATTGCTAGGCCTACATTCAAAAACGTGTTTTCCTAACTTAGATTGTAATATTAAACAATTGAATGTTACCACGACGGTCTAAAAAAACGAAAAACGCTCGACGGAAACCCTAACCCTTCATAGTAACGTCCCCCATTGTTTTACCTGGAAAATCCCACCGATTACCATATTTAAACTACACAATCATGCCAGATTTCATTTATTTGTGAATAAATATTGTTTGGTTAAAACAAATCAGTATGGTGATTTTTAAGTAGGCCTAAATAAAAAAATATATACATAAACTGGCAATGTAGTACAAACTGATACTCATATCTAAAGTTCATTAGCTTCACACGTTTTTTTTGCTACGTGTGCAGTCGTCTGACTGCTGGGAATTGGTTTCCAACGTCTCTTTCCCCGAAAAGTAATGAATCAAGAAGCTAAATTAAGCTGATGAGATTTATTTTGTAAAACGCGTATTTCTATTATTTCGACTGAACTCTTGCGCTATAGGCCTTAAGTAATCTAGGGTCTATTAATTGTCCAAATAAAAGGTGTATGTAAGTTTAAAATGAAGAGTACAAAATACCGCAATCGTCGGAATCCGATTACCTAATTTCTTTTTAAAACTACGATATCAGTATGTTCAAAAATATCAAGTTAAATTCAAAATTTAACCGGCCAAAGGTGATCGAGTTTTTATACGTTTTATTAATTTCTATTATTAAATACCAATTGTTTAAATTAATTTGTATTTTAAAATGAAAATACATGCCTCCTTAGAATAATGCTTCTATAAATTGGTTATGCATTTTCAATGGTAAATTTGAATGCGGAAAACGAAAAGTACCTACCTATACATATACATACGCCAGGCCCTGAAGGAGACCAAAAATATATACTAATGATTTGAATATAAACAAGAAAATACACAGATAAAAATGTAAACACTCTGGAAACAGAAGAAAATCTTCAAATGTTCCTTTTCATTCGATTACAGGTCCACTCAAAAAAGGCGAAACCGTAGTAGTGTAGCAGTAGTTGATTTTAAATCGTTTTCCCCAAATACAGGAAATATTTTGGATGTTTTTTCCCCGCTATCTTCCTATTCCTTAAGAATAACTAATCTAGTCGAGAAAGCAGAGCAAATCCAACCAAGAGACCGAGCAGCCTGCTCGAGGCTCTATAATCTCAGATTTATGGTTGGATGACGCGTCGTCTTCTTCTCCCACAATGGGGCTCGGTGACATTAAACAGAAAATTGATGGAGAGACGACCGAAATGTAATCTCCTTTGCACATTCAGGCCATTGCGTTTGGCCTTCTTTATTTAAAGGAGGGGGCCCACTCAGAGCGAATATACACCCCATCACCACCGACTACCCATCCCCCATTCTCTTGGTCATTAGAAACTGGACTTTAAGCATCGATTGATGAAGACAACTGTATCTCACCGCCTTACGCTCTTGAACGATTTAACACCATGCTGCAGATTTAACTTTTCCTGACTCAGTTTTCTTTACCATCCCGCACTTCATTGCAACCTTCCAAACTAGGAAAAAATTTAATTATATAAAAACAGCTCCGACGCAACACAAATCAATGATCAGTGAACTTTTTAAACTAAAACAAACATTATCCAAGAAAAAATACAAAACTTTCAACGACAATTAAAAAGCAATTTCCTTTCATTTCCATGGTTTTCTTAAAAATGATAGATGCAGATCAATGACTTTTAAATTATCAACAGGAGAGTACGCTCAATAATTAGTACACCGCTCCAAAACAAACCACCGATCATTCATTTTAAATCCGCCGTCCGCCCCAGAAACAGCCCACATTGCGTCCACTTGATTTGATTAACACGATAACCAAAAGAAAAACACAAACACAAGATCCGAACACCAATCTTTTACTTCTGGCTTCTCCAGTCTTTAATGTATTCCACGGAAGGAAGAAAAGGAAATATCTTTAAAAGTATCTCTTACAGACAACGCCGCCGAACAAGAGAAACGATATTTTTCTGTCCCCTTAAAAAAATCTGATTCACACTTAAAGGCGAAGGTTACAGTCGCCCGACGCGATTTCTAACCGACTTGGCATCAGTTTGACATTCCATGTGTGAGTATCATCACTGTTATTTTTAAGGATAAACCGATCTAGATTCAGCGACCGAAGGGACAAGAGCCCACCAACCTGGTTACTCGTCGCGAATCTGTTAACCTTTCCTTTAATATGACCGCAGAGGAAGCATGACGTGATTCAAGTCTGCCTCTCCGGGGGGTGGGAGGGGAAATACCGAGTGTTTAAAAAAATACGAATAAGGGAAAAAAAACTGAGAAATTATATGAATTTATTATACACCCATAATGGTAGCTATAATTTCACGAGCCATTCACTATCACTGTAAGGTTGGGATTTAAAAAAAATCCATCTTGTTTTCGCCAAAATGGTGACCGGTCTGGTCTATCTTTCTAAAAGCATACCAGTTCGAGGCACTTTATTGGCCTTCTGGGCATCTATGAAAACATGCCTCCCAGTACAGAATCGATGATCCAGTTAACTTACTGAGTTGAACCGTTTACGCGGAATTAGAGCAGAGACGGAAATCATATTAGTTGTAATGCTTTTTCACAAAGGAACCCACTTCTTGTGTGCTTCGGTTTAATGTGTGCCGTGCCTCCATGCGGGATCCGAAGCTTTAGCGGATTTATGAGCCAGACCCTAAACAATGGGAGTTTCATACAGCAACTGCCCACAACCAATAGAGAGGAATGAAATGTATGAAGACACAGCATTACTGATCCATACAACAAAACAACGTGTCTTCCTTTTTCATTCTTAGGCCTTACTGCATCCCGGCACTCAAAAGTCCCGTGTCAGACTGTGCAGACGTGGCACGCTGGGATTGGTTAAGACATATGTCGCTGTTTTTTTACGTGAATTCCGTTAAGCGATTTTACTCAGCACTGACTGTGGGTTTCAATAAACGTTACAATCCAGAAATAATACAGTTCTGCAAGTCCAATGAGTTATCGCCTATTTGGTATGAGAATGCTTATAAGTCAAGCTGGTGTTTATGAATCTTGTTTTTACACTGTTCATTTATTTTTTCGAATTGTATTTGGACACAGACTTCTCAGTGCTACAGCATTAAATTTTATCTTTTGCGTCAGTCTTCTTCTTGCTTTAAGGACCCATACTTATGTAGGAGTGGTGGATTTGTGGTCCAGGGACTGCTGCTCCCATTCACATGAATGACAGGGCCTGAGAATCTGCTGTGGATTGTTCCACATCAACACCACCGGCCACAAACATTTCCTCATAATTTCAGTTTTCTTTTTTTTTGTCTCAAAAAGTTTCTTTGGTGTCATATCCCTTTAACTGCCACCCAGATACCTTTCAGACATTGCCAAGTCTTTTCCAAAAATACCAGAGCAAGTTAAGTTGTGACCACATGAAAATAGCTTTTGCGGTACTGTATTCTCTGTATGCCATCTTCACAGTAATGCGGATAAGTACATCTTTAATTGTTACCCTTATATTTCAGATTTTGAACTTTGGCATACATGGTGGAAACCATGATTAGAATCAAGTACTTAAGGAAATTTATCCATTTTAAACAAGTACTTCTGTCTCTAATATGGACTGGCAAACTGACTTCTCTGATAAATGCATAAGTCAAGGCCTCTCGTCCTTTGGAAATGTGTATCGCTAATACAAACAGATTACATACTGAGTGCTGCTTTGGGTTATAGTTGCTGAAATTCCAAGCATCTGTTGAATCAGCAAAGACCACCCTTGGAACTTGTTCAAATACCTCAGTCCCATGGCTTTCATTCCCAAGTGTGCAGCTCTGCACCTGACTCACAGCAATTTTCTCTTTTGTTCCCCAGTAGAGAAATGACAGTTTTTTCTGGAAAATAACACTTTTCTTTGCCAGTTCTTGGCCATTGACTGAAATTATGAAACATGCATTCAGCTGCAGAACTGAGACTTAATGCACAGCTGCCATATTTCTTCAGTCTTCCACTTCTTGATGCAGAGAGACTTTTCTGGGTTCTGGTGAAGGCAAGGTATCAGTGGCCAACTCTGAATGGTGTGATGCCGTACCACTGTGCCTCTAGATGGTGGGGCACCATCTGAGGGGTCATGAACTGTAACCAGATGAACCACCCCATAGATTCCCGTGGCCCTTGGAAGTTGCAGCTGAAAAAATGGATTTTACGTGGGACAGAAGTGAAAGAAACCATCACAAATACCCCACTGCTAAGCTGATAAATAATAGCAGGCAAAAACAAATGCAAAAAAAACAAGCAAAAGCTCATTTGGATGGTTTAAAATGTGACGAAAAGAGCAGCACTGCAGCTGCATCAACAACAGAATCATGGGACTCCGCTGGACAGCCAGCCAGGCTTGCAGTACTTTCATGGGAGCCCGTTCTTCCTGGGGGCCACGGTGGGTCTTTCACTGTCTGCCAGAACAGTCATGGCACCAGCATATTGTGCATGGATCCATGTGTGCTGGGGCAACTTTTGAAACATGCTAAAGGCGGCATGCAGAAATTAAGATCGTAATTAAACGGCAATTAACTGAGTGGGGGAGACTCCTCTCCATCTCATTCACCTGAACGCAAGACAAAGGGGATATTTATTTGCCAGGTTGAATCGCTGGTTTATGCTTCATTTCACCAGAGCAAAACTCAACACCCTCAGCACAGAGAAGTGAATTCCTAGAGGACAATGTCCTGCGCGGGAATCTGCACATTTTAAGACATTGAAGTAAAGCACAATTGTTTCTAGAGGACTAAAGGAATCTTTTGATGAAAGGATATGGGGGCGGTTCACCCCTACTCTGTGAATGTTAAGTTCCCTTTTTGGTATGCATGATCTTTTCTTAAAGTCATGGGAGTTTCTGCCAAATGTATATTTTAAAGGGATGTTCTCTTTGAAAAGCCAGGAGTTAAAATCATGGTTAGCTTTTTATTTATGAGGGTGACTCGGTGAGATAGTTGACCGTGGTACAATACATGTACATACATTAAACATGCTTTGGGCACCTAGAAGAAAAGCCATCGAACATTATAGCACAAAGAGGGCTGTCTCTTTCAGGCCAAAGTATTGACTTTTCAGTCATTTCTGTTCGTCCAAATGGGGTCTTTTTCTCTGGTTCTGATACAGCTGCTGGAGAATGGTGACACACAAAGGCAGCATTGTGACCCCTCACTCCGCCACGCTCCACTCTCCCTCCGCTCTCCTCCTTCCCCACAACATCTGCAGTGGAGAGCACGCCCAGCTTGTCATGTGACCCGGCCGGCTGTCACTGTGGCTGTTGTTTGGCCAAAGAAAGGTGGGCCTGTGAGGCCAGCGGAGCCTCACGGGCAGCTGCGTTGCCCAGACAGGCAGGGTCCTGCAGCATGCGGCCAGTGCCCCCCCACCCCATCCAGCCTGTGCTATGACTTCATCGCCGATCCTCTGCTCATCTGTTGATCTCTGCTTATTCTCTCAGGTGACAGCATGAAGTGAAAATGTGCTTCTGAGGGGTTGCTGGTGGTGGGGGTCAACAAACCAGTGTCTCCCAGTTATGAGGGTCTAATTGGATCCTGAGATAAAATCTCTCCAACTAAAGGGAGTGGTAGCGATATGGAGTCACAGTGGGTATAGTGCTTATGAGACTGAAACTTGTGACATTCTCCTAAATATCATGAGTGTTAAATAGGAGAAGCTGGAGTGTGACATAGGCATGCTCCTCACCTAGCCTGCACAGGCCTCTGAGCAGCCACACCTTATGCTAAATTCAGTGAGTGAGCAGATAGTGTCTCTGCAGCAATTGGGGTTAAGGGTCTTGCTCAAGGGCCCAGTGGTGGCATCATTCTGCCAGTCATGAGATTTGTCAGTGTCCTTCTGATCACAGAGTCCTAACCCACAGAGGCCCCTGGTGGGACTGCACAGAGATTCTGCACATATGATTCCCCAGTTTGTCACTCATTGAGCTCTATTTTCCACCTGCGCAAAGCTTAACGCAAAGTGGTTTTGCTAGTTTGCAACAAAAACCTCATCTAAAGTCAGTTGTATATTACTAAACGTGCGGGTGCATGACAACTTGTTACTGAGACAGTTAATGGCACTAATAGTTTTTTATTTTATTTTTATATGTTTTATTATAGAGTACAACTGGTCCTTTCATGTAATCGTACCGTTCAATAAGTCACCAAAAGAAAAACAATATATATTAAGTAAAGAACAAACTATCATTAAAAAAACTTTTGAGTTCATTATAAGAATTAAGCATGTACTGTAACTGAAATGACATTTGGACTGCAAAAATATGTTAGATTAGTCAGGTGGAATATTACAATGCAACTCTCAGAAGGTTGCGGCATTCTTTTGTAGTATGTTGTATGTTGTGTAACGTTGCCATGCGTGATGGATGTCTGTTGGACATAAATGAGGACCCATTAGAGGACTTTAGAAGGTGTGATGCTTAACTGTATGTGCTGATGCCAACAAAAGAGTGCACGTCAGCAGCAGCGCAGGCAAGGAGGGATCAGCTGGTATAACAGCTGAATCGTGGGTAGCCTCGTAAGGAATCTAAATTGTTAGAGTTGAAAAATAACAGCCCTATTGCCTTTTATTTGAACACTTTAAAACATACAAGCATAATTTAGTCTCATTCCCAGCCGCTGCTGTCGTTCAGCAGCGAGCTCCCCCCCTTCTGACATCGTTATAGCACTTTCGGTACTGCACGAGTGATCTAATGATGCCAGAAAACGAGGCCACACTCGATTTTACCTCATTCCACGTCTGCTTCACCTCAAACGGCCTTGGTAGAACCGTGCTGCTCCCATTCGATGATACGCTTGCGCATTTTCACTTCGCACACTAGCACATCCGTTTACTCTGCCGAAATCCAATCTGGCTTGCCGGGCAAACGCGCCATTGTAACGCGCCGTAGATCATGTGTCGCTGCCTTTTAAAGGTGAGATGCCATTCCGATTGCTTTATTGCTTGATACGCCCAAAACACTCCTCTGAATAATTAAGAGAGTTAAGACAACCTTTTTCTGCCAAAGTCCGATGTCTGGTTTTCCGCCGTCGAAATAACAAAATGGATTTGGACACACCCATAACTGATGGTTCCCTTTTGTGTTTTACGTCAGAGTCCATTGTTTTTTAACTTTTTCTTTATTTCTTTTCATATTTCCATATAACCAAACATTCATCGACACTGCACCACTTAAATTAAGATACAAGTAAAAAAGAAAAAAAAGAGAAAACAATTAAGAGTCCATTGTTTTTTGCTCCAGATTTGCATTGACCCCAAATCAGACTCGATGTTAGAGGGATAAGTGGATAAATAGCCTAAGCTATTACTGATAGTCTAAGTCCCTTCCCTACTCACTCTGACTGTCAGATTTTAAAAATGATTTTCACTGGGGTCATTCGCTTGCTATTTGGCCCACCCGCAGCACTCCCTCATTAGACCATTACACATATGCTAGAAGTACTCACTCCAAAGCACACTTCTTAATTTATTAGGAATTCATTAGTAATTATTACTCAGTTCAGGATTCACATGGGTCTAAAGAAATGTGTTGGCCAGTATGGGGGGACTTATTAGCCTGAGGGCACTTCTGTTCCCAGAATCCTCCCCCAGCTGCAAAGACGACTAAGCGTGGTTGTAATGGATAGATCCCCAACTGCTTTTAGTGAAGGCAGAGGGTATTAATATAGCAACATTAATAAGCAGAGGTAGCATACAGGCAGTATTCCTAGCAGGGAAGGTTTGACTGTCTCGTGGGACATTTGAGGCTGAGGATCGGCATCAGGAGCCTTTCAGATGTCGTCCCTCTTGGATTCGTTTTACACGCTTCTGGCTGCGTCTGTCCTGAATGTGAACCTTCAGCTGCATTTCCGTGGCTGGGCTAATAGGGCTTCCGACCGTTGGGGCTTTACAGGCCCGTCAATGGTCACCATTGTTCCAGCGTCCCCCTCCGACAGCTCAACAATGTCTAACGCAGATAAAATTTTAGTGCTGGAGGTAATATCTAGAATGCTCCGGTGGGATGCTGGCAACTGTAGAACACTCAGACATCGCCCCTCCCATCCAGCCACCCTTCTTCCTCATCATCCTCCCCATGGGCTATCACAAGCAAAACCACAGCCTTCAAACTATGTCCACTTTCGACGATGGAAAATGTCCCCCCCCCACCCCTCTCCTCAGAGACTGGCCCATGATGCACTCTCCACAAGCACTCCTGTTTTATAGCTTTTAAATTACAGCTCTTAAAGGGTTCCAGCGGGGGGTCTACTCCGGCTGGCAGGGAGCCGCTCTGCAGTCAGTCCCCCAACCCCCCCATGCGGGCTGGCCTCACTCGCTCCAGTCAGCATGATAGAACCAAGGTCTGCACTGACCTACAGGAGGTGAGTCATCAAAACAAAGGGAGGCAGGCGTGAGAGAAATATGTGCATCCTCCTTCTAGAAATGAACAGCTTACAGCTTTCAAAGCAGGTGCTGTCTGCCATAAACAAGGCATTATTTTACACCATATGGGCTTAAACTATGTCAACACACCTTATGCCCGGCAACACCGAGATACTGTATCATTTAATCGTTTTCGCGGTTGGTACACCAAGGGATTTCACTGGTTAAGTACCTTCACAGAGGAACATGGGAGTCCCCAGCCTCAGGTTTGACAACGTTCATGCATTACCTACAGTGCATTTTTCTGAATATGTCATGTTCTACGGAGAGAAAATCATGGCTGTGCCACTGTTCCCTGACTTGTAGAAACATTGTTTTGTAATTTCTAAAGACTCATGACAAGCTGAAAAGGGAACGATGTTCAAATAATTGGGTTTTGTCTCAGTGTTAAAGGGGTGTCAGTCTAAGGCTATAGATGGGGTAATCAGTAAGACACTGATATTGTACTCATCTCTGTTGCTAATGTAAAATGTGTGTTAAATTGGTTAACAATGGAAAGGACTGTCTGAATTAACTAATATGTTACTAATTACATTAACTGACACGGGTAGAAAAAGCCTGAGTATTTTCTGCTTGTATTTTGAAAGCAAGTTGTTTCTCTGCATCTGGTCTGCGGCGTTAATGATGGTTTAATAACCTGCAGATCATTAACTTAAGCCACCTACCTGTCAGTCACCCTGCTTAATGTTTACATATATGGCTGCATTTTATTGCACTCATTCAAGTCAGCCTTGGACTTGATATGATGGTGTTCCAAGCTGCAGGCAGCCTTTAATTAAAAACAATAAAAGATAAAATAAATAGGAAGGAAATGGGAGGCAACAGGGAACATGATAGTTGAGTATGTGAACTTGTATACACAAGTTCAGTAGGCCTTAGTGTCTAGGAGTCAGTTTTAGCCCAGAGCACTGGACCTGAATGGGCTCAGGATAAAATACCAGTTATTTAAGCACACTTCCTGTGAGTTCCTACAAAGGTGTATAACCAATGTCAAAGGTTCACTTGTAGACATCAGGCAACTGAGTCAAAACATGAGGATAAAGAAGGCGCAATCTGGATCAGCCTGCCGCCACCACACTCTCTTTAAACAACACTCATTCATGCCGGGCCTCAAGGTGATTTGCATGGGGACCAAGGCAAAGGACTGGCTCTCCAAAGGACAGGATGGAGCAATGTAAGACGAACGGAGGTGTTTACTAACGTCGCTCTCAGATGTGAGGGGTAAGCACTCGACTGTATGCAGCATCTGCGGACACGTGCTGATTCATGCTGACCTGCAGCTTGCGGAGACTTTGCATGCTTCACAGTCCTGCTGTTTGTTTTGGGGATGTTTATTTAAGTCCCATGCCTATTTGCACGATTATTTTTTAACTGTTGTTTTTTTTACTTATGGTGATGAGTTCTAGTATTTAAGTCTTAATGTCTTATGACTTATATCTGTGTCTTAAAGGAACTTCAGGTCAACCATTTCTTGCAAAGCAGATGAATTCATCAAAATAGCAGTTACTTCTCTTGCACACAGCTTTTGGCCATATCGTCTTTTCAGGTACTCAAAAACTACAATGTTACCAATACCATGCATATTATAAATTCCATAATCCAATTTTTAACAGGTTATGAACGTTTAATTGGATGGGACTTTGAGGGGGCTGTGTTTTAATGAGATGGTCAAATTAGTTAACTGGCGTATAAATGACATAAAACAATTGAGCAAATTCTCACTTTGGTATATGACCAAAAGCCGGGATCCGCCTTAAATCTGAAAATGTTGTGTGGGATTTCCTCTCAGCAACTTTAGCTTCTGCGGTTCGGGGTTGCCGCCAGCACTCTGGCAGCAGCTCGCCCATCCCCCCTTCCGCAGATCCGCAATAGGGGCGAACCCTGAACAAGCACCGTGTCTCTCCCACATAGCAGCCGGCTTGCAGGATAAGCTGGAGTGGCGCTATCTGCTGCCGGCCTTGGGTGCCTACATTGCCGTATAAATTTAAACGATCGAGGTGTTGAATAGGTTCTCAGAAGAAAGCAAACATGGAACAGGGGGACTGCAGAGACCTGTTTCCTGATTCCCGAAGACAAAGAGCTCTCTGTGGTGGAGGGAAGGAAGGACTGTCAAGGCAGATGGTTGGTGGGTTGGAGGGGGGGAGGGGGGGGGGAGGATCTAAAATTACCCCTGCTATTTTAAATGCATTGTCTATCAGTGTGTTTAATATTGGGAACAGCTTGCAGTCAGTCGCCAGTAATTGCAAATTTTTGACACAATAATTCCGATATTTGTTGTCTGTCAATTATTTTGCTTGCAAAGGTAAGGTGCTGCTAAGGAGCCGCAGATGGCGGAGTAACGCAGCAGAAGATGGTGTGACCGACACCATTTTTCAGCCGTAGGCGCGACTTTCGAAAGGGCTTTAAATACGGATGTGAAATTGGAGGTTTAACAAAGACGACGACAGATCATTACGTAAACACTTTTTATATGTTGCTCCCATTTATGTAATGTTTTTGATAACCTTTTATATGTTTAGTTCAGGATAACTCTGCCTGCTACAAATGTTGCATAAATTATAATAAATGGAACCTTACTATCTTTAGAAGATAAAAGTTGACGTATAATTGAAAAAAAAAAACATTTTTCGTACTTTCGTTTCTGATTAAATTTATATCCCCCGACGACTGTCCTAATACGTAAATTTCGCATATTATTTTGTCAAAATTAGATTATGTTCTTACTTCTGCAAGTTTGACAAGTTTATATTGCCAAATATACAGAACATTTAAGGCATGCTGGTAAATCGACATATACGGGGAAAATAATGAACTGATTTTATTGTAATTCATGTCTTTAAATATCCAATAAACCATAAGCAGTGTATTTTCTGAGAAATTTAACAGTTAAGAGATGGGGAAATGTCTGTATTAGGGATCATTTTTTGTTTTTTTTTCAGGTTAGGAACTTAATTAGACATGGATGATGTCAGAAATGTATATTTGTTTTTTATTATCTTATTATTTACAGTTATTATAATATTCTCTATTATATATTATATAATATATTATATTCAAATTTTAGGTTGAATGGTAAAATCAGTTGACCATCAAGATTGTTATTAATATACATTAATTATTTTAATATTTTTTGAAGCAGTGTCGGCTGCTCTACATTAATTCTTTTCATTTCATTATGACAGAATAAGAGCATCAATGCACGAAAATTAAACTTGTTTTAATAGATTCACAACTTTCAGATAATATATGTATTTATAATTTATATGCAATTTACAATTATTATGAATGTCAGAACTATACATTTTGATTTGTCTTGCTCACTTCTCCTTTCTGACAGGCAACTTCCAGAACAGAGAGAACCTAGGTAAAAAGTGTATTTTTTATATTGTGCCTATAGTAGGCCTAACTAGATGACCGTGAATTAAAATTATTATGTAATTTTTAAAATACAATTTAATACTTGAAACTAAACCTTCATCTAAACCTTTACAATGCCATTGAATATATAACATGGTTTAATTTTGTTTTCAAATATAACTGAGCATATGCACACACTATAGTTTTTAAAGTACATCTGCAGCACCTTTTTAGAACATTATTTGAAGATTATTTGAAAGGCTGTTATATAAGAAACACACATTCTCTTCAGCACCTCACCATTATTCAAACAGAGACGACAAACGATTCTCCTATATAACTAGTTAATGCTGGGCTAAATTCAGTGGAAGAGTATACAGAATATGGTAATAATCAAATAGAAATTGAAAATTAAAGTGAAGTAAGGAATATGTGTTTGTTTTGTAATGTTTACATTTAGTCATCGTCATATCATATCCAGAAATGAGAGAGTATTAAATAAGCCTACATCCAGTTAAACTAGATTCCTAAAAAGGACTTATTTGTATTGTGTGGCATGAATGACATTTTAAATGGATCTTAATATGTTTACAACTTGGTGTGTGTGGCATGTACATAAACTGACTGACGTACGAGATACGAGATTTTTATTTGCCATTTGTGCATAAAACGAACATTCCAGGCACATTGGAATTCTTGTGCGGAGCTCTCTTAGAGTCAAGTTAGTAGAACACTTACAGTATACCCATTTACAGAAAAAAGCCTGTATTGTGTTTATGTATGTGCCCTGTAATAGGCTGGTGTCCTGTCCACGGCGTACCCCAGCCACGTGTCCTGTGATGGGCCGGCGTCCCATTCATGCCATACCCCAGCCCCGTGTCCTGAGATGGGCCGGCGTCCCGTCCACGCCGTACCCCAGCCCCATGTCCTGTGATGGGCCGGCGTCTCGCCCACGGCGTACCCCAGCCCCGTGTCCTGTGATGGGCCGGCGTCCCGTCCACGGCGTACCCCAGCCCTGTGTCCTGTGATGGGCCGGCGTCCCGTCCAGGGCGTACCCCAGCCCCGTGTCCTGTGATGGAGTGGTGTCCCGTCCAGGGCGTACCCCAGCCCCGTGTCCTGTGATGGACTGGCATCCCGTCCGTAGCGTACCCCAGCCCCGTGTCCTATGATGGGCCAGCATCCCGTCCAGGCCGTACCCCAGCCCTGTGTCCCGTGATGGATTGGCATCCCATCCAGGGTGTACCCCAGTCCTGTGTTCTGTGATGGACTGCTGTCCCATCTAGGGCGTACCCCAGAAGGGTATTCTATATCTTAGGGGTAATTGTTTTTTTTTTTACATATTCACTTCGCATACCCTTCCATTCGATGAGGTTCACAATAACAAATAACCTTACCAATTTTTTGTCATTTCTGTCGACGTCTTCTGGGCGCTAACAGATGTTAAAGTTTTAACCAATTGTCACTTTATTTGAATGAAATGAGCACGCTCAGGACAGTGACTGAATATTAAGGAAACACTAATACAGTAGTTGATGCTCTTCAGGAGTAAGCTTGAACTGCTTTCTCAAAAGATAGATCTTTAAACAATAGATCCCCTTTCCCACCCACCGTGCACAGTGGCAAGCCCCTGGGGCACAAAAGCAGACTTCTGTTGCAGGAACTCCACCTAATATGATTAGGCTGAGTTTGAGGAACTCCTTGTAGTCGTCTCTTGGCTGGTCCAAATCTGAAAGTTTATGAATGAGATACTAAACCATTTTGGATCAAGTTTCAATCAGCCACTTTCTCTCTGCTTTGGTCATATCAGAATCTGCTTCTGTGAGTGCTTCTACCTCCAGAGGTGAGGTGTTGTTGCAGCCCAGTAATTGCCAGTGCGCCTTGAACCATGCAAAGAGGCTAGTGTCAGGCCCTTTGGATGCAAAAAATGTGGTTTGCTGTAGAACAGTGGATTTATCCAATATTATAGTCAACGCTCTACTTCTGACATCAATCATCAAATGGTACGCTACAGCAATATCAAACAAAACATGTAAACAATTACAAATTCAACAGCATTATTTTGTATTTCAAGAAAGAACAGGAAAGTGCAATTATATAAGTGACAGAAATAGCAGTAGGATGCAGTGGATGCACATTGCACAATTAGCATAATGCACAATTGCACATGACGCATGTCGAAAACTTCAGCTACGTTGAGCGCCCAGTAAACGCTGGGGTATTGAACTCAAATTTTGGCTGTTGCATTTGCTCTTGGAACCTCATGATTTGAAATGGTATGTGTATTTTTTCTGAACACCCTAGTACCCCAGCTCCGTGTCCTGTGATGGACTGGTGTCCCTCCCAGGGCATATCCCAGCTCCGTGTCCTGTGATGGACTTGTGTGCTGTTGAGGATGTACCCCAGCCTTGTGCCCTGTGCTGCATGGAAAAGGCTCCAGTGCTGCTGACCAGGATAAGTGGTTGGGAGATGGATGGATGTGTCAGTAAGTAGTGCTCTGTGGTGGAGGGAACACTGTCACTTCCCAAGTCAGCAGATGTGCTGCTCGGACTTCGTCTGGCTGCATCTGCAATCCAAGTGAGTGTAGCGAGGTCCTAGTGCACCACGGCTGAAGATGCCCAGCACCCCCTGTCCCCAGGGGCATGCTTTTAAATTCACCACAGGCTGTAATTCACGGGCGGCCTATCGAGAACGTGCCGACTGCTGCTAACTACAAAACATTCAATTAAGTTGTCCCATTTCAATCTGAATTTCAGTCATCGCTTAATCACCTCAGCACAATAACGGGTTAGGTGAAGGACGTAATAGTATGTTCATTGTTTCTCTACTGTCCTCAGTTATCATTTTCACATCTGGGCTTCTTCCATTCAGCCTTATGTACAGCCAACAACTTTAAATAATTGAAAAATGCAATTATAAGGCTTATATTTCGTTTCTGTTGCTGGCTGATTGTATAAAGAAAGAAAAAAATCCATGACAATTATAAGACACACAGCTGTGTAGTTTATTTTTGGTATGCTGCTGAATCTGAATCTTTTCAAATATTTAGTAACAGAAAACATTCAGTTCTTATTTGTTATATTATTGTATTGCCCTCATTAGTGAGTTACATGAAGCAACGGCTGTCCATTTTCCTGCTGATGTACAGAGTGTCTTTTATGGTAAATCACAGGAACAGGATGATTAAAAGCACGTCATCCACTTAAACCAGGATAGAATCCAATACAATGTGTTCATGACAACACGGAGGATCATGTACACACAACTCATTTCAGACTGTTTAAGAGTAAACACTGGAGGTTTATTTTGGTAAGGATCCCGCTAAGAAAATAAGTGCTTATTCTAATTTGAGAATAATCATTAAACTTAAGCCACGACAAGTAAAACCATTTTTAATAAAGCTGAATTGCATGTTATACACTGTGTGCAGAATTATTAGGCAAGTACTATTTCCGAACATATTTTTTTAGCAAAAGTTGGGCAGACTTCTAACAATAAATTCTGAAGTTTTCTTTTGCTCCAAGTAAATGCATTTAGAGAGAAAATGTTACATTAGACTTTCACAAACAAAAATAAAAGAAAAACACTTGATTTTCAGTG
>JAODKC010000048.1:8381671-8394285 GCA_026777985.1 Mormyrops attenuatus | reverse complement strand
AGACTCTGCTTCCTCATTGGAAGGCGTGTCGGTGGGATTGAGGAGATCTTCGAAGTATTCCTTCCACCGACCCACAACGTCCCAAGCAGCAGGTGTTTGCTTGGGTTGTGACTGAGTAAAGACATTTTAAGAAGGGAACAGACCATCACCAGGTGCATCATGATGCTATTGTCAATTACACCATAAGACAGTATTGCACATTGCTGGGGAACAATGTAGACACCATCAATGTTTGTTCATTTCAATTATTTTTTATTTTGCAGCTGCCTTAATCCAAAGCAGCTTACATTTTGAGAACGCAGGGTCAGCCAATCCCTGGAGCAATTATAGGTTAAGGGCCTTGTTCAAGGGCCCAAGTGAAATGATTCTGCTGTCCATGGGATTTGAGACGGAAACCTTCCGATTCCTGGCTAACCCACTGAGTCGCTCACCTTCCCCTTTACAAAACTCAGCAATTCACAACCCCTTCCTGACCAGGCCCATTCACAGACTGAAACAGTGATTTCAGATGTCACTGAACACAACTTATTTTAACCTACATGTGTCACTGCGTGAAGCCGGTGGCTGTCGGCACTGATTTACAAAAAAAATGTTTTAACTAGGTGAAATCATTGAGCTATATATGAGGCCTGCAGTCTGTCTGCCAGCTCGCCTGTGTGCGTCCTGCAGGCTTTTTCTGCTACATACAACTTGCTGCAGAAATGATTTTACTTCAGATCTACTTCAGCGTATTCAAATATTTTGACAGACCGTACATTAGGTTAAGTGAGCTTGTTTACGTTCTGGGCTCTGCCAAAGAAAACACACGGGAAGTCTTTTCCAGGGAATGCAACGTGGCTCCTATAATTTGCCTCAGACAGGGCTGCTAGTTGCTGCTACTGTGTTGTGTGTGCTTGCACCTCCTATAGTAGACACTGGGAACTGCAGCAGTTTTGTGTCTCGACCTTTCTCTGTCTCTTACTTCGATTCCCCCATGTCCTTTCTCATAGACTTGATCTTGTAATTTCCTTGCCCCCCACCCCCAATGTATTTGCTGTGCCCTCCTCTGACCTCCGCTCTCCAAGCATTGCACTCATTGCACTGTGAAGTGTGTGCTCCCCCCACCCAGTTGCTGAACACTCAGGTAGAATCATCACCATGTGTTTTCCATATGAGCGGGCGGGGGCATCGTGAGCTGAGAGGCAGCACTCTGCTCAGGCTCTGCGGGGCCTGCGACTGCTTGGTGGTGGTGGTGGTGGTGGTGGTGGTGGGGGGGTTGCTGTTTTAACATGTCAAAGTTAAAGACTTATCTCCACTACAAGGGTTGCTGCAGTTTAATGGCTGACATGTCAGAACCAGACTGAGAGATGGGATTTTTATGAACCCTGTCATACGTGGCTGTATCTCCTGCGCTAAGAGCAGGCTTCATCTCTCACTCACTCTCCTCTCTCTCTCTCTCCCTCTCTCTTTCTCTCTCCTCCTCTCCCTCTCTCTCCACCCCTGCCCTGGAAGTGGTTTGTTCCTATGGCCTGGCCCTCATGAAACCCACACCCTGAAATAACAGAGATCTCCGAGAAAATGCACAGCAAGAGCAGCTGTGGCCCTCGTCCACCCGAGCCAGGGCTGTTCCTCATGGCCTCTAATTAATTTTCCAAAGTCCCACCATTGGGAGCAGGACATCGGTATGGATGGGACTGGCCAGCAGTGAGCGGGGTGGATCTGTTCTCGCGGTGCCCCCCGCTGTCAGCACCCCAGTACTAATCGACCCACTGAATATTTACAAATGCTTTTTTTTGATGTGGTTTTGAACACAAACTCAACTAAAGGGCTCTTGGCAGAGCTTGAATAAGATGGAAAATAAAAGTCACCATTACGAGAATAAATAGCAGCCCTCAGCCTGCCACACTTCCAAAGGCGGGAAGTGCCGCCGTCAGCTGCCTAGGACCACAGTTTGAGGGCAACGTAAACCATAAACAATGCCTCTCTTTTTCACCCCAAAAAAGAAACCAGATAAATACAGAGGCATCACAAAGGCCATCTGATCCAGCCATGAAGGAGGGTATACAGATACACCCTACAAACACATGAACACTCAGATACACCCTACCAACACATGCAAACTCAGATACACCCTACAACACGTGCACAGTCAGATACACCCTACAACACGTGCACAGTCAGATACACCCTACAAACACGTGCAAACTCAGATACACCCTACAAACATGTGCACACTCAGATACACCCTACCAACACGTGCACACTCAGATACACCCTACCAACACGTGCACCCAAAGATACACCCTACAAACACGTGCACCCAAAGATACACCCTACAAACACGTGCACACACATACATGCTGCCTTGGGCAATGGCCTTGAGTGACATGGCCTGTAATCAGCATAGCTCCTGGGTGTGACATTGCGTCAAGCACACTCCTCACACACAGCCCATATATCGCACTGCTGATCCTGCTTGGAGGAATCCATCTGCTTTCTGCATTTGTACTTCCTTTTCTTTTTCACAGAAACTGATGGCGTATGAACCACGCTGAACCAGATGGGGATAAACCACTGGTACCCCGCACCCCATGGGAGTGTCCCAGCTGCTGCTTGGCATTGTGTACAGCTGCCATTAGTGAGCCAGTGGAGTGGAGCATATGATGGGATTATCTTTAACACAGGCCTTTAACATTTGTATGTCTCCTTTGTAATTTGACGTGCAATCCCTAGGCACTCCTCTAGGGGGCTTTGTCGGAGTGGAAAGGGGGCCGTCCACTTAGCCCTCTTTTCACGGTTCTTTTCCAGATGAGTGATCAGGTCCAGAAGAAAAACACAACTATTCTCACATTTCCATCCCATGCAAACTGACAGTCCCGAAAATGACTAAAAATCATGTTAATTTGGACTGCATTTGCCCTCAAAGCATACTGACTCACAGTAAGAATCAATCGTAAAACGATGGCTACTTCAGGATTAAACATATATAACAAACATATCATTAATGTTAACCGTCCCATCTAAAGAGTCTCATTACCCATCCCAGGAATCGTCTCTCCGACACACCCATGCTCTGACCCATAATCCCTCCCAGTCTCTTGGACTCCGTGTGACGGTCAAACTGCCCCAGTGTATTCAAGCACATCTTGGAATAAACATAGCAGGGTGAGGGGTAAGAGTTTTGGTGACTCTAGGACCTGAGTGAATGAAAGATGTTCAGGAGGTTCCCAAGTAATGCTATAAGATTTTAAATCCTTACAACTGTGCTACAGAGTTTTGATACAGAGCAGCTGTAAATATGTCTAGATCCTGTTTGATGGGATGACTTGCTGACAGGGTCGTTTCTGTAGCTCGTCCCTCCCCAGGTTCAATCGCTTTATTCTCATGACTGATCCATCGCCCTTGTCCTGGTTGCCTGTCGAGATCTGATGGCCGCAGTATCCTTCTGAAAGCAGAGATCCACATGCTTGTTTTATGCCGGGCGTTAAAACGCACGCATGAGGTCTGATTACAAGATGTTGAGACGGGACCTCGAGGCCTGATGATGTAATATGACCTGAATGGAGTGGGAGGCTACCTGAAAATATCCTAGTTCACTTGAACACATCACAAAGTCACGGAAGCGTGACATGGCCCTGAAAGCATGCTGCGCTGGAGATGGGCGATGCCTCTGGCAGCAAGCCTCCCAGGAGTGGCGTGCGTCTGACACTGGATGAGATAAAGCTCATGTAGCTCATGCTGTGATACTTGGAATCCTACTGCATTGCTCCTGAGAACTGAGGCACTCGTTTCTGATAAAACAAGAAAGTTGTGAGATACCAAGAGAGCTTGTGCTGTCTGATTGCAGTCAGCTGTGTTCCTAAAATTATTAAGTTCAATGAATTAAATCAACATATGTCCATTTTTTACCCTTATGTTAAGGTGATCTTGATCTTAAAAAACACGAATTTAAGAATTCGGTTTCAGAATATATTTTATTTAATGTCTAAGTGTTCTTTGAGAGTTTGTATGGGAAAGACAGCTCGAAGATGGGTTGATGGGTGGGTGAGTGAATGGATGGAATATCATCTGTACCAAAAGACATTTAAAGGTGTCAAGTGTTTCAGTGTCCCCTTGCTATAATGGGACTGTCACAAGGTTGTCCCTCACAAAAATATGAGCCCAAATGAGTGTAAGAAAGCTCCTCTCCGTTTACATAGGGGCGGGATGGATGTTCATGCTACTGGCTGAGTGATGCTTTGCCAGTGTCCCTTGCCATCAGAGCCTCTCCTGTCTCCAGTGCTGCTTGTTGGGCCGGTTTAGCCCCACCTTGGCCTTCAGGCAGTGTCACCACGCTGAGGCTCTTGGTCCCGTTACACTCTCTCCGCTGCTTGATTCTTCCTTACTGGTCAGCACCAGCCAGCATGCCGTGCTCCAAGAGAATGTGGAAAACACAGGGAGGTGCTTCCAGGCCATCCGTTTTCCGCAAGTTCTCTTCATGCCGACACAAAGGCTGAAGGACCTTTTGGGAATGAATAGCACCAATGATGGCACGGGGCTTTAATGGCAGTGGTTGTGTTTTGTAGAATTGCTTTTCCTTTTTTTTAGAGCAGCTTTTATGTTTCTTTTCAAGGTAATGCCTGTTTGTTTGGCTGAAATTTATTTTCAGGCTGCTGTTGGGCACTGGTGGCTTGATGGTTAGGGATGCACACATGTAATTGAAAGGTTGCAGGTTCAAATCACTGACCAGCAAGGCACCACTGAGGTACTCTGAGCATGGTACTGCTCCTGGGTGCTGAATTAGCTGCCCCCTGCTATGCAGAGGACCCATTTCGTTGTGGTTTGTCATCACTGAATTCAAATTCTAGTTTTATAAAAAGGACAAAGATACAAGCCCATCTGAAAAAGGTTCTCAAGAATATTCTGTTCATTTCAGGCTGGAATAAGGTCATTTTTTGAGTGAGGTGTTTTTTCTGGGAGGTTTGGTCTGAACATCACTGTGCTTTCTCCCAGGACTTTGCAGGCCTGGCTCGGAGGACTGCAGGCTTGGCTATTAGGCCTATCCATGATGATTTCACGCCTATTAGGCCTATCCATGATGACGTTGTGCCTATTAGGCCTGTCCATGATGTCGTTGTGCCTCTCCAGCATTCCTGTGCTTATGAGGTGGACGCAGGCAAGGGCTGATTGATGGCAGGACCTTTCTGGCCTTCGGTGGTTTCCGCACATAGATGGACCTCCACCATGCAGCCGCAAAACAAAAGACACAGAAACCACCATGGTGTACTTCATGGCCCAGTCCCCTGCCCTGCCATGTAAGATGAGGGATATCTCCAGACAGAGGCTGGGGGGACGGTAGGACAGTTAGGGAGGGGTGGGGGGAGCCACCTCTCAGTACTGTCGAGACATATCAGATGAGGAACAGGGCTACAGGAAGTGACTGGGATGCCTGATTTGGGCCAAATGGATTCCTCTGGGGGCAGGAGCAAGGGGGCGTTATGTTTACATGTTTAACAGCACAAGATGTGAAAGCTTATGGATTTACTTAGAGGACACATTATATAAAAGTTAGTATTACATTTCTACAGTGTATACATTAAGCTTATAGATATAACAGGTGGTTTAAATGAATGTCATCACGTATTCATCAAGTTTCGGTTACTACTCTTAGTAAACAGCTTCAAGCTCACGCGTGTGTAGGCACGCTGACCGTTGCCATGGTGATTCCTTTATATCTATTTCAGGTGGTATGGGTTAGATGTAATGGGGCTTTACTCCTAATTTCTTGCATGCCTGTCTGGCTGGGTTTGGGCTCCTGTTGTGGGGGCGAGGTCCCTTTGAAGGGACTCTGCCCTTCTGGCGATCGTTTATGAGCCTGGGTCCACATCAGAAGAGGTTTGGGCCCAATTTCATTGAGGCTCAGGGGAGATGCTGTGCTGCCGTGGGGCTGTTCTGGCAACTGCCGCTGAGGCCCCTCCCTCTCCTGACCAACAGGAGGCGCTCATCATCGAAACGCCTACTACACCACCTGCACTGCGTGGACGCACAGCTGCGTCGTGGCTGTGTCATGCGGGCAAGCACGTGACTAACAGACAGAGAGGCCTCTTCCCATGGTAATTGTGGTCTGGCCAGCTTTGTCTGTCCGAGTGTGTTTGCAGAAGGATGGTGACATGAGCAGGGGGGGCTGTGGGACATGCTGTTGAGATGGGGGGTGGGAAACAGAGAACTGATGATGACTTAGGTGCCTCTCGCCAAAAGTGGCTGGAGCAGCATTGCTCTGATGACCGAGGGGGCGGCAGTGAGCAGGCTGCCCAGAGGGAGCTGTGGGCTCCCACGCACTGCTGAAGGCTGCTTTGGTGTGGGCGTTTCCTGCCTCCGGCCCGCCACTGCTTTATGTCAGAGAAAGCTTTGCAAATGTCCTTCCCTCGGCAAGTTTAATAAATTCTGCCCTCTAGTGTCCATTCTGGTTCCTTGCACGCGCTTTGGTGTTTGGTACCGTTTTGGTAGGTTAGTTCTGATTACTCTCTGCTGATCTTATTACTATGTGATTGTTTTGCAAAAGGATGGGTATGTATGAAAATGCATGAGTGAGGTATGAGAGAAGAGGTTTAGCATGTTCTGCTGTTTGGTCATTTCTTAAGTCATTATAGAACAGCTCGTGGCTTTAAGACCCAGAAATCAAACTCATGCTGTATTCTTGGCACATAACCTGTAGGGCCAGTGTCAGCGGCAGCGACAGGCAGCCACCCAGGACACAATCTTCTGAGGGGGTGCTGAATAAGTAACAAAAAGGAGCCCGGAAATTTGCTATCAAGCGGCCGTCACATGACCACCAGAAAAATGTGTGACCTTCCCAATGGTCGGTCTGTGCCTGCCGCCAGGGCCACCCCCAAAGCGGCCAGCTTCACCTGGCACCCATAGACTGAAACTGGGTGGGGAAGCCTGTTTAGGGCCCACATGAGGTGAGCGACACTATGTACAGTGCACAAGCCGATAAGCACACAGGCCCGGGCCAATCAGGTTGCCCAAAAGCTGGCTGTAATCTCAGTGGCAGAGCTAAGCAAAGCCGTCCTGATCCTGGGGCACGTGATTAAAGAGCGTGCTGTTCGCAAGAGCATCAATCACACCAGTCCTTCAGGCTGAGCTGTCTTCCCTTCCACTCGCTGCTCTTGGACACACCCCGTTACCATGTTTACCCCATTAAACATGTCATCACTGCTTTTCAACCTAGTGATTGTTTTGTGAATTGGATTTTTTTTGAGAAGCTATCCTCTTGGGCAGATCTGTCGGGCTCTTCTGTCCGCAGCATATGGGAGGGAAAGACAGCCACTGCTGTCAGCACAACATTTTTTTGTGCTTTATAAACATACCAGCCTACTAAGAGTTATTTCCCATCGTCTTTTAAAATAGATATCAGACTTGCTCTAACAGGTTTAAATGCAATTATGCTGCTCTTTCATAGCCTTTGAAAAAAGAAAGCTACAGTGGACTGAAGATAAACATGGGAAGACCGTTTTGTTCCATACATGCACCCATATTCACAGCTTATCCAGTCAAGGACACAGTGGTCCACAGTATAAGGTCAGGAGACACAATTTACCTTTTCACTCCACACAATATATGATGGGTGATTCTGTTCAACAATTACCCAATTACCAGTCCCCGTCATAGACCAACAAAAGGTCAGTTACAAATTGAAGTGAAACATTTTCCTTTACAAATAAACTCACTCCCTGAGGAAGACAAGCATGCATCCAACCATCCACTTTATTTCCTGCACATTCCTGCTAGGGTCATTGTGAGCTGAGCCCTATTCCGGAAAGCTCAAGGATGCCAGCTATCACAGATGCAATTTGGATCCATAAAGATCCATTAAAATGTATGCGCTCTTCAAGCGGTCAGTTTGTTCCTCAACGTTACTCCCTACTATGTGCTCATAAACATTTTCTACCAGCCGCTATCTTGAGCTTTATAAACCCTTCTGTATTACTATGTAAAACAGTCGTATTGACTGACATCCCAACCAGGGTGTCCCCTGCCTTATGCTCTGTGCTTCTTGGGACAGGCTCCTGCTTCCTGGTGACCCTGAACTAGATATGTGGTTGGATTTATTCTATTTACCAATAACAGAAATGTTCTCCTGCCTGATCCTGTTTTCTGATTGGCTACTTCTTCTGAACTTTACTTCAGAGTAGTGTATGTGAGGCTATGGAGTCTAATGCATATCGGGACCTTTCTGGAACTACTGGTGGTGATGCATACACAAGGATCTCTATTCACCCACTTGTCCAGGTCAGGTTTACAGGTATACCCTATCCATTTTAATCTAGTTTCCCCCTACAACCTATGAACTAGAGAATGGCAACTTAGTTTCAGGTACAGAAAGAAATTCCCATGGTCTTGGGGGTAACTCAGATCTACGGTGTCTGGGCTTGATCTGGGCTTTGCAGTACAATGGTTGGTAAACCCATGGAGAGGGCAATGGAGACGGCAATGCACAAAGCGTTATCATGCATGTTTTTGGTAGTATATTCCTCTGTAAAGGTAATAATTAAGGCATTATACTGTGCTAGAATTCAAGACTTATTTCAAGGGCTTGCTTAGCAAAGCCATGTGTTATGAGGTGATTTGATTAGTGGGATCATGAACTATTCCAAGACTCTTTTAATTAACACTCCTCATCTTCGTTGCCATGCCAACTGCTGGTCCTTCCCATTAGACAATCGGTGAAGAATTATGTCCAGAAAGGACCAGAAATAACAATGTGTTAGCTGGCAACATAAAGAGAGAGTCCAGAATTTTACAGACGCTCAGTGAACGCCACCCCAGGATAGCCATCCCACATGTGATTAGCATTTAGCATGAGAATGGGATGGCGAGAGAGAGAGGCAGGGAATGGGATGGCATCTTGCAATCGATGGCAAAGCCTGAGGTTACTGGAGCTCGCTGTTTTCAAAGCGAACCTTCTGGCCTATGTGGTGATGATTGCCTTGGCAACAAGACCTTGCCTAATGGCCTTTCAGCTGAGCCATTAGAGTGACAAGTTTTTATGATCCATCCGTCGTTTACGTCTCACTAACAAGGGACTGAGGATTTCTCCTGGGGCGGGGGGGGGGGGGTAAAAGAGAATGCCCAGGGGCTGTGACTGCGGGCACGTGGTCTGCATTACTGCGCCCTCCTATCTGCTGTGGACTCAGCACTGGACCGCAGCTTTACACCATGCTAATTGACATTCTTTTTCCCCACACGCCTCATATCTCATGGTTGCCATCTACCAAAAGCCGCGAGGTGTTTAATGTCTCTATTTTAAATCTCCCCCACCTCCTTCAGCTCTCTGTCCTCCCCCAGATGTCGTTTTGCAAGAACACTGGACAACACGCCTCATGTCCCTCGCCAGCGGCTGGTTTATGGGAGAGGAAATGCTGCAGAGAATGTTTGCGGTGATGAAATATGACCTTACAGGACGTTCAATGTCCATACAAAGGTCTGCAGTGGAGCTGCTCGATGGAGTCTGGTTGTGATACCCATTAAATACACAATTAATTGCCATTCTTTCCAGCTAAAAAATAGCGCACACCTTATATGTGCTATTAAGGTCAGGAGCAACGTTACTTGGATTCAGCACTCCATGAGCTCTTAAAGAATTTATAAGACCTGCCTGGGTTTTCACAATCATGTCAGTCTTTATAAATGGATGTAAAGGGAGTCAAGGTCATTTTCCTGTCTACTTATTCTTACTAACAATCTTTGATCACTTTGAGATGCTGGTCTTTTTGTCTCCACTTCACTTACAGTGTTTTTCTTTTTTTGTTCATACCATGCTGACCTAACAGTATCCTCAACACCATACCCCGTCCCCACATTGTAACAGCAAAACTTGGACAGTGTAAATTAGGATTTTGTCATTTTGATCATTTGACCTCCTCTGCTGGCCCCTGGAGGATGGGCTCCCCTTTGTCCAGTTCCTCCAAGGTTTCTTCCTTCTAGGGCGGTTTTCCTTGTCACTGTGGCCTTTGGCTTGCTCACTGGATGCTTTGGTCAGCGATCATGTAAAGCACTTTGAGACAATGTAATATTGTGGAAAAGAGCTACACAAATAACACTGAATGGAAATTGAATTGAATGCCCATTGGCCCCTGAGCTAATCTGGACACATGCAAGGAATTTCTTATGTGACAGCCCAGGATGTGGTGACTCCTCCAGCTATCCAGTGGTGCAAAAATGCAAGTCAAGTCCCCTGCTGGAGGACTGAGGAAAAATATGGTAAAACCTTGTGATTGTGGTTTCCATTATATAACTGATTAATTTCTATGATTGTTACACAATAATGATGATACTACAATTCACACTGGTAACACATGCATAAGGCTGATTATGAAATTCCCAAAAGAAACATAAAAAGTATATAAATCTATGTTAATTTTGGGGTGGCATGGTGGCCAGGTTATATGTGTGTGCATGTTCTCCCCGTGTCATGTTGAGGTGTCCTACGGGTTTGACGCTTCCCCCCCACAGTTTGAAAACATGCGAATATGAATATCAATTCATAATATGATTTCCGTGATTGATTTTGTAATCGTATCATCGGATCTGTGTCCGTATGTTTTGGATACTCAGATGAATTGAGGAGCTGAGCTGTCAACTGATCACCACCTGGTTAGATCCGATGCTAGGAAAGATGCTGGATAGGCCTGGCTGACCCAAATGCATGGTGAGGGTGTGCTGGGAGTGTCTTGTGAAAGCCCCTGTCCAGGAGATCTTTAACTCACACCACCGGCATAACTTCTCTTGCATCCCAAGGGAGTCTGGGGACATTGAGCCATGTTCTGGGACTCCACTGCTGAGGTAGCTGTGTGGAGCTGTAGCCATAAGGTTGTTGGTGTCTGTGGTGGCAGCAACCTCCAGTGGAAACCCAGTGGTGGACACCAGCAGTAAAGGGAGCTGTCAGGCTGAAGGAGGTGGTCTTCCAAGCTTGATTAGCTAGTGGGACTCCTGTAGCAGCTGAAAGGTACTGGTAGGCCAAGAGGATGCAGCTTTGGCAGTCACTGAAACAAAAACTTGATGCGGGAGGAGTTTGAGACCATGAAGAAAGACTTGCGGTTGGCCTTGAAAAGATTCTGGCAAACCATCAGGTGACTCAGGAGGGGGAAGCAGGGCTTTACCCATGCTGTTTACAGTGGGGATGGAGAACCTCAACTGGGGATATAGTCAAGCGGTGGAAAGAATATTTTGAGGACCTCCAGAATCCTAATGATACGCTTTCCTTGGAGGAAGTAGAGATGAAAGACTTGGAGGAGGACTTCCATCATGAGGGCTGAGATCACTGAAGTAGTCAAAAAACTCTTCAGTGGTAAGGCTCCGGGGGTGGATGAGATTCTCCCTGAGTTCTTCAAAAGCTCTTTATGTTGTTTTGCTGTCTTAGCAGACACACCTCTTCAATATTGTGTGGACATTGGGGACAGTGCCTTTGGATTGGCAGACTGGAGTGGTGGTCCCAATCTTTAAGAAAGGGGACCAGAGGATGTGTTCCAACTTCAGGGGGATCACACTCCTCAGCCTCCCTCGGATGGTCGATGCTGGGGTACTGGAGAGGATGGTCCACCCATTGGTTGATCCTTGGATACAGGAGGCACAATGCAGATTCTGTGCTGGTTGTGGAACACTGGATCGGCTCTGTTCATGTGGTGACCCAGGGTGAAAGGCCCCACCTGCCGTGTACCATTATTTTTGTACTGAGGAACACCCCTTAGGATCTCCTGGAGCAACAACCCTGACGAGGCAGACACAAGAAACACCGCTACTCCCACAGGTTTATTTGGGCGCACAAGGTGAGTACACTTTCCTTCCCCAGATAAATCCACTCCCCCCAGCCAACAAGTAAGACCAATTGTGTTATTCACTCCCCCACTGCACAATAAGCACTCCACTCATACCAAGAAAAGGTGATTCACACAACACCCGACCCGACTACATCGCACACAATCCCCTTAAGGGGCAATAGAGGAAGCTAAACCTAACCAAGGACATGAAACAATACTTCCTCCCAAATAAACCCGTTCAACAAACATAACATACACAACATTTAACAAAGCAAAACCAACTCAGTCCTGGGCCCACACGCTGCCCTGTGTGGCCCACAAAAATAACCAAAATGACTCCCGCTTATCGGGGTCGAAATGTCCCTCCCAGACAGCGCTGCTACACCCTGGCTGGTATACAGTCTTCCTGGCACTTGCTCTCCAATAGAGTCTGGCTGCAGATCCACTGAGGCGCACGTCCACTGACACGCAGAAAGTGACATCACGTCCACTGACATGCAGGAAGTGACATCACGTCCACTGACATGCAGGAAGTGACATCACGTCCACTGAGGCTCACAGCCATATATCTTCCATCATGTCCACTGACACGCAGGAAGTGACATCACGTCCACTGAGGCTCACAGCCATAGACATCTTCCATGATAAAAATGGTTCATAGTTATCACTCACTTGTTTGTATGCACGTATTTCTAAATTATAAACAGCGGTGCACATAACTGGTGCGCAAGTACGCATTCACCTTTAGGAAGATACGATATATTTGAATTATACATTTTTAAATGTAGTTTGTGCTTATAGAATTACAAGTAATACAATTCTTAATTATAAAATTAA
>JAODKC010000048.1:8371462-8381571 GCA_026777985.1 Mormyrops attenuatus | reverse complement strand
TGCATGTGTTAAGTGTTGTGAAAAAGTGGACATGGTATTGAGGCACGCGTTAAAATGATTGGAAAAAACTGTAACTGGCTTCCACGCTCACCTGACCTGAAACCCTGGTCCAGATCTGAGAGGAGATCCATCAGGACACCACCTATTGTCTCATTAGGAGCATGCCCCGACGTTGTCAGGCATGAATACATGGACCAGGCAGGACAACAACATAGAGGAGGAACTGCTGCAAGAAGTGGGAGTGGCCAATAATGGAGAAGAAGACCAAGGGCAGTGGTCACAGGTAAAATAAGGGCTACAGTCATTGACCATGTTATCAATCATGGACTCTCAGAGAGGCAGGGTTAAGAGTGAAGCCAAATTTGCAGCGTACAACAATTGCATTGATCATAAGAATTTTCCACCAGGTCAAGCATACTGATGCACATCCCTCAGCAGTGTCAGACAGAACTGCATATTACAGTATGTACTATAGTATGTATGTACTATGTTCATTGACATACAGTGCTGTGCAAAAATACTAGGCCGGAAAATGATGTTTAAATGATCTTCATGAAGGTATAAAACTATGCTATTATGCCTGTCAAAGTCATTTCAAAACCTCTGCTCCACAGCAATGTCAAGGATAGATGAAGCATGCCAAGAGATACTACCCTCGTTGTATCACTAGAGAGGACATCAGATGTGATGTAGATGAGGATAGATTAGCAGTACTGCTACATTATTGTTACAGTTGTGGACCAACTGCATGTGTGGGTATATGTGTGTATGCGCAGTTTATTTTGTTTCTTTAGTATTTCCTGAAATACTGCATTTTTGTGTTTTTTTTTTGGAAAATTACTACTGAATATTTTGTAACTACGCTATAGTAAGAAATAATGGCCATTGAAATTTTATCTAATGCTGTCTGTTGTTAGTGTTTTGAAGGCCATTCTCTCTCTTGTGTGTGATTTAGTGTTCTTCCAGAAAGAAATTTAGTGTTAATGTTTTGCCGTTATGAGTCTACTTTGAGACATGGATTCATTGTTTTGGTGGCCGCAGTGCATTTTTGAGGAGAGGTTACCTATTTGGCCAAGTTGTGTGTTGGTACTGCAGACTATATGAACAGTTTTGAAAAAAATGCTTCAATATTGACCGATGCTTGTTAACTAAAAAAATGTAATACATTTGAGGGAAAATAGCATGTGGCCCTACTTCTTCAAACACCATTATATAAACCAGTTCCTCGAAGATTTTGTGATTTTGCAATCACAGAAATGAACACAATGTCAAGTAAACTCAAAGGAATTTCCAAGAGTCTGCAATTTTTGAAATTTACTGCAAATTCTCCACACAAAATGACCAAATAAACAGACTGCTTGCATTTGGAGCACAGCATGTCCTGTGATGTCATCACATTGTGCATTTTTTTTGTTTTTTGTTAGACTGTGTAGAAGATGAGCACAGCAAACACATCTCATTTACTGAAAGGTTGAGGCATTTTAAGTTGTTAAATTGAGGCATTATACAAATCACAGATGAATATAGTCTACATAAAACATTGTAGAAATTAAACTATACATTTCCCTGTCAATCTATTTTAATGTAACAGAGGTTGATATACTTTATCGCCTCACTACCAAGGATGTTAATACAGTTATTACAGTTCTCCTATCGCAAGAACAGATCTACTAACAATGCCATAGCCCTGACCCTGCACACCACCCTCTCTCACCTGGAAAGGAGGAACATATAGAGAATGCTGCCAGAGGGTCAGTAGCTTTAAGTTCTGCACATCACAGAGGACCTCACATGGACAATGCACACCACTGAGGCAGTGAAAAAGGCACAACAGTGCCTCTTCTACCTCAGAAGGTTGAAGAGGTTTGGCATGAACCCCCGCATCCTCAGGTTGTTCTACAGATGCACTATTGAGAGCCTCCTCCTTTTCTATTTTATATATATATATTTTTGTTGTTTCGTTTTTCCACACTCTGCCGATGGTGAGCAAAAAAATGCAACGAAATTTCGTTCTGATGTGCACTAACTGGTGTATTTCTGAATGACAATAAAAGTGGCTATTCTATTCTAACTGGATGCATCACTGCCTGGTACAGAAGCTGCATTTCCCTCAACTGCAAAGCGTAGCAGAGGGTGGTGCGGTCCGTCTAATAGGTCATTGGAGAGAATTCCCACCCCTGCAAGTCACCTATGCCGGAGGAAACCCGCAAAAATCATCAGGGAGTGTAGCCACCCCAGCCCCGTTCTGTTCACCCTGCGACTGTCAGGCAGGTGGTGCCACAGCATATGGGGCTGGGCTAGCAGGATCTTGGGCATTTTCTTTCTCCAGGATACTGAACTCCATCTAATATCAGTCCCCCCCATGACATTACCTCCCCTTTCCATTGCACTAGTAGAATGCCTTTTGGTGCATTAAACTGTGCTGTTATTGTTACAGTCTATCTCTTTGTATTATGGCGTATTGTGTTGCATTATGTATTGTATTGTTTTTTTCTGCATATGTGTAGCACATACTGTTGTGCAGTTGTTATACATAAAATTTGTATTTATTTAGTGTATAGCACTGTGAATGGGGAACTCTGTACCAAAGACTTTCACTCCTTATAATGATATGAAAATAAAAGTGATTTGATTTGAACTCACCACTAGTCTGATTAACAGCAGAACAGACATGGCCAACAATTAATGCATCAGTCAAGCTCACATTTTCATGGTAACAAAAAACACACGCATTCAACAGTATACATTGTATGGTTATGACTTTAATGCGATGAGTTGACATCCATCCTGAGTTGTTCCCTGCCTTGTGCCCATAGCCTCAGATATAGGCTCCAGACTCTGAATGGGAAAAGTGGTTACAGAAAATGAACAGATGGGTGGGTTATGACATTTACTATTACAACTTGCATTAAATACATGAAGACACATAAATTTACACTAATGTGTTACAGCCCAACCTACCATCCACTCCCAGCATGTCCTCCACAGCCTCTGAAGGGAGGTCAGGTGGGGCCAGGGGGCGATACAGTGCTTAGCGATCCAGGTGCAGAACCACAGCCTTTCGTCACATGAGCCGCTGTAGGTGATAAACAACATTTGAGAGATGCTTGAGGGTCTCTCCCAATTCCCTCTAGTGGCCGATCTGGGTCCCTTGGACATCTTGGATGAAGAGATTAGAATTGTAACATGAATTTATGTACAGGCACCAGATGCACTGTGTTTAGTAGTTAACCAATTATGTTCAATATAAATAAAGCAGTCAGTACACATGTGTAATAGTGTCTGATGTTTAACATTAATGTTTTTGTACGAAGCAATGTAAAATAATGGTATTCCGAAAATTAAAAAAGGTTTAGTATAGCTACACCGAATAAATTTAATTGATATACATGCACAAATACCAATCATAGGTCAAAACCATGCTAATTTCAAGCTCAATATGGAGAGCAGTTTGGGAGCTAAAAGAAGCAGCTCATTTTGCTGAGCCTAAGAGACGAGTTTAACACATTTCACAGGGCAGTGCTAATCCGCGCTGCAATCTCCTTAAGAAGTTTCATAGGAATTGGGTCTACAAGGCTAGTAGAAGATTTGCAGGAGGAAATTAAGTTCAAAAGTTGTTTGTTTTATGGGAAATAAAGATTCAAAGGTGTCATTATCAATACAAACAGGACTAGCAGAATACTGGTAAACTGTACATACCTACAGACATGCTCCAGGTGGTCTGTCTAATCTTAGTTATTTTACCAATAAAAAATGTAATAATGTCATCATTCCTAAGAGCTTCTGGGACTTATGAGTTTAACATTGAAGAATTCTTTGTGAATCTGGACACAGATTCAAACAGGAATTTAGGATTGTTTTGTTATCTTCTATTACTCTGGAGAGATACACAGACCTAGCAGTCACTAGTGCTTGTCTGTACTTAGAGAGGCTCTCTTTCCAGGTGGGTCTGAAAACGTCTAGTTTGGTTGAGTGCCTTTTACGCTCTATCTCGTGTAAAGCCTGTATAAGTTCATGTGTATGATCAGAGTACCAGGGGGTAGGTTTCTTATTTCGATGCTTTGTTTTCTTAAGTGGAGGTACAAGATCAAGAGTGCTGTGAAACAGTTTTTCCATGTTCACAGTTACCTGTTCAAGTTCATTTTCACTTGAGGCTTCAGATGTAAGTTTTAAGGACTGTGGAAGCTGGTCAAGAAACAATGCGGTGGATAATGAGGCTATGGAACGTCTGGTACTGTACTTCGAGCTGGGGCTGAAGGGAAGCCATATTGTATTTCAAATGTTAACAAGTAATGATCTGAAATGATTCTGACGGATAATAGATATGTGTTCTACCAGGACACTATGGCTAAGGATCAAATCCAGGGTATGGTCACAGGCATGAGAAGGCCAGAATACATTCTGACGCTCACAAAAAGAGTCAAGAATAGCAGCACACATTGTTGTTAAAGGATCACTGTCAGACCTCCACGATTAATAGTGTGGGCAACAGACATAGTCTTGATAACATAGGTGACGACTGTAAGCGATTAGCAGGCGGTCGGGTTATGCAGGGTTGCCTGCTGCCTAGACTTGCCCCTGGCTAGTCAGCGAATTGCCTCAAGAGCTATGGTGTTGGACGGAGATCAGCATCAGCCTGTGAGGGGTGAATACCGTCCCTCATCAAAATCCCAGGCCTACCCCAATTGTATTCATAACCCACACCATTTATCAGGCACCATTCCGACAGCCAGTGATGCAGTGATGATAAACTGTTGTACATTTCATTGTCATGTCTTGCAGGGATGGGGCACATTACCAACATAGACATCTTGGCAAGTTTGCACAATTCTACAAAAATTGTCTTTGTGATCTCCGATTGCCTCAATCAGACTAAGTGTTGCATGAATTGCCCTGAAGGTAAGGGAACTTTATTTACATAACACATTTCATACGAAAGGTAAATTCAAAGTAGAAAATTCACTGACAAAGCAGAGAGATATGGCGTCACCTTATTTAACGTTTACAATGCAGATCAATGATATTATATCTGGCAATATGGGTTATTTAGTGCTGCTAAACCTAGTCCACACATGAAATTCCGCATGCATTTCCGCAAAATGAAATTATGTTGGTTTGATGTCTAAGTCTGAATGATCCAAATCTTACCCTATAATTATCTTAGTGACTGTTTCACGGATAAATCTCATAACCTTCACCCATAAAAAAAATAATAATGAATTTCCATCATTATCATCCATAATATTTGTTTTCTGTTGAAGCTTTTTGTAGTGTGCAGTCAATCTCAAAATCAGGACCCATCAGCCAATAGCAGTTGCTGACAGAAACAGCCATGAACCCATCCCCCAAACTATCAAAAGTACAATCAAAATTTCAATGGAGCACAGAAAGCAGAAGAAGGTAATTCACTTGGCACACGCGTATAACTATTATATTGATTAGGAAAAAACAATTGAGAAGGAAGGAGAAAAGATAGTCTGAGTGTGATATTATGATTCATGCGTACTTGGGCAATGTAGGGCTCCAGGAGCTCTTCTCTGCTCTTGTAAAGGAGCTTTACAGTGGTCTTCTTTCTGCCGCCAAGTTAGGTTTCAAGTTAGGTGATGCCTTTATTTGCAGAACCGTGGCTCCCTCTGCCGTCTGGCATGCTAGTTCCATTTGGTCACCCCAGAAAGGCATAATGCTCAGTTCCAGGGGATCTCCTCTAGTCTGCTACCACTTCTTCTCTGCGCTGTATTGTAGTTTGGAGCTACCAAAGTCGCTGGATTAAGTCGTCAATGACAATTCTTTAAAATGGACAATTGATATACTTTACTATAATAACTCACCACTAGTCTGACTAGCAGCTGCACAGACAAGGAAGACAACAATTAACGTATCAGTCACACTCACTGTTGCATGCTAACAAAAACACACACGTTTCACATTAAACATTACATGATTACAACATTTACTATTACATCATAAATACACAAAATGACATATTAATCTACATTATGTGGTAAGTATATAATCAGTCCTGTTGATCAAACCCAGTGGCTCGCATTGCCACCACCTAAGGGATCAGCCATCCCTGCCAACCCCCATATCCCCCAGAAAGTCCCACAGACTTGGGGGAGGCCAGAGATGTTGCCACAAATGGCACGTTGCAGTATTTCTACTTTCCTTCCCCAGCATGTCCTACACAGACACTGCAGGGGGGTCAGGTTAGGCCAGGGGCCGAAACAGTGCCAGGCCTTTTGTCACTCTGGCAGCTGCAGGCAGTAAATGATGTAGGAGAGGCACTTGAGGATCTCTTCTAGTCCCCCCCAGTGGCTGTCCCGCTTGGGTGACCGCCCCTTCTTGCCAAAAGGATAGTACTCCAAACCTGAATCCCAGAGGCCAAAGTCCAGAAATGAAAATGAGTACTGAAATAATAAGTAATTGCATTTGTTTCTTTGTTCACTGGTAGCTCCACAACAAAAGCATATAGAACTATAGAACTATAGAATTTCAAAAAAATAGAAATTTTGAAAAAAGTCGCTGCAAAATCAAGTGTTTCAGGCTGCAAAAATCACAAAAGAAATCCTATAGGGGATGTATAAAAACAGCTGTAAGCGTTGCCAGTTTAACAAAGAAAACACAACATGTATAGCTTGTAAAAAATGTATGAAAAATGTTAATTCTATCTGAATACTTTCTAATAGTTTTCTATGAGTAATGAAGAACAAGCCGGTTTATTGCAGAACATGAGAAGATTGGACACAAAACTGCTGCAAGTGTAAAAGAAATATTAGATGGTATATTTAATTAGACTTAACATGTTGGTTTGATTGGTAACTAATCTCAAATAATAATCCATGGTGTATGTGATACAGTACATGTATATTTATTGTCAAACTGAAGCAAACCAGCTTTCTGGTTCTGCCTCCAGCACTGTAATCATGGAGCCCATCCCACATTTGGTTTACAAGCGTAACTATATCAACAAATTTTGACAGGGTAATCAAGGGTACTGACTGATTGAAAGATTTTCATATGTTTCAGTTTACTGTAAGCAATATCATTAATACCAAAGGGAAATATGCATTTGTACTGTGTTTATAAAATACATTGATGTTAAAATCTGACAAATGTGCTTTTCTTCAAGGTATTTCTGTAATGGACACTTTATCCCAAGTGAAGATTGACGAATAGCTGCAGGTTCTTCCAGTGTCCCTGAGGCAATTGGGGTCAAAGGCCTTGTTGAAGGGCATAAGGGTGAAACCATTTGGATTCAAAGGTTCAGATTCAGAGGACTAAGTGATGCTGGGCAACAGTACCTGGACATCCTGATTTGCCGAGTTCAATGTGTCCCTGGGTCAACAAAGGAGGGGCTTGCGTTTTGAACTCTGCCATGCAGAAGGGCCTCTCCCCTACCCCCCGACCCACCCTACCTTCCCTGCATGTGGTTCAGTAGGTAACCTGAGTTGCTGGCTCGCACCCAGGCTCTCTGTGTTCCTACAAGACACTGAAATCCAATGTCTACGGTTACCCTGAAAGCTCAGAGCACGTCGACGTCACTCAACTATGACCACCAACTGACTCATTTTTTTGTCCGTTTATGACACTGCTCTCAAAACATAAGGTTAAGGTTTGTTTCTGTTCATAAACAAACTAAATCTAAAACCTTTTTAACATGAGTAAGTGTATTCTGAATTTGTAGCGTGTTGACACTAATCAGCTAGTGTACATATCGGTGTCAGATGCACTATATCAATTGAATACTGAATACTATATCGGTTGAATATTGTCTCCTGTGGCGTGGAGCAGTTCCACATTAAAATAACTACATTAAAAGAACACAACATATTAAGAAAATACCACACAATAAGAGAACACAACATATTACGAAAACACAACACATTAAGAGAACACAACACATTTTAAAATTAAATTTTTAAACTTGGTGTTTTTATGTCGTCTTTATGTTTTTGCATCTCCTTAATGTTTTTGCATTGTGTTAATGTTGGCGTGCTCTGGGCTTTCTGGGCCACTGTAAATTTTTTCAAATGAGCTGGTCAATGTGTAGTATCTTGGATGGTAAATAATAGGCATAATTTGAAAGTCACTAAGGATAAATGCATGTAGGCAAAATTTTATGCAACTGCGCACCACCCTGTACGGAGCCACAACCCCCCCTGAACAGAGCCACGCAGTCACGCACCACCCTATATGGACCCACACAGCCACACACCACCCTGTATGGAGCCACACAGCCACACACCACCCTGTATGGAGCCACACACCACCCTGTATGTTGCCACACAACTACGGACCACCTTATAAGGAGTCACAGACAGTTACAAATGGAGTGAGGCACCACCCTGAACCTCTGGTCCACAGATATGGATGCAGTGTGTATTTTTTGGTAGACATCCCATATCATCCCAGAACAGGCTCCACAGCAACCATATGCTGGATTAAACTGGAAAATGTCTTGAAGTACTATATGTCATGGTTCTAGAGCTTATTTAGGAGGACATCAGCCTGCCTCTTTTTTGTCTCAACCCCTGAAAAATAATTCTTATTAAACTCATTTAGTGATTTGTATGTCTTTTGTATACATTTTATACCCCTCCCTCCTTTCAGCAAATATAATCACAGGGGTTCACAGTGCTAAGCCTCTGTAAGGCTCAAATCCTGGAATTTCTCCTGCTATATGTGTAATGGACCAGGTTGCTTAACTTGTTTGGTTGATATGCATATAGGACACAAGATGTCACTGTTTGGCTTTACAAATTACATTTTAGTTCCAAAAGTGCAAAGTGTACAGCCATGGCCAAAAGTTTTGAGAATGACACAAATACTAATTTTTACAAAGTCTGCTGCCTCAGTTTTTATGACGACACTTTGCATATAATCCAGAATGTTATGAAGAGTGATCAGATGAATTGAAAAATTATTTGCAAAGTCCCTCTTTGCCATGAAAATTAACTGAATTCCCAAAAAAACACATTTCCACTGCATTTCAGCTCTGCCACAAAAGGACCTTCTGACATCATTTCAGTGATTCTCTCGTTAGCACATGTGACAGTGTTGACAAGGACAAGGCTGGAGATCACTCTGTCATCCTGATTGAGTTATAGTAGGCTATTAGAGAGTATTAGAGAATAGTAGACTGGATGCTTTAAAAGGAGGGTGGTGCTTGAAATCATTGTTCTCCCTCTTTTAACCATGGTTACCTGCAAGGAAACATGTGCAGTCATCATTGCTTTGATGTCGCATTAAGCTGTGCCGAAGTCAGATTTACACTTTCCGAGGTCATTGCCATGGTCTGTCCTGTAGATCGGTCATCCTCCCCCGCTCTCACACGACCTTGGGGGTATCTTATCAAGTACTTGTGAATAGCAAGTGTTTTGGGTTCCTCCTCACGGAAGATGTGTTTTGGCCTACCAAGCCACCACACCCCTGCTCTGGTCTTCCCCAGATGCCAGCAGTCTCTCCTTGCTGTCACCATTCTTCCATGGTTGCCAACTAGTCTTTCCTAGTCGCCACTGTGTTGCCAGATGTGAAAGTCTATTATACGATGGTTTCATCGCTCTCACCCCAACGGTTGGATGGGAATCCAGCCACTTTCTTGAGGATGATGGCCAACGCATGACAGAGCTTGGGGTGTGGGCCCTTGGTGCTTTCTTTGGGTCATCAGGTGGGTACCCCCCTTCACCAGTGTTTCGTCAATTCACCCACAACACCTCCAGAGGGCTTCACAGCTAACCCCAGCGTCCTGGGGTAGCCCCCTCGGCCCCTCAGGCTCCACCACCACTGCTCAAGTTGATTCTTTTCTGCTTGGTGGGTTATTCCAGTGTTCACAGTACTTTAGCCACAGCCACCTAGATGCAGTCTCAACTCGTTTAGTGATACTTGACACTAGACATCTTCTGTTGGAACCCCTGATACCAAGCCTGGATAGGGCAGTCCAGAGAGACTGCCCGGGGAATCCTCGACAGCCTACCTCTACTGACAAGTTCCATCCCCCCTGTTGACATTAACTGTAGATAAATGTAAGGTAACCCATGCAGGGAGAAGAAATATAAAGTACAGATATTTTATGGGTTCCACTGAAATAAAGGTAGCTGATTATGAGAAAG
>JAODKC010000048.1:8344499-8356829 GCA_026777985.1 Mormyrops attenuatus | reverse complement strand
GGTCTACTGTGGATGAGGACACCGGCCTAAGATTAATTTAGTAGCTGTGCCTACCAGAACCTTGCAAGTTTGCAACACCTGTTCTGGGAATTGAGCTGGATAGATTTAGCTTTTTGATGGTTTTTATAGACCTGTAGTGCTAACCAGGGTTTTTGGGGGCACAGGGCAGGTTTACTTTGATATGGGTGCCACTTGCAGGTGGTCCACAAGATCATCACCTATGGACACCAGTGTCTGCAGCCATTATTTGACTGCCTGCTCACCATCATCGCCAACGGTAAGCACCACGCAGCATCATCACTTGGGGTCTGTTGAACACACAAGAGTATACATCATTGAGCTCTCAAAAATTTCCCAGTAATCTCTCCATTTTCATAGGTTACAGCAGATCCTTTTCAAGGTTCAGGTTTCAAGTTTTATTGTGACTTTGATCATGACCTGAGTCTTTCTTTCTTTCTTTCTTTTTTCCTGTTTCGTGTATGGTTCTGCATGAATGATTTAATAATGGATGACACACACCCTTGGGGTGACAAAAATTCCCATATTGCGCTTTTGTTATGCATGTCCCTTCTTTGCACTGTTGCCGGTCCCATTGTCTCCCATGCATCTGTCACCTGCACTGCAACTGTGGCACAAGAATTTCACTGTGTTCCTTGGAACACATGTGACAATAAAACTTGAAATTTGAAACTTCTCTCCCTGTGCATGTGCTTAAAAGCCTAGTACAGCTTAAAGACTTTTAATATGCTTATTAGAAGAGACTTTACTACTCAATAGCTTCCTTCTTTAAACATTAGCCAAAAGTACTGCCCCTAATATCCTAAACCCTTTCATTGTAGTTTCACCCGACCTGAAAAGTCTGTCCATGATGGCCTCCAACAAGCTTCTGCACCTTCTGGAAGTTTTCTCCACCTGCTGGTTCCTCTTTTCCAGCCAGCAAAACCACCAGCTGGTCCTCTTCCTGCTTGAGGCTTTCAACAACATTGTTCAGTACCAGTTTGATGGAAGAGGAATCTTCATCTTCATTGACCAAATGGGCATTGCTTCTCTCTGCCTATTATCTCCTCTTATTCTTCTGCCGCCCCTATCCAGGCCACAGCAACCTGGTCTATGCCATCATCCGCAACTGTACCACCTTTCACCAACTGGTCAGCTGACCACATGTCAATCCAGAAAGCTTTGCAGCGCAAGTAGCGACCAGCAGGGGGCATCTCCCCTTCCAACTCCCAAGAGGGGGGTTCCATAGAGGGCTCATGTCCACAGGTGGCCTCTGAGCCAGACATCCTCAAGACCAGCCTTGTCGCTATGCCAGATACCACATGGAGACCATAATTTTCACCTAGTCATGTGGATTAGTTATGGCTAACGTCAGACTGTTTCTCCACTCTTGGTGGGACGGGTCACGGTATCGCTTCAGCTATCTGACATTCCTCAGACCCCCCCCCCCCCCCCTTTGAGCCATACTGGTGTGGCCAGTGGTAGCGACACCGAGTCTAATTTGGCACAGGACAATGAGGTGAAGGAGCTGCACTGGAGACCTGGGGACAGCGATTTTTGGTGTAGCCATTTATCTAAATACCAATGGGTATGTTCATATGAACTAAGACCCATTGGTGTGTCTGTCTGCCTCTCAGGATGTCTTCTACAATGATACAGAGATGGAGCAGAAGCTTCCTGCTGTGACATCCTCCTGCAGATGAACCCCCACACCAGACTGGGTGAGATCCTGTATCCAAGTCATGCACATGCAGAGGCGTTTCCCTCAGCAACCAGAGCGGATGCCTGACCGGTGCTGTGGAACACTCTCCTTCCTGACAGGTGCTTTCCTGGAAGAGCCAGCTTCCCCTACAGACAGTCCTTCGCCTACTGCAGGTGCTGGTTCCCCAGGTGGAGAAGATCTGCATTGATAAGTGAGGCTTTTTGTGAAGATCTAACAGGCTGAGTGTTGACGGGTTGAATTTAATCATACAGAAAACACTGGAGAAAACTCTCCACTCCTGAAGGTGTTGTTATGTAACACAAAATTGCCACAATAGGCCTCGATAGTCTGAAAGTATTTAAACAGTAAAGTGAAACACCAGTAAGGTAGAATAATGCTGTACAATGTAGGCTAATCATTTTCTTACTGCTGGTTTAAGGCTACCCTTCGAGCTCTCATTATTGTGAGCGCCAGTCCACGCAAGATTTGTCTCCCTCATCTAGGGGTCTGACTGATGAGTCAGAAATCCTGAAGTTCCTCCAACATGGCATGCTGGTCGGTCTCCTGCCCGTCCTGCACCCCATCCTGATCCGAAAGTACCAGGCCAATGCCGGCACCACCATGTGGTTCCGCACCTACACGTGGGGAGTGGTCTATCTGAGGTGCGTACAGCTGAGGGCTGGGAAGAGCCACTGTGTTTATTTTTACTTACTTGAAATATTCAAACCTGTATACATGACAAGCCTCGTCCTAATTCTGTATAGCTGAAAAAGCCTCTTCCAGTTGTTGTTCACTGGTATGAGGTCCAGTCCATTCATCCAGCCAGCCAATCTGCTTGATAGATGCTTCGGTAAATGCCTACACTAAGAGATATCAAATAGTGCCAGGAGGGGGTGCTCTTGTGGTATAAAATGCTCCATGACTCTATGTTAATTCAGTGATACCTGTTGTCATGTCTGCCAAATAGGCAAGATGGCCAGGAGAACATTTTGGAGATGAGGCCAGCTCATCTCACATTTCCTTTTGCAGCTGTTTTCTGTGGACATCTATGTAATATAGTCAAATATGACCACATGCTTTTCACATAATTTTGGATTATTTGAACATCCCATGTATATAATAGCACATTTGTTGCATCAGAGTAACTTTATTTATGTGAAATGTAATAAATTATGAATTACCTATGGGACACATTGTCTTGTAACATTTCCTGATAATGGATTTCAGTCCAGCTTGACTTCTTAGAGTCTTGTCCATTTTTGTGATGCCTGCATGCCTAGAATCCAAGCTTAAGATTCCATTGCCTTTAAAAGGTATGTTTCACCAAATAAAATTCTCAGAATGTAGCTCCTTGTTAACTATTTGACTCCAGCTTGGAGGAGCTGCTGGGATAACAAGCTACTTCTCCACTTTGGTGGGAAGCCAGTTTCCTGCACTCCTTTTCATTGCATGACATTACTGGATGTATTTGTCACTGAATATGTGTGTACCAGAGATATATCAGATTATTTCCTGAATTTCTGGGGAGCATTGGATTTCATGAAAATGCCATGCTATACGGGTTGGTCTGTGTTTCCTCGTTTACTCTTTATTAAGTGTGTATGAAAGACCTGCCATTGCTTTAAAGACATGCAGTCTGTATTACTCATTAACTAGGTTTATGCGCTCTCAGGTGCAGTATCACATGTCACAGTTTTTAATATGTTTATATTGCCATGTTTGTGTACAGTAAACAGCCTAACTCGCAAGTACAGGATTGCTATCAAAGATTGCAGAACCCAACTTTTGACCCATAAGGCCAGTGGGGTGATGACTTTCTGTTGTTCTGGGTCTGGTTTATCATGGCTTCAGAGGGGGGCACACATGACTCTGTTCAGTCTTGCGGGGTTCAATATAAACAAGTTGACTTTTGAAATTAAGACCGATATTTTAACATACTGCAGCAGTGCAATTTATTTCAGACTAAAGCAGTGCTGGTTATATAGGAGTTCACTAGCAGATTACTGTTAATCATTCCCTGTTTGGATGGTGCAAAGACGGTGTAGAAGATTAATGTACACTCTCTAGAAGCACATCACGTGGAATATTGAAAAGCATCCATTCCATCGCATAGAGAAAGCCCTCATTAATTACCAAAGAGCTCACACAAGGTTAAAACTCTGATGCAGAAACGAAGGGACAGCAGTAGATTACAGCTTTGTAAATTTCTGCAACAAGATGTTATTGACGTGACTTAGACCTAAGTAAACAGTGAAGAAAGATGACAAAAGCATGCTTGGCAAGTGATTGCTTTATTATTTATGGAGGGAGTCTATCTCAGTGATGGATCACCCTGCCAAGTTGTCCTGTGATAATCAGAAAACTTCAAAGCCTTACAATTCACCCCAGAGTGAAATTAGTCAAAATGTCCAGTGCAACATTGTATAAAAAACAATGGCACCTAATACCCTTATACACATTGCATATGGTCCCCTGTAAACATTTTTTACCACACAGACTTTAATAAAAAACGATTTTAGATTTACGCGTAATGCCTTCTTAATTAAACAAAAAACATCCAGTCTGCATAGAAGTCTCCAAAGAGCTCAGACACCTTCAGGAGAATGTAACCACTTCTTGTGGAAATCCTTCCGAAGTTTTCCTGTCTTTGTCTTTTCTTCTTCTCAAATTGCTCCCCGAAGTTATTCATTGGCTACTTTATGACTTTTCAATGAGACAATCGGCATCCCCACCCTCCCCTCCCAGCGTGACGTCCAGCCCACTGATGTCACGGCCTTCCCCTCCGCCCCTCCCTGGAGCTCCCACATCCTTGGGCGGTTGGAGACGGAAGGCCATATCACTTTGATTTTTCCCACGAACAACACTTCTTAGAAAGTGTCTTTGGACATGTGACGCCTGTGAAGGAGTTATTGTAAGAACTGCGTCACAGGCTGGGAGCTCTACCTCCACTTGCAATATGCATGAACTTTAAACTACATAAGAGGTGTTTTGCCTTTTCCCACAAATGTGGAAATGGACAGTTCAATACCATGTGACTCAGATTGCTCAAAAACTGAACTTGAGTCCAGAATTCTTGTAAAAGGTCAGGGTACAACTGGGAATCTGACACACACCATGAATAACTATGAGTTTGATAGAATTGTAATGTAAAGAACCACAAACAAAAGGGTTCTCTCTCCTTAAACAGTAACTTGTTCTTGAGAATAAAGTGCTTCGCAGGTGAGCTTTAAAACCTCGGCTCCTTGCAGAAACCCCCCTCATCCATGAACACTTTTGTAAATGACATGGGAGTCTGTCACAAGCTGCACCAAGATGAAATGACAAACGCGTTGCAGCAGTGCTGACCGTATATAGCCAAGCAAATCACAAAAAAATGAAGAAATGCTTAAAAATCTGACCAGCATATAATGAAGGTCAACATGATTCCTTTGTGTTTTCAAGAGTTCAGACTATCATGAGGTAAGGTATACCTCGAAGAGACTGGCCACTGAGTGCATGCGGTAGAAGATACTAAAGGGGAGGCCAATGTTCACAACGGCTGCCCAGGTGGTGACACTGTAAAAGTCGAACCCAAGAGGGTTGTTGAACTGGGGACGGGCGCCAAAAGCTGGCATGATCCAGAGCTGTAGGAAGACAAACAACGATGAGGATGACAAAACAGATGGAGCCTGTTGGCTTTTGAGGAGACCAGGAGAGGTACTTACCAGGATGTTGCAAAGCAGAAGGAAGACACATATTTCCTTGAGGACCCGCCTTTTCCAGCACAGTCCCAGGGCTACAGGCATGTGCATGCCTGCAGTGATGATGACCACAGTGCTCCTCCTTGTGCCTTGCCGTTGGTGCACCTCCTGGTTGGCGTGGAGGGCGTGAGGGTTGGAAAATAGAGGACTTGTATGGGTCTCCGTGAAGGGCTCCCGGTGGAGCCCCTCAATTATGAAAACATTCTGCAGGATGAGCTGCAGGATGGTGACCAGCGAGCAGGCAAGGTTGACTGCATTGAGGGTCTCAGTTTTTCCTGAGGCTATCACAGCTACCACAGTGAAGTAACAGATGAGGAAGCTGCCTAGGGAGGCACCTAAGAGCAGGCCCACGTCCAGGCTACGTGATGGGTTCTTATCCAACACATGGTTCCTCTCATCCAGCCAGTAGATGACACAGCCAGCCAGGGTGGTTAGAGACATGAGAGAAACAACCACGGTGTTTATCATGTAGTGCAGCATCAGAGCTTCGTCACTGTTCTCTGAGACCTTAACATCGTAATAAACGAAGGTAGCAATGCCAGTAACCAGCATGATTATCCCCCCCACTGGCCCAGCCAGGATGCCCTTGAGGTGGAGGCGATGCGTGTGTTGATGATGTGCATGGTCATCCATCAGCCTGCCCACATTCTTCCACATGACGTACATCATGGTGGCAGCAAAGAGGCTGTACTCAATGTTGAAGGGATACAGGTAGTAGTAGGCCTGCTTGAAGATCCCGCAAGCTGTGTGGCTGCACTTGCAGCTCACGTTGCCGTTGTCAGCTACAGTGACCAGAAAGGTATTTTAATTACCATTGGTGAAGCAAACATTGAGGCTAAGATAGCGGACGCTGATTGTTTGCTCAAGTAGTCTTTCATGTATCTGTATATTCTGCTCATCCATCCCTGCCCTCTCACTTGAAGTTATACCACTGGTACCAAACCCCCTACCTTGGTAAGCAAATTATACCCACATCAAAACCCCACCCTGGTCGGCAAGTTATTGTAATGGCTCCACCCCCATTCAGAAAGTTATACTGCCATCACTAAACTACCCGTCCATGTGGTTTAGTGATGGCGTTAGTGGCATCCTGCATGTTGTTTAGCAGTTAATTGTCATTATTGTCATTATACCATTTTTTAATTAACTTCTCTCAGTTAAAAAATGGCTTCCTTGGGAGGACACCTCCTAGTCCGTGGTCCCCTCGTGATTTGAATTTCAGACTCCTCTTTTAGATGCTACTGGGGGCTGCGTTTGTCCAAGAATTACTGAAAAATTGTGAAAATATACCTTCTGAGGACACAACAGAATGCATCTGGGACTTGTTCCTCTCATCAGGATACACAGTCTGGTGCAGTGACTCTTCTGTGACCGTTGTCATCCACACCACCAGGTTAGTAGAAAGACATAACATGAAACCACACCTGCAGAACAGGGCCAGGAGAGTGGACACTGTTATTTTGTAATAGTTAACAGCAGATTAAGCTTTACAGATGTCCAATGAAATGGAAATAATGTAGTCTGTGTGAAAGAGTCCTATGTTTCTGCTATGAAGCAACAGACATTGACAAACTCGGTCAGAAATATTCAACCAACTAAGGTTTCACCTTCCTTCATTGACAGGACAACATGCATGATTAGGCTACTTTCATACAAAGGCCAGCTTGTTTAAAATCTTTCCCACGGAACCGGTAATCTGCTTCAAAGCAGGTTTAGTTACTTAAAAACAAAACGTATTTCATAAATGGTCATGTCGACAGCGAATAATGATATTCGACTTTCCAGCAGCTATCGCATGACATTTCAAAGGCACATTGAGACAAAGGAAGTGTGTGTTGCCAAAGTGTTGGAGAAAGGCTCCGCATACCGAGTCACGTTCCTCTGCAGCTGGACGCAGTCCTTGGCATGGAACCAGAGAAAGTATGTCTGAAATGGCAATAGAAGTGATTCAACCAAACACAATGGCACTTGGGCAGCAACAGAGCAAAACAATCACTTTGTTATATCCCTGCCATCCTGGAAGGAAAGAAAAAACACAAAAATGCTGACAAAACTGTTGCACTCACCTGTACGAGTATGAACAGAGCCTGAACAGCGGGAAATACGACCATCATGGGTGACTCACAGTGCATGTAGCCCACGTAGTTTGCGATTTTGAAGACGTCCATGATGAGGCTGCACCCACCGAAAAGCACTAATCCTCCTAAAGGGACACACACACAGAAATCGAATCACAAGGCCAGTTCTACTTAGTCACCTGTTAAGTAGCCTCATGGCAAATCAAAAGAGTTCCAAAATTTCACTGTATGTGATAGAATTACTCTCAGGAACAGATCCTGTTGAGTTTCTATACTACATAGCAAACTTGCTGTGCATGACTGTTGACTACAAACACTGTAATGGGAACAATGGTTTTATATTGAAATCCAGCAAGTCTCCTAAATTTGTGCCAGAAGGCTATAGTGCTACAAAACCCCGTGCCTGTGCAAGCCTCAACAGAGCCAAGCGACGATTCTGACAAGACATATACAACATGTATGGCTTATTACCACCTGTTGTTTCAGACAGAAGTGTCCTTTTCCTGGAGCTACCAATAGGCAAGTCATAGGTGTTCTGATCATGAGACTGTCTACACTGTCCCATGTTTGCCCCTCAATTAGAGCGACCATGACATATAAAGGGGAAAGCCACACACACAGTATCAATTACAGGCTACATTCATGAAATGCTTTAAAATTGCTCCATCATACCTGAAACACATAGACAATTAAACAGTAATCTGAGAAAGAGATGGGCATAGCTTTAGGGTAAGCATACAGTATAAGCTAACAGAAGTGCGTGCTATTTGCCGATTATGAATGGTAGTTATGTATAAACATTCTGGAAAATAGGAGATTGCCAAGTTACTGATAACGTATGATAAAGATGATGCTGACTTTGGCATGGATGTATATCAGAGGCATTTTTATTGAGTTTTGCACTGCATGCATTTTCAGCACACCAGGATTACAGGTTTGTGAATACTGCAGCTGTTTGAGTTTATTGTTGTCATCTATTTCTCCAAGAAAACTGCATAACTTTTATTATCATAGCACTCTGGTTAACTACTATGCTCAGGGGCACAACAACAAGGCACCTCTGAACCTCCACAAGTCTTTATCTCTAACAACTAATCAAATCGCCAATCTTCTGGCCCCTGAAACACACAGTGTTATACTCTAACGTCACACTCTGGGGCAAACAGACTCACCTCTCAGCCAAACGGGCCCTGCGTGGGCGTCCTTGTAGAGCACTGCCCTGTCCTCGTTAGCAACATAGCCCATGTAGTAGACGATCCAGGCTGTGGTGAGGAGGATGAGTGCGGACAGGAAGCCCTGGAGGTGGATGGAGGACACGCCTTTTGGATTGAAGACTGTGCTGCTCACCAGGGCACTGACAAGAAACAGGATGTTGGTACAGATGATTCCCGACAGTAGACAGCCACGTTTGTGCCCCTGCTCTCGAATGGTGGCTTCGCTGGGCGAGTGGGCCAGCCTTGGCGATCGATGGACCTTCTCCCCAAGCTCTCCTGCTGGCATCACCTCACTTGCGTTTGTCATTTTTCTGGATTCTGAGGAAAAGTTAGAAGCCAACCCCACATTAGTCTCTTCTCAGTGTCTTCTCAGTTTCTGATTTCTGCGACCCATTTGATGTGAGGCTTCAGGCTCTGATGGTGTTTGTTAGGACGGACGTCAACTGAACCGTCAAAATGGAAGTCTCTTATGACATAGACTTCAGCAATGGTCACACTGACAGCTGACACGCTCTTTAATTGGCACGCCTTGGGCCCTGTTCACTTCCTCTCCGGCAGCAAGCCAATAATCAATGGCCCAGCTCTTGACATCACCTCTTTGGGGTCATTAAGATGACTAAGCTAATAGCCTGCTCCTGTAACCGCCCCTTTAACACACATCGGGTCTCCTGTGTCACTGACGTTATTTACACATAAAATGAGACTCCACTTGAACTTACGATATTACTTTCATTGGACCACAGCCATGTCAAAGTGTACCACAACAATGATAATGTTGCTTAACAAGGAAGATCATTCCTACACTGCATTACATTTCTCCAGTTAAGCAGAACATAGGATCAAGTAAATTTTTTTACACTGAATTGACAGTCAGGATATCCATGTTAACTTTAGTTTCATTTCCCACCCTTATTTAACGTCAGTTTTGTCTCCTATTTCCCTGTGTTTTGTGAAGATATGTGAAATCCACACCTGTCTGGCCAATTCATGTAAAAGGCACTAGAATATAAGTATTAAAAACAGGAGGGCATTGCGTGTTCAGCTATTGAAAAAGTAAGTAAGTGTCATTTACTGCTGACTATCCCTACAGTGCTGTACAGTTTATATAACACTCCCCACAGTTTGTTCTTAACTGGTAACTTATTCATTTTTGAACTTGAGTTCTAGAATCAGAGCTCATTAAGTAATGATCATATGATTTGGGTTTTCCACGGTTTCCATATATTTCCTGCTTGCTTGTCTTGTCTTTGCTTCAGACTTTCAATCATTTCACACTGGGTCATTTGTATTGTTCATCAGTGAACTATAGTGCTCATATTACGAATGAGGTCTTTCCACCCAATAATTTTCTGGGGCATGTAGAGGCTCAGCAATAATGCCATGCTGAAGACACACAGACCTCTATGCACTCCTTTGTTGCATGAAAGGACCCCATATCAGGTCCCCAAGGTTTAGTCATACTTCCACGCTAAACCTATTTACATTCATTCCTTCACTTGGTAAGTGTCAATGTGTTATAATACCATTTATATGTGATTTAAGTCATACGTCACCAGCTTTAAAATTTCCATAGCACTTCATTCAGTGTTGCAATTTGAACTAGGTCTGCCAGAGAGGTTGTTTAAACTACATCACAAAATGTTGTTTATTATTTGTAAATGAAACTTTTTACCTTAATTGGGCCTGAACGATACATGAGGAAAATCCTAAATTTCTTAGAATTCATTGGGTAAAGATTATACTTTGAGGAATTAAAATTTTACTTTATACCAATGGCCATTCTGATTATGGGAGGCCTTCAGCCTGTGCTGCCCTCTAGTGGGTGAAAAATAGCATAAACAACCATCTTATAATTACTAATCCTAGTCAGGGTCTGGATGCTGGAGCCAATCCCATGCAGCACAGGTCACAAGACTGGGACACCAGTCCAACACAGGGCACATACACAAAGTTATATTATGGGTAATTTAGAGAGCATCTTTAGGGTACACAAGAAACCCGATGTTTCATGGGGAGAATGCAAAACACAGAGTGAGCATGAGATTCAAACCCCCTATTCTGGAGGTGCTACCCACTTAGTCACTGTGCTAATCAACAGTATAAACAAAATGGACAAAAATGCATGTTTTAACAAGCTATGTCCCAAAATATTTCAGCTATACAGGAACATTATTCTCATGTAAACAGTATCGTGTGGTATAACGTTAATCACATAATTTTATTATAATTCTATTACTTCATTCTCTTAATAAGCATAAAATACTCTACATGGATATTCAAGTTTCTAGACGTAAAGCCCAGGAAACCGCTATACTTTTACTCAAAACCAGACCCTGACAAACCCACTTACTCTAGAGTAAAGAATAAATGTCACAGTCATTTACACTCATGTTGGTTTTATATATCAGTTAATATCAACATAATCCTAGAAAGAAAATAATTCATAAATGTCCTAAATTTTCTGCCATCACTGTGACTCTGTAAAATAAAGTACAGCTTATTGAAGAATAAAAAGACTAAAATGTATTACAGACAGTTATTTAAATGAGTTGGAGTAAAATTACAGTGATAAACAATAGTCAATACAAATTCCAGTGCTATTACAAAATTACAAAATAACTAATCATTATATACAACTATACACCTAATTATGAGTTACAGTAATCTAAGTTGTGTATAGAGAAAGTATTGATGGCATCCAAAATAGTTTTCTTTACCTCAAATTGAAAACTGTTGATGAAAATCCTGTAGGCCAAACTGCGTAAGGAGCTTAGGAGGTTAAACTAATAATTGTGTGATCACCCTACCTGGTAAGGCAGAGGATGGAGTCTATCTCCAGCTAGCTGTCTTGTAACTTTAATTGCTTTTATAGTTGTCTATCTCAGTTGTAAACTGCTGGCAGGAAGTAAGAAAAAACGTTGCAGCTACATTATAAATTAACAAGAACTCTGAAGACAACATCTATAACTGTTTCATGCTAAAACAAAACAAGATACATGTTGAGTCTTAAGCCGCCAATGAAAATGTTCTGTTTTCTATTTTCTGGGTAGTAAATGCATATTTCCTTATTAAGAAAAAGACACAATTAAACATTAGAATACAGTGGGGCAAAAAAGTATTTAGTCAGCCACCAATTGTGCAAGTTCTCCCACTTAAAAAGATGAGAGAGGCCTGTAATTTTCATCATAGGTATACCTCAACTATGAGAGACAAAATGAGAAAAAAAAATCCTGAAAATCACATTGTCTGATTTTTAAAGAATTTATTTGCAAATTATGGTGGAAAATAAGTATTTTGTCAATAACAAAAGTTCATCGCAATACTTTGTTATATACCCTTTGTTGGCAATGACAGACGTCAAATGTTTTCTGTAAGTCTTCACAAGGTTTTCACACACTGTTGCTGGTATTTTGGCCCATTCTTCCATGCAGATCTCCTCTAGAGCAGTGATATTTTGGGGCTGTCGCTGGACAACATGGACTTTCAACTCCCTCCAAAGATTTTCTATGGGGTTGAGATCTGGAGACTGGCTAGGCCACTCCAGGACCTTGAAATGCTTCTTACGAAGCCACTCCTTCGTTACCCGGGCGGTGTGTTTG
>JAODKC010000048.1:8324004-8339106 GCA_026777985.1 Mormyrops attenuatus | reverse complement strand
CCCCTTTGATCGTGACCCCACTTGACCTCCCTTTGATCTTACCCTAATCCTGGCTCCGCCCACTCCCTTTGATCTCTTGACCTCTTGACCTTTAGGTCGTTAAACTGTCACTTTGACGAAAGGCGGATTCCTTCCTCTCTATCCCATCTTCCTGTGCTCTGAGACAAACGGGTGACAGTGAAGCTTGTGGTTAGAACACAGGATCTGGTGATATATAATTTTCTCCCTGGAGAATTTCAGGCAGAGTGCTCAAGGGCCCCACAGATACCTGACTAATCTGTCAACCACAGTATTAGAGGCGGCGACCTTCTGATCACTGCCTAAGCCCAAGCCATTCAACACCCAGGTGTATATGCTTTCATGCTCCTGCCTGTGCCTGAGTCTCCCCATCCTCCATCTCTGCACCCACAGGGAGGAAGAGGAGAGCCTGAGGAGAAAGATCCGTGCTGACCATGAGCAGGCCCTGCAGGAGGCCAAGGAAAAGCTGAGAAAGTCTCACCAAGAGCTACGAGCTGAAATCCAGACAGAAAAGAACCGCATGGCCCAGGACCTCCACAAGAAGAAGGCTGCAGCTCCAGTTCTGTCCCCGGTGCCCATGCCTCGGTTATTGGGCATCAATGACGGTGACCCTGGGGACCCTGCGGTGAAGGAGAAGCGGGACAAGATCCGAGAGGTCAGTCACAGGCTTTGGTCGGGGCGGGGGGGGGCTGGGCATGGTCAGGATGAGGGCAGGAAGGGCGTCCATCTCCAGCTTGCCATTCGGCTTTGTACAGGGAAACATCAAACTGCAATTAAGTAAATCATGAATGGATAATATGGGGCTTCACCAATAGCAGCAAAACAAACAATGTGGGTTGTATCAGCCAGTGAAAATACAGCTGACCTTTGTGTTAAAGTGACTGACCTTTGTGACACAACTGATGATTATGCTCTTATAAACCCCGTGCCCCACCCCTGGCTTCTTGTGCAGGTGGCCTCCACTAAGACGTTTTGGCAGGAAAACTTTTTATCAGATTGTTCCTGCAGAAAATCTCAGAAAGAAAATTCTAGGACTGTGAATGCATTTAAAAAAAAACAAAACAAATCAATTACACAGTTGTCTGTGATTAATCATGATTAATTGTACCTAAGATTAAAACCTCATAAATAAAACAATCATAAATATTCACACATTGAATTTCTAAATTAAAGCAAAATTAATACAAAGGGGGGGGAGTATATGGGTCAATCACGTGAACTCATAATTATATTAATTTTCTTAAAATTTTTTAATGAATTGTGTAAACTATCGACTTTACATCTCATTATACAAATTGTTTTTTTTATTGCGGGTTACATGAAATAAAATTGAAATATCTAAAAACATTTTATCTAGTTTTGTGTTGATTGGCTACCCATTTTGAGGAAATGGTTTAAAAAAAATCATCAAATCCGAGCAACGAATTCTCGTGACGTAGAGATTATGAATTTCCAACAAAAACACTATTTGCAAGCAAGTACAAGATATGTTTCAGTGCTTTCAAAGTAGCAGTGGGGCAAATAATCATTTGTATGAGGCATCACAGTGCAGGTGTTAAAAGTTCTGCATCAATGCCAAAAAAGGAATTTTTTAAAAAGTGTATATAGATAAACTATATTCAAATATACAATTAAATAAATTTAAATACAGTTATTTTGAAACAATAGTCTGCCTTCCAGAAGATACTTTAAACTTTTGTGCCAGGTGTGCCATTCAGATGGAAGACATGGCATAGGGAAAGCAAAAAGTTCAGCAGCGAGACATTGAAAGCACACCCAATAGCAGATATTTGGGCACACTTTGGTTTTTATGAAGCTGAAGATTGAATACTTTGACAACACAACAAATATAAAAATTCACATTACTCGTTTTCACTCCAAGTTACAGTTAGTAACTGTTAGAAATATTACAGCTCCTCAGTGAACCATACAGGAAGCTCTGATATCAATGTTAGCTCCGAACTACAAAAGGGCAAACAAAGTCACGCAATCTATTGCTGCATTTATTGTGAGGGATCTCTGTCCTTATTCTGTTGTGTAAAATGCAAGCTATTGCCTCTTTCTGCATATCTTGGAACAAATGTACAGAAGACCATCATGGAGTTTTCTGTCACAGACACGGCTACACCCGCTCTATTCAGTGACACGAAAGCTGGAGTTAAGGAGTCAGTGAAACATGGTAGCTGGGAGGCTATCATGTGCAATTCTGGATGACCATAACTACAGATGCGTATGTAAACATAACTGCATATTATGTTAGTGATGACTTGCAGCTGCTGTCTCATGTGCTACAAAGTAGAATCTTTTAATAAAGCCACATGGGTGCTTATTTAGTAGAGTTATTGCCAAATAATGGCATGAATAACAGAATGGCATGTCACAAACAAAGTTCAAATTAATCAGAATATTTGCGTAATAAATTATGAATGAGATGCATCGTGATGAATCAAGCATCAGTTTATAATCAAATTGTTACCCCATGAATCATAATTGAATCATGAGACTTACAGATCTAATAATTAGGGATGTAAAATTAGTTTTTTTCAATCGCACATCTTGGTGATAAGTGGCATATGCTACATGTACATATAATCGCAGATACTCCACAGGTGGACCAACCGCATGATTAATAATTAATAATAATTCAATAAAATAACTAGTTAGAGAATTTTTCTGTGGGTTTGTTGTGGTACCCAAGGGTCAAGGGTCCACCACAATGCCAAAGCCAGGCTTGAACCTTTTAATCAAAGGCCTAGAGGCGTAGCCCATTGAGCCACATATTGCCCCTGATTTTGCTTGTTGGATTTAAGGTAGTCTGGACTAAATGTAAGTGAATGAAGACAATGTCAATTTAATCTTGGGTAACTTAAATATGTCACATTATTTGGCTAAGCAAGAAATACTGCTTAGTGATACGGGCACCAGGTAACATCACCTTCACCATGAGAGACACTAACTGAATGTTATGATTTTAGCATTGAATTGTGGGACTCTGTGCAACGTCATGACCTAAACTTGCATTGTTTCTAACCAGGAAAGAATATTATAGGTATCAATTACAAATCTTCGCTCATACTATTCTCCCATTTGGGTATCAAAATACCTCCTGTTTTAATGTGATTACAGGAATAATAACAGGTTATAATTTATTAATGCAATGCATTAACGCAATAAATTTCGCAGCCCTAAAAAATACTAAGCAAAGTTAATGGCAAAATCCACCCAAAGAGCCCCTTTAAGATATTAAGTTCTCAGTTAAATGGAGGAGGATTTGTTACAAGCTAATTATTGTAAAAATATGGCAAGCATTTAACATTTTTAGTGTGTCTTTAAATAAGGTCCTCGACCAGCAATTATATCTCTCTGATTCTCTGCACTGCAGTCACTCCATTGGTGCATCTCAGTATGATATGTGTGATTGGCCAGCATGCAAAGAGAAGGAGGCCTTGGCAAAATCAGTTAAGTTGTAGTCGATGGCTCCTAATCCACATCCTTGGCAGGGCTCATTTCTTTTCCAGCATTCCCAGTAGAACTTTATGGGTCACAGAGTCACAGATCACACACACGCACGCACACACATGCTCGGATGCATGCACATACATACACATACACACACACACACACACACACACCAGGTGGCAGTTACTCCCTGTTGCTGTGAGAGGGTCTATCAGCAGTTGTTTTCCTTAATGAGAATTTATCACCGTTGCCTAGTGTATCGTAATCCATTTACAACCGTGTGCAACAGTCATCTCATTACTGCCCTCGCTCCCTTAAGCACCCTGCATTTGATTAAATGTGGTGTGTCAGGGGTGTAAGCACCAATTTACCTTGATTTTGGATGGGGGGAGTATGTGATGTATTCTGCAGGAATGGCTCCCCTTGGTGGAGAAAATGAGAGCATGCAAAGCCCTCCCCTGAACATCACGCTCACTAGCGTTTCGTGTGACTGGCCTGAGATCCTACTTTCAGTATGGCAGAGCATAACAAGGCTCCCTGCTCAGTAAATATTTTAATAAACAGCCTTTTTAAACTAGAAAAGGGCCCATGTAGAATATGAACGTTACCAGGACTTTTTCAGAAACAAGGAATGTCTGTCACATTCCCATCGCAGGAACTCGGCTGATCTGCAGTTTCAGAACCTTTTTTTAGTCCATACTAGGTACTAGAGTGGAGCTTATAATGATAAACTTGCTGATTGGTTGACCACAAGCACTGACATTAACTTGGAAGTGTGGTGAAAAGATATAGAAGTTGCAGAGCAAAGATTGAACAAATGGAATTATTTTTGTACTGCAGTTTCATACAAATGGATGAATTCCTTTTTGCTTTTATCCTTATATTTCTGCATTGGAAAATCTGATTGATAATCAATATACTTTGGTCTAATATTGCCAGTGCCAGCAGTGAGACTTGCCAATGCTTATTAGTGGAATAATGTTACTGTGGATATAAAAAGTCTACACACACCTGCTAAAATGGCAGTTTTTTGTGTGATAAAAAAATGAAACCAAGACAAATCATGTCAGAACTTATTTCACCTTTATTGCGAAATTGCAACCTATAAAAAGCAGGTAAAAAAATCTGAAACTATTTAGTGAAAAAACAAAAACCTGGTTGCAATAATGTGCACAGCCCTAAAATAATACTTAGTTGAATCACCATTTCATTTCATTATAGCACTCAGTCTTTTTGGGTAAGAGTCTATCAGTTTTGTACATCTGGATTTGGAAATATTTGCCCATTCTCCCTTGCAAAAGTTTTCCATATCTGTCAGATTGCAAGGGCATCTCCTGTGCACAGCCCTCTTCAGGTCACCCCACAGGTTTCCGGTTGGATTAAGGTCTGGGCTCTGGCTGGGCTCCATTCCAGAATATTGATCCTCTTTTGGTGAAGCCATTGCTTTGTTGATTTAGGTGTGTGCTTTGGGCCATTGTCATGCTGAAGGGTTAAATTCCTCTTCATATTCAGCTTCCTAGCAGATGCTCGAACGTTTTGTGCCAAAATAGATTGATATTTAGAGCTATTCGTGATTCCATCCATGTTCTGTCAGTGATGGGAAGGGTTAAGTTTCCCCCTGGTGGTAATTTGAGTTACTGCAGCTTTAATGACCAGGAACTTTCAGTGTTCATTCACAGGCCACAAGTGCTCCACCACAGAGAGTTGGTTGTTTGAGCCTTAGAGTGGAACCAACAGTGAGTATGGATGCAAATGATTATTTTAATTATGTCGTGTTACTGTGATTTTTGAAGATGATGTTTGAGACATTTATTTTAAGTCACGAAAACCATGCTAACTATGCTAATGCTGATCGCGAAGCTAACCATTAGCGAGAGGGTAGTTTAGCTGCATTGGCGAATTCAGTCTATTGTCAAGCCTCGTTTATGTTATATGCTGTGTTATGTACGAACCATTATTGCTGTTTACTGTGTTAACGAACCAGTGTTGTTGCATATATTTAGTTTCAATTGTAACATTGTGTGTATCTCATCGGTGTTGCAGTTCTACAAAAAGGAAACAAATGAGAAGATTCAGTAAAGCAATTTCAGTCAAACTACTGGGTCTCTCAAATTTGTTCGCTATCTGTCAGCCAGGACAGAATAATCCACCTTGACTGAAGTCCCTGCTCCAGCAGAAGAAAAGCAGCCCCAAAGCATGATGCTGCCTCCACCAGTGTGGCTGTCATGTTCTTTTGATGATGTTCTGTGTAATTGATTTACCAAACATACCTTTTGGAATTATGGCCAAATAGTTCAACCTTGGTTTCATCATAGCATAATATATTTTTTCCATATGGTTGTGGGAGACTGGATATACCTATTTGCAAAGTTTAGCCGGGCTTGGATGTTTTACTTTGTGACTAAAGTCTTCCGTCTTGCTACCCTACCCCACAACCCAGGCATATGAAGAATATGAGAGATCGTTGTCACATGGAGATAACAAGCATTACTTGCCAAGAAATTCTGCAGCTCCTTTAATGTTGCTGTACACCTCTTGGAGGCCTCCCTGACCAGTTTTCTCCTTGTCTTCTCATCAGTCTTGGAGGAACATCCTCATCTCGTTCTTCTGATTGATACCTTTGATTGATCTCATTCATGTTTTGAAAGCTCTTTGCAGACCATGGGTTTTGGAGTATGATGCGTCCAAGAGAATATCAGAATTGCACATTCGCTAACCCTGTGCTGTGACCCCAAAGCTATGGGCAGCAAAATAGGGTAGGCAAAGAGAATAATTCCAATGTACTTGTACTTTGCAACAGGGGCAGCGTGTGGCTCAGTGGGCTAAGCCTGTGTGTTTGTAATCACAAGGTCACCGGTTCAAACCCAGCTTCAGCATGTCTGTGGGTCCTTGAGCTAGGCCCTTAACTCCTAGTTCCCTGGGTGCCACAACAGGTGGCAGCCCTTCACGGACAACTTACTCTGCAAAGAGCCAGTTGAGGGAGGCATAAAAAAGACAATTTCCCTATGGGGATTAATAAAGTATCAATTATTATTATTATTACTTATCTGAGGTCAGTCAGAGTCACTTTAATTGATGATAGGTGTATACCAACTACTGTTTAAGATGAGAGTGAATGTGATTGGTTGAATGTGACCACAGCCTCATCCTTGATCATTAAAGGGTGTGCACAATTATACAGCCAGGGTTTTGCATGGTTTTTATTTTCACTTTTAAAACAGCGTCTGATTTTTCACCTTATTTGTATAGATTGCAATTTTGAAATAAAGGTGGAATGAGTTCTGGCATAATATATTATAGCTAAATTTTTTATCATACAAATATCTGCCAGTTGGCAGAAGAGTATATACTTTTTATATCTACTATACATAATTTTTTATTCCCTAGAAAATGAAAGATATATCTACTGGTGAGATTTAAGAGTGAATTATAAACATTGCTTGATTGTGGGTCATATAAAGTAAATACGAATAAAAGTAACAAATAGCTAACAAAATGACTTGTTCATCATCCATTGTTTTAGGATGGTGGTGTAAGTTTCATATGAAATTACATGTGAAGTTTAATCTAAGAGCTTTTTGTCTCCCATACTTATTTAGCAAAAAGTTCACAAGTTGTTGTGTTTTGGGAAAGTGACATGCAAAAGTTTCCAGAAGCTTCAAAGTTCCCGGGGCGAGATGGCCCAGGAACGTGGAACCAGGAACTAGGTTCTTGAACTTTTTTGGGAAAGTGCCTAAATATAAATCAGTTACATGTACACTGTATGGAAAAAGTATTGTGACACTTGCCCATTACACCTAAAGGAACTTTTGACATCCCATTCTAAATCCATATGCATTATTGTGCAGTTGGTACCTCATTGGCAGCTATAACAATTGCCACTCTTCTGGGAAGGCTTTCCATAAGAATTTGGAGTGTGTGTGGGATTTTTTTCCCATTCATCCAGAAGAGCATTTGTGGGGTCAGGCACTGATGTTGAATGTGTTTAATGGGTTAGGGGTCAGGGCTCTGTGTGGGCCAATAAAGTTCTTCCACACCAAACTTACACAATCATATTTTTATGGACGTTGCTTTGTGCACTGGGGCACAGTATTGTTGGTACAAAAAAGGGCTTTCATCAAACTCTTCTCACAAGTTTGGAAGCATAGAATTGTCCAAAATGTCTTGGTATGCTGAAGCATAAAGAGTTCCCTTCACTGGAACTAAGAGGCCAAGCCCAGCCCCTGAAAAACAACCCCATACCATTATCCCTCCTCCACCAAACTGTACAGTTGGCACAATGCAGTCAGGCAGGTAACAATCTCCTATGGAAGTATATATTGGACTTTATGATTTGTAACCCACAGAAGACAATCCACAAATATGTACTAGGATCTGTAAATATTTCACTATTCACACCTAAACTATATTGCCAAAATTAATGGGACGCCTCTCTAAATCCTTGAATTCAGGTGTTCCAATCACCAATCAGCTGGGGGTAGGGAAGGCCACAGGGATCTGTGGTATCTGGTGTGAACTTCTCCAGGCTGGTGGTAAGGCTGTCCTTCTGACATTACAAGCAATCTTTGATTCCATTTGGGAGACAGGCATCATCCCAACTGTCTAGAAAGTGGGACTTGTTCCGTAAGAAGAGTGAACGCCTGGACTGCGGCAACTACAGGGAGATAACACTGCTCTCAGTGGCAGGTAAGGTCCTTGCTAGGGTCATCCTCAATAGGATCCATGATCGCTTGCCTACCAGCGAGTGGAGCAGTCTGGTTTTATGCTTCAAAAGTCTACTGCATCATCAACTGCATCCTGGCACTGAGCGTTCTCATCGAGCACAAACGTGAATATCAGCAGAGTTTCTTTGCAGTCTTCATCGATTTTCATCAGGCATTCGACTCAGTTGATCGAGCTGTCCTGTGGAACATACTGAGACTTTACGTGATCCCCCCGAAGTTGCTGGATGTCATGGCCGGCCTGTACACTGGTACGATGAGTGCTGTGCAGAGTGGAGGCAGAACCTCTGCATTCTTCCCAGTTGATGCTGGGGTTAGGGTAAAATGATAAATTGAAAATACAATCTCCACTTTGCCATTTAGTTTTCAAAGTCTATGCGCTAAAATCCTGCCAAAATTAAAAACAAAATGCAATAACACCATTTGCAATCTAATTTGTACCTTTGCTTGTCACTGGGGCTGTACTCTCAAGGGTCTGCCAATTGTACCCTTAGCTGTAGGTAATTGTGCCTACAGAAATGGAATCTGAGGAACATTTTTGTACCATTGGGGGTACATTAATATTGTTTGTACAGGTCAGGTCATGTTGGACAGCATGCACTGGTGCAGTGCATTGTCACACCCACCTTACAAAAAAATACCTCCAGATCCCGGCTTACACCCCCAGACTGACACATGGTCCAGTCCCACCCTCTAGAAATGACCAACTATCAGCTGCAGCCAGGTCTTATGTGGGCATCCCCTTGGCCTGATCCAGCTGCTCAGGTCCTCAGCAATATGGATCCTACAAGTAGGATCACCCTCAGGAAAATGTGCCACATGATTGTAGTGCCGCAATTGGCACTCCCTCACAATGCAGCTAATGTGCCTCATTCAGGACTCCCTGAGCAACCGCTCATTCAATATGAAGTCAAACCAGTGGCACACAAGGATTCTCCAAAGAGACAGTACCAAAGGAATCCAGTCTTCATCTCAGGTCACTGTATAGCATCCATGTCTCACAGCCATATAGCAAAAGAGGAAGCACCTGGATTCCAAAGATTTGATCTTATTTTAGTATTGCACACTCGAGGTGGTAATCGGAAACATACATAAATGATTCAGAATGTAATACTTAATTATTTGTTGATACCAGCCAAAAAACACACCAACATGAATAAGGGGAGTACTGACACTATTTTCTCACTTCAAGCACTGTATACATACATACACATTTTAATAAACAAATAGCCTGTCAAAACAGGCACCTCACAAAACAAAAAACGTTAGGAGATGTTCACAACATAAATTTATTGACTCAAAGGGACAAACTACTCATTTGCCAAACTACTCATTTCTCATTTATAACATATAATAATCACATACTTTAATTATGTAATATGTGTATGATAATGATCATGAGGGCGTTAGAGGTTAGCTGAGCTGAATCTGTTCAGCCTTGTGCAAAGGAGATTAGAATCTTATACACAAGGATCATGTTCCCCCTTGGACATGATCCATGTGTATAAGATTCTAACAGGTCTGGATGCTGTTCAGCCAAATGGCTACTTCAGTATTAGTTTAAATACTAGAACTCATGGCCATAGGTGGAAATTAGTGGGAGAACATTTTAAACTGAATTTGAGAAAACAGTTCTTTACACAGCATGTAGTTAGAGTATGGAAGAGTCTTCCTGCTAGTGTAGTGCAAGCCAAAACCATGGGTTCCTTTAAAACAGAGCTAGATAAGATTTTAACAACTCTGAGCTATTAGTTACGTTCTCCCCAAATGAGCTTGATGGGCCGAATGGCCTCCTCCCGTTTGTAAATTTCTTATGTTCTTATGTAAGTATTGTTTTTGGTTGGACAAACTGCTGATTATAGCTGTCAAGTGACACATCCCTGTATTTCTGGCATAATATGAACAGGTCATATAAAGTAATCTGAACATCTCTTAATTAAAAGAAAGTTAATGGGGGATGTATTACATTGTAGAGCTAAGCCAAAAAAAGAGCCCCAAATATGTGTTGGTGGCACCATTTGATCTTAAGGTTTGTGATAATAACGACAATATTATTATTATTACTATTACTATTATTATTATTATCATTATTATTATTATTATTATTATTATTATTATTATTATTAACAACAACAACACAGGGGGATGCATTATTTGGCAAGCCTGATTTGCATCCCCTTTTTTTCAGCAAGGACGACTGTAGCATATCTGAACTTTACTGTACACTGTTAAGCCCAAACTGCCTAAGACACATCTTGGTAACACCATTTGATTCTAAAGTGTGTAAAAAGAAAATTAAAGGGGGAAACATTATTTGGCAAATCAGATTTTATAGCTGCCGAGATTTGCATCTCACCCCCTTTTTTTTGCGAGGTGCATGCAGTTCTCGACAGGCATGCAGAACTCGGCATAACACTGGGTCTGAGAGAAACTCCTGGACTTCACCTGCTGAAGTCAACACAAAGATGTCTTCTGACAGGGAGCTGTTTCGGTGGTAAACTATTCCATACTGTAATTACATGCTGTGAGAAGTTGTTCTTTCTCAGGTCCAAACTAAAGTGTTCCCTCACCAGTTTCAAACTGTGGCCATGGGTTCTTGAATTAGAACATATTTTGAAGTAACATCTAAACCTGTTAGAATCTTGTATACCTGGATCATGTCACCCCTTAGTCTCCCTTGCTTGAGGTTAACCAAATTTATCTCTGCCAACCTCTGCTTGTAAGACATTCCCCTATGGCCAAGAATCATTGTTGTTTCTCTGCGTTGAACCACTTCTAAAGCAGCAATGTCCTTTTTGAGGTAAAGTGACCAAACCTTGACACAGCATTGAAAGGGGGGTCCTACCAGGGGAATTACCCCCCTTGATTTAAACTCAACACACCTGGAGATGTAGCCCAGCATCCTGTTTGCCTCTTTAACTGCTTCCTCGCATTGGCAAGAGTGAGACACGGAAGTGTGATCTTTCTCCTGATCAGCTTCCTTAATATCAGAGGAGCCCATAAAATATCTGTACTTTATTTTTCTGCTTTCTACATGGATTACCTTTCATTTGTCTTTGTTAATAAGCACCAATTGACTTACACAAATATATAATAGTGAATTCTTTCATGGTAGCTGGCATTTCTTTGAGTGCTTACTTTGTTTTGTATATTTATGTATGTATATTATACTGGATAATGTCTTTAAAATAAAGTGACTCTTTTTATCGCAGAAAAAACGAGGATAAATGTATCAGTACAAAACAATTCTGAACAATGTAGCTTGGTGACTATGAAAATATATCCACTGTTATTCATATTGCACTGCAGTCAGTTTATTACAACATGACATGACATGACATGACACAGGCTACTGGAAGCTATTCTTTCTTCTCTAAGTAATAAATCTTCTTAAGGATTTTGGACAATCAACATAGTAAACTATATATAATTATGCTGACAAATGACTTTACATTGATTGTATACTTCCCCATCATATAACACGAAGTAAATCACAAGTCAGTGTATTCTAGGCAGAAAAAAGACATTGCTTTATTCAATTGACTGAGATGAATTAGGGCTGTTCACGTCTCATCTCAGTATTTTCACATTTATGTGTATTTTTTTTGATCCGTGAAACAGTTAAATTGTCAAAATTATACAATACTTTTAAAAAGTTCGTATAAAGCGTATGTGTTTTTCATTATTTTGAATAGTGTTTTGTTGCAAATATCTCCATGCATACAGGTAATAACTGGGTGGCAGGGGTGCATGAAAATGGAATAATGGGGACCATTAACGCGCCTATTAGGACCCGGGGGATGCTGTGGGGTATCCCTTCATCGAAACCACTCCCCATTTAGGGGCGTCCGGGTGGTCATAGAGACGGGTCGGCTCCTCACCGCGCTTTAAGCCGGTCGATCCTTCTATAGATGGGGGGCTAGCTCTCCTGATTCCCCTTAGAGCCAGATGGTCGACTGTAAGGGGGAGAAGTTCGCCAGGCACAATGAGCGACAGGTACCACAGGGCGGCCCGAGACGGGTACTTGGACTTACTGAAGGAGGCGACACGGAAGGACCTGAACGCTCCAGACGAAGATGGCATGACACCTACGCTATGGGCCGCTTACCACGGAAACCTAGAGGCTCTGCGTCTTATAGTGGGCAGGGGGTGAGTGTGGCAGGCGTTCGCGGTTGGCAATCTGACGTGGAGCAAAAACTTTCGCCTTTGGGGGTTTAGAGGTGATCGGGGGGCGGTGGGTTCGGGACCCGCTGCGCGTCACCGCGACCTTTAGTGAGGACTCCCAATATGATCGCGGCTTAACTTAATGCCTTTAAGAATATCACGTTATCCAAGACTCTGTATTAAAAGGTGTGTCTTATTATGTTTTTGACATTTATTGTACGTCTGCAGTTTTGTGTCACGCGCACTCTTTGCCATAGGGTTGCATTCCTGCTACAGTTGCCATTTTTTCTTTTTTCGCTCTGGCGTTTCGGAGGGAGATTATAAAATACCCAAAATATCAAACGGTTTCACAGCATGGAAGTTTAAGTGATATTACGCTTGTACTTAATCACCCTTCTGGAGCTCCCATTAGAGCCGGGAGAACGTGTACTTATTACTGCCTGCGCATTCCCGTCTCTCACTGCGGTTTGTGCGTGTGACAAACTGCAGTTTACCCTGCAGTCACGGTTACGCGCAAACCAGGACACGCGTGTACCCGCGGATTCCACTACGCATGGAAAACTGTCGCCGGTAGACGCGCCTTTAGAATGCGCAGTCGGCATAGCAATAAAAGTTGCACACATGGAAAAGGTAATACTGCATATTGACGTTGTCTGTATGGTCCTTTATCTAAATGACACAATAATCGGTTTCAATTATTCATGACGTTACATAAAGAAATATTAACAACAATACCAGGAATACTTTTTTACGACCCGGGCAGCGTTTGCAGACTCTGCTGAGATTTCAGTACCGTGCTTTCTGGAGATTTATCGTTATATTACCCATGACTGTTACACTAGACTTCTCATGGCCGGGATTAAATTGAAGCAAAAGGTCAAGGCCTGGCTGGAGGTACTGAGCCCCGATTTCCCCTGCAAGCGAAGACACTAACACAGTGTCTTAAGTATCTCCTTCACTGATCATACAATGAAGTGTGCATTTATTTTTTTCAGTTTCACTGTAAAAATTGTCACGTAAATTAACAGTAAACTACTCCAAGCAGAGTTGCCAGTAGTTTACTGCTAATTTTACAGTTCATCCACTGTAATCTACTTTACAGTGTGTTACTATTACAATACCATAAAGAATCACAATCACAGAATAGGTATCTGTTTGGTTGAAACAAATCCTTGGTCTGGATTCATACTTTCTGGACCTGAACTTTCCACCTCAGTCTGTAATGGATTACTTTTGGAACTTGCAACACTGCATTTAAGTAGATTGAACACAGGTGCTGTTGAATCAATTAAAAAAAAAAAAAGAAGATAATTACACTCTACTAAAATTAGTTTATATAACATAAAATTGAACTATGAACTTAAAATTCATATCTGTTCTTAGATAAATTAATTTCACGTAACCACTTGTCTTAATAAAATTAATCACATCCAATAATACATTTTTAGTGTATAGGTAGGTAGATGGATGGAGAGAATTTATTCAGGTTTTATTTAAGATATACAACAAGGTAGATGTTACACAAGACCAAAGGGTAATTATTATATTTCCTTAAATTTATCATGTGATTCTTAAGGCTTAAAATTGTGTGACTTTTACTAATTAGTACTGCAGTTAAACTTCCTTAGAAAAAGCTTGTGCAAAAACTTACAAGGATTTTTGTAAATAAATTCTACACAGCATCTTTTTTCAGTGCACCATTACAATAACAGTGAAATGCTGCACCATTGACTATAGACCAGGTTTTTTATGGGGGATAGCCTGTGGCTGAGGTCAGCATGTCTCTCAGCAGACTAAGCGTCTTGTCCTGTGGTCAGAAGATTGCCAGTTTGTGTCCAGCCAGAGCAGGATAGTCACACCTGTATGGGCTCGCGAGCAAAGTCTGGTACTGCTTTGCATCAAATGTTGATGAGTTTACATTACTCATAAGAAATTATAATTTACCCCAAAAAGCAACTGCAAATTGTTACCTCATTTTATTTGAGCAAGTTCTATAGGTTATTTTTTTTGCTGCATGTACTGAAATACAGTATATTGCAGTATTTTATGGAAAATGGCCAGGTGCCCATAAATATTGCCCAAAATACTTTTTTCTACAGTATTATACTGTTTTACTGAAAAACAATATGTTGCTGTAATAATATCACTGTTTTCCCACAGCAATTTTGTTACAGTGTATGTATTTACTGCTGAACCTGTGCATTTGGATACGTATGCTAAGTACATTGCTTGTTGGTATGAGAGGATTGCCCCTTAAAAGATTGTTATAATACAGCTGTGGAAAAAATTAAGAGACCAATCTATATTTTAAAAAAATCCACATTTATTAATCCTGGTTTAATCCTGGCTCTGCTGGTAGAAGGCTACAGTGCACGGCAGGCTGCTTCCAGGCTCCAAGTTTGAGACGGCAGTATAGAAGAACAAGGTGAAGCAGGAGACACAGGCAATGACCAATAATCAGCCAGGTAGAGGGCAGAAGCAACTTTCTAATGCCAGAGATGATCGTCAGCTTATCCAGCAGTGCCTCATAAATTGGAGGATGACCTCAAGTGACCCTCAAAAAGAATGGGAAACAAAAAGTGATGTGAAGTGCACCGCTAGGACAGTTCGAAGCAGGATTGAGCCGTAAAGCAAGGAAGAAGCCCTTCATCAATGAGTAGTAGGTGTCAGCGTCCGGGTAGCGGCGAGCGGGGAAGGAGGCGAGTGAGCCCAGGTTACGGGGAAACGGGGTTTATTCGGG
>JAODKC010000048.1:8311808-8323904 GCA_026777985.1 Mormyrops attenuatus | reverse complement strand
AATCGGGAGCATTCCACACGAGGTTAGGGAGGAGGCGTGGTCCACAGCAGGGCAATCGGGGCTGGGTGTGACAGTAGGGAAGTAGGGAAAATCCAGGCTGGAGTTTGCAAAAAAAAGTACATTTTACAAAGACGCATACCCATAAATTGAGAAATGAGTGCAACTGAAAATTTTGCTGTGGTCTTTAACTTTTTTCAAGAACTGTATATCTGATTCCTTTCCCATTTTTTTATCACTGTACTGTATGTCGGGCATCGGTGATAGTTACGTTGCAAATCTTTTCCTGTCAGGTCGGCGCGACAGCCCGTGCATGCTTCAGTGCTCATGTGAGGATGGCCATGAGAGAGTGAGAGATAGCTGGTCATTCCCATGAGTCCCCTGTCATATGAAATTGGACCTTTATAAATCGTCTTTCCAAGGCAATTCTCTTTTAAATTACCCCTGACCTTGCATTCTTTACCTCGCTGCTGACATTTTCTTCCTTGATGGCCCTGTCAGCCTCAGCCACAGATGCTCACGTAGGTGAGAGCCGTATACACACCAGGCGATCTTGCAGTGTTTTTCATTAATGCTACAGTTTGTAAATGTGCTTGACTGCTTACTGTTTATCAGAGACTTTTTACCCCCTACAGTGTCCCATACCATACAGCTGTCCTTGTAATTTGGGTGATTGGCTTCAGGTCATTCTAACTGGAAACAGCAGGAATGCTACATTTTTGTTCTTTTTCACGAGGAGCCACAGCCAGACATACAGAACGTTAAGTTCTCCATAGGCCTGTTAAAGTGGTATTGTTACCTTGCCTTTAATGTAATGTGATGTGATGCTCATGGCATCGGTGGACAGAGTGCTCGTAGTTATGAAATCTGTTATGGTTTTGTAAACCAGTTTTCAGTCATAGACATTGTGGTAGTTATTTTTAGCAGTGAAGCCATCCATCCATCCATCCATCCATCCATCCTTTCTTCTTTTAGTCCTTGTCAGATTTGCCAGGCAAAGCAATAAATTTATATTTATATTTACATTTATATTTTTATTTATATCTGGTCCATTGTGAGGAACACAGCATGTTCCTCAAACGTTCCTAACTAATTGTCTGTCGGGGTCTAGTATTCAGCTGTTGATTTTAATTGGCAGGACCCTGATTGGATTTCTGCTTCTAATGAGGTGGTTTTTGCCTCATTGTGTGTGTCCTTTGTTCAGGCAAAACAGCATGGTGTTCATTTTATGTAAGAGCCATTTTATAAGGGACAATATCACCCCTTCATTAGTAGGGAAACAGTCTGACACAATAGGCTGCCTCTCAGTGCAACCCACTGATCTCAATTTCGGATTTGCCGTCAGCCAACCACTGGGGCGAAGGATACGGATTTTAACCTGTGTAGAGCTGGATCAGGTGAGTTTTGTATTTTAAGCTCCTAGTCACTGCCCAGGAACACTGCAGCCTGGTGAGATGAGGTCACTGTGCTTAGTTGCATGCTGGCATGATTTTGAGCATGTTTCAGATGTTTTTTGATCTCTCATTCTAAGCCCAGTTGTACGTGTCACGGTCATCAGGGGTCACCCTGCCTTCCTGTCTAATGTAAGCTTAACCAGAAACAAAGCCTCCTCCCTGCCCCAAGATGCCCCCAAATTCTACGCACCCCATTTGGAAAGGCAGAGCCGAGCAGTCTCATTTCGTGGTATGGTATAATAACGTTAATGGCCACCGTTGCCCTCGACGATGAGACTAGCCACAATGATGGGATGGCCTGGCTGACAGGTTTATTGGTGGAGCAATAGGGCGAGAGGCAATTAAGCGATTGTAATTTGTGGAATGACAGACAGGAGGTTGAAAGGTCACTGTGAAAGATGGGGGGGCAATGTGAGGCCTCCTGCCCCTGCCTCCATACCGATCATGCCCTCACTCTCCCATATTTATTGCACCCTTTTGACATTTGGCAAAGGAACATGAGCTGAAACGGACACCTAAGGGAGTAAATCCACACAGAGCGAGGCCTGAAGGTGCTGTATAAGGAAGTGTACGCCTATGAATGATATCTGCAAACAGATACAGTTATCGCTTTTGAAAGATTGCTTATTTCAGCTGCAGTGAAGTAGGAACTGCAATAATGCCACAATTCAATGTGAAATGATTACAATGAGGCACAAAAATTGGTGACATTTTACTTGAGGCAGCAGAAATAATGTTGTATTATGCTCTTACTTATGTAATAATTAACCACAAACTAAGTCTTAGTTACATACTGATCTCTTGTTTGTTCATCATTAATAAATTGTGACATCTTTTACCTCAAGCAGTTACTATATGTTACTATATTTGTTAATTCTGTAAACCTTTGTGAACTACTGAAGAAACTATTGAAGGAACAAGTAATGAATAACACAAGTGAAATACTGATCTGATGTTTGCTCATTATTAATCGTGACACATCTTTTATCTCAAGTAGTGACTATGATGAGGGGTGGTATGTGGCTTGGTGGGTTAGAGCATGGTGTCCACGATCGGGAAGGTCTTCACATCAGATTCTATAGTCAGCAGAGTCATTTCACCATTGAGCCCTTGAGCAAAGGCCTTAACCTCATTGGGGGGGGGGGGGCAGCAATGGGGGACTCATTTGGCACCACTAGGATCATGTCACAAGGAAGTGATGTTATGTCACTGTCACTGCTGCAGCCACTTCAGTTGTCATTACATTACTGTTACACAACTCATTTTTCATTTCACAATTAACATTATAACGTACGTAAATCATGATTCTATTTAAAATTAGGGCAAGCTGTACATTTGGTAAATATTACACATTGCACGTATTTTATTGTCTCCCAACTGTGTGCGTCTCGTGACTATTTTGGTACAAACATGACTGAGTGATCACGCCTGCAGTAAAAGCTAGGCTAGTTTCATTAGCTCAAGATGGGTAATAACTCTGTAGTGTTCCAAATTGTTTGTGATTAATAAAGCAAAAAAATGTCCCTGTTTTTTCCTATTCACCCCCCCCCCCCCCAAAAAAAAGAGAAAAAAAAACAAACACTGAGGTATGAATTGAACTGTGGTTCAAGTATCGAGGTCTGAACCCAGCCATGGATTTGGAGAATCGATACACTCCTACTTGTTAGGGGAGGCCTTACAGGGTATGGGGACATGGACGCGTAAAAACCTGTCCATAATTTTTATCAATATTTTCACTGCCTGGTGAATTTCTACACTCTATCACACAGGGTTTAGCCCACCCATTTCAAATAGCACACAACGCCTTGATAGTACTCTTTCATTTCAGTCACACATTAATCATATCACTCAGTCTGCATACTTCCATCTGCGCAACATTAACCGATTCCGTCCCTTCCTCATTCCCCATGCTGCAGCCATCCTCGTCCATAGCCTTGTCACTTCAAGAATTGATTATTGTTACTCTCTTCTTTTTGGTCTCCCTAACAAGTCCCTCCATAAACTGCAACTCCTTCAGAACGCTGCAGCTCGAGTCGTACCCCTTCCAGGGAACATATCACCCCAGTTCTACAACAGCTTCACTGGTTGCCCATAGAAACTAGAATAACATTCAAAATACTGCTACTGACTTTCAAATGCATTCACAATTTCGCCCCTCCCTATCTATGTGGCCTGCTTCACATCGCCACTCCCTCCCGCTCCCTCAGATCTTCATCTGCCACTCATCTTATTGTTCCCTCTGCCCGCCTCATCACCATGGGACAGAGCTTTCAGTTGCTCTGCTCCCCAACTCTGGAACTCACTTCCGCTGGATATCAGAAATATCGATTCTTTTCCATTGTTCAAGTCAAAACTCAAAACCCATCTGTTTATATTGGCTTACTCGGTTTAACCCAGTTGTTGTCTGATTATGTAAATGACTCTTTTTAATTATTTGTTTTTATTGTTTGTCTTTTATGGGCTATGTAAGGTGACCTTGGGTTTTAGAAAGGCGCCCACAAATAAAATGTATTATTATTATTATTATTATTACTTCGCAGCAAGCCTGTGAAATGTTCATGCTCATGCTCTCAGCCATCTGCCAGGCCAGGCTGGGGCAACACCCAAGTGCTTCGCAGTTGCATGTCACCCCGTAACGCTCCTTAAACGCGCTTCCTTTTGAAGACACCCCAAACACACTTGGCCCCAACTGAGGGGTGCAGATGCCCCAAACCACATCTTGTTTAGGTATAGGCTTGCCACAGGTGGGTGAAGTAGGTGAGCGGGGGAGATTTAAAGAGCATTTCAGATGATGAGGCTATAAAACACCTGTTACTGTCTGTGGCTGTCAAAATTACAAAAAGCTCATTTGAAGAATTACCCAATACAGGTTCACTGTGAGGTTGGAGCCTTTTCCGGGAAGCACGGGCACGAGACAGTGGCCACTCTGGATAGGGTACAAGTTTATCAGAGTCCATTGTTATTAGTATTTGTTAGTTATTATTATAACTTTATTATTTACTTATTCATTAAGCTGTGTGGGTGAAAATATAATTGGTCTTTGATGCTGACTAAATATATGAGGTCTGCAGATCCTTGTTGATGTCTCTCAGCTGTAAAGCCTTCCTAAGAGTGTCATGTTTAACAGGCTGTATATGAATGTGATCAGTGAGTGGGGGGAGCTGCAATCCTGTTACACTGCCATCCCACACGTGGCCACCACCGCTTCTGGGGTCATGTGACATTCAGTCGGGGTGCCCTGAAAGGTGATACACAGAGGCCTCCTGGTAACCTGTGAATGTGGCACTGTTGGCTTGGGCAGGTAGGGGGGAGCTTGATGCCTGTGTGTCATAACCGTATTACTCTTTTTTTCTGTGCCTTAAGGAGTCTGAGAGATAAATTATACAATCCTCACTGAGCAACATCTGTTCGGACTGTGGTGAGAACATCGTGAATGTAATAGGCGTGGCCTCTGCGGGGCTCTTCACATTGATGGGTCTGGCTAATGTGATCATTTCCTCAGTTGTCTGGGTATTTTCCCTCTGTCGTCTCCCTATGTGAAACAGATATGTGTACTTTGTGATGTGACCTTTTAATTTTGATTGTAAAATACAGCAATATTTTTTGCTTGTGTGTGTCTGTAATTTTAGTTGAATTACATAACATAATTGTTCATATCTCTACGTATGTAAACTGCCAGTAGTTTATTCAGGTAATGTAGAGCTAGTGTAGCAGCTCACTTTTCATGACAGTTACTAACATCGCCCTCTACTGGACAGTGGTAGAACACCATTGGTCTTACAGTATATGAGATTGGATACAACTCTCATAATTTGAATCATTATGAGTGTGTGCATGATAGTGAGCTCTTTGTTCTTTTTGCATAGCCTTGCAGATAATGAGGATGTTACTTAATGTTACAACCTACTTGATGTAGGAAACTACGCATGCCCCCTGCCAGTGGTTTTGTGAGAGTAGTCAGGGCATGAAATGGCGAAAGATCATTGGCTGCTCACCATACCTGCCAACATTTAGATTTCAAAATACAGGAGTTTTTTTTTGGGTGGACAAGCAAACAAACAAACAAACAAATAATGATAAGTAAATAAGTAAATAAACAGGTTAATTTGAGTTCCTATTTATGTTATGACAAAACATTAACATCAGTTTAGGTGTATTTGGTATTTTCGATGGATCGCTATCCTGTCCTGACATTTTGACACCTGCTAAGTTAGCTAGCTAGTTCATTCAGTATTCAACTGGCCCGCCAACCTGCACAGAGAGCAGCTATGCACGCCGCTTGAATAAGGATGTGGGTTGCCTGGTTGCAGTGATGGGTTGAAATTCTATAAAGTGTGTGGATTATGTGTCTAGAAAGTGTTTTATTCAGTAACGTCAGACAAACATACACAAATTATGGATCTGTGTATGATGATTATTCAAAATAAAACTATGCAAATGGGGGTTTCTGAGGAGAAACAAGAAGACGGGAGGGCTGCAGATGATCTTGAAATATGGGAGAATCCCACGGAAAACATTAGTGTTGGTATGTTGCCCATGCAGGTGATTTTGGGAGATACAGATGTCCTCTGCCCCAAGCTCCCACGTAGCTCATTACTTTTCATGATACTCCTGCCCCCTCTACTCCTCTTGCAGTGGTGACCCGGACAAGTGCGACATCTGGGGGAATACCCCACTCCACCTGGCTGCAGCCAATGGGCACCTCAACTGCCTCTCCTTCCTGGTGTCATTCGGTGCCAATGTGTGGTGCTTAGACAATGACTACCACACGCCTCTGGACATGGCGGCCATGAAAAGCCACATGGACTGCGTGCGCTACTTAGATTCCATCGCTGCAAAGCAGACGGCACTCAACCCCAAGCTGGTGAGCAAGCTGAAAGATCGGGCCTTCCGTGAGGCCGAGCGCCGCATCAAGGAGTGCGTGAAGATCCAGAGGAAACACCACCGGCGCATGGAGCGTAAGTTCCTAAAGGGCGAGTCGGAGGCCTCCATCTCGGATGCCATGAGCTTCTCCAGCTATGCCAGCAGCACTCTGAGCCGCAAACTGCAGCAGCTGGGCACCTCTGCCAACAGTGTGCCATACTCTCAGGTATGTGAAGGCTGAACCCTCAGACTTTAAACTAGACACCAAGTCACGTCATTAGATGCTCAAATGTATGGATTCAAATTTCAAGCTATGTAGATCAATTTGGGTCACATTTCTAGGCACAATAATCTTTGAAATAATAGCATGTTGACTTTGCACTCTGTCCACAGGCCACCCTCCATGCTACGGCCAGGGGCAAAACTAAGATCCAAAAGAAGCTGCAGAAGAAGAAACAGGGGGACGGAACCTTCAAGATCTATGAAGATGGACGCAAGAGTGTACGCTCGCTATCGGGCCTGCAGCTGGGAAACGATGTCATGTTCGTCAAGCAGGGCACCTATGCTGGCCCCAAAGACCGCCTGCGGCGCAACGTCCGCGACATGTTCCCTAGCAATGACGATGCCATCTCCCGTGCCATCAGCGAACCAGGCCTTCATGCTGTGGATGCCGCCTACTCAGAGGTCAGTGCGGATTCTGGTCGTGACTCGCTCTTCAACCGGCCCGGCCTGGGAACCATGGTTTTTCGACGGAATTATGTAAGCGGCGGCCTGTTTGATATTGGCTCTCGGGATGAGGGCAGTGTGGCGCGACGGGCAGCTGATGTGCACCTGCGCAGCCGACTTCTCCGCTCACCAAGCCTGGACGACAGCATCGGCAGCGCTGGCAGCCTGCAGGAGCGCAACCTGCAGGAGCTACCCTGGGAAGAGATGGAGCTTGGCCTGGATGATGATGAGCCAGAGACCACACCCTTGGAGGTCTTCTTGGCCTCCCTGACCATGAATGAGTTTATCCCAGTGTTCCGCAGGGAAAAGATCGACCTGGAGGCACTACTGCTTTGCTCCGACCATGACCTCAAGAGCATCCACATCCCCCTCGGGCCCCGCAAGAAGATCCTGGATGCCTGCAAGCGACGTGCAGAAACTATAGAGGACCCTGACGTGATGGAGGACACTGAGCTGTGAGTAGAGCCTCTGCGCTGAGGTGCTTCAGGGGTAGATGGGGAAACTGTTTTTTCTAGTTTCTTAACCACTTTCTGACTTGAACAAGTTCTATTGGGGTTGGTTATGGAAATATCATAGCCAGCATAGCTGGAGAGATCCTATTGTCAGTGGCTGTGCTAACAGCAAATAGAAGACCAAATTTTAACTGAAATTGTTGGTGTAGTGAATATCAGGGCTGCCATGCCTACATAGAGCTTGCATAGACTGTAGTCTTGGAGCAGAGGCACCTAACTGCTCACTCCAGCCCCATTGTGACGTTACAATCTTTCCATCAAACATGCCAGAGGATCATTTCCTATTCTTGCCTAATGCCAAAGATGAGCCCCTTGACATATAACCCCCACCCTGTATCCCCAGCTACCCCTCTGCCCTGGTTTGGTATGTCACAGGAATACGAGTGTGCAGGTTTTACTGAATGAATGAAAATGAAAAACGCTGTCTGGATAACAGCATGGGATACATGAATAAGTACAATTCAAACCAAAGAGATAATACTGTCACCAGTGGGTGGGGAGGTTCTCATGGGAAATATCAGGTGCCTTTAATATGAGCCCCTTATGTTGTTGGGTAGAGATACCTGGTGGATGGGAGGGACAATTTACAGTGCATCTGTCTAGATGTCCTCTGGGGTTTAAGGTTCTGGGTCCCAGGAGAAAGATTAGCTGTTGTAGTCTCAAAGGTACTTAAGGTCACTGCATTCCTGGTGGAAATGTCATTGAATTACTTTAGTAAAATATTGCAGGATATATAGACATATAAAGGTGCAGTTTGTCTTGGTAAAGGCTGTCTTCTAAGCAACCAGACAATAAATGGCTGATGGTAATACTGATATAAATCGGATTTTCCACAGAGATGATTGTGCTATTTGTGTTTCAGATAAACTCCGGATCCTTATGGCGAAATAGCACGATTTGGCCGTAAGGGAGAAGCACCGCTGCCAAGAGTGAGGCCACCAGCTGCACGCTGTGTCACTCGTGCTGGCGTCTGTCCAGCCAGCGGCAGGAGGGAGGGGGTTGGGGCGCTGGAGGAATGAGGCAAGCCAGACTGAAGCGTGATGCCCTGGACTACGCCAGTTGGACTGAAGAAGCACATCGTGGAGATGGGGGGGCGTTATTCTCACCACTGCATGAATATCGCCTCAGTATAATTGCCCCTGTGGGGTATGGATACAATCCTCATTGTGCCTGTGTTTCAGGAAGCATCTAGCACTGGGTATTTCAGTGTGTTTGTAGATTCATGTAAATGTAAACCTTTTATTTTCACAATTTCATTTATCCACCAAGCTGTCTGACCAGATGTGTGATGTGTCAGCCGTGTTGCTACAAGATGTTTACAGACATTGACCTCAGGTCAAACCTCCGTGGTACAGTGTCACTTGGGGGATGGTGGCTGGCTCATTAACTCCTGTCACTGTCATTTCACAGAGGTGTCACTAAGGAGTATGGATCCCTGGAATGACACTCACCCTTTTCTTACACAGATAATCCCGCCAAACCCCATTTTGACCAAATGCTGACATCCTCACACTAAAGGCCAAGGCTTGTAGCTCATGACCATAGTTTACATGCTGCCCTGGTATAGTGCTTGAGAAAACACAGTGAAGTCTTTGCTGTAACTTTCACAAAAATGAAAGTTGTGAGTTCGGTTGGATCAAGTCCCATTTTACAAGGACCTGGCTGAGATGCCTTGTGTTTTATAAAGATTTCATTAAAAACCTTTCCATGGACAGTCCCTCCAAGAGTGATATTCTGCCTCTTGTGTCCTGCCTGTGCTGTACCATTACATGTTTCTGAGTGTCTTCTCGGCGTATGTATGAGTTTCTGTCCTGGGTCATTTCCTGAAAATGGTTACCTCTTCTTGGCTCCTCTGGTGTCAAGATTGTTGTCAGGATTGTTTAAAACGACTTCAGAATGCAGAATGTGTAGTCCCTTCACTACATTCTGGGACACCTATAAAGCTCTATACCTCTCCCTGCTCCCTGCTGTAAGTTATTGAACAATGTAGGCAGTTTGATATACTGTTTTCCCTGTAGTTCGGCATTGTGTAAACCCTTTTTACAACCAGTGTCTTTTTGTAATATATATTTATGATGACCATTTAGAAGGTCAACATGATATATCTTTTGTTTTATAATGAAGACTATCCTTAATGAGCAGACTTTATTAAAGATGTCACATTTATTGATCCAATACTGTTTGCAGTATTGTTCTTTAGGTCCTGGAGTTCCTTATCCGTCTTTTATTGCTCTTCTCTTCAGTGTCTTTACACACTGACTGGCACTTACACACACACCCCCGCAGGAGTGCCTGGAAAAGGAGGTGACTGAAGCTGGAGACACAATGAGGTAATGTGGTGTATCGGTGAGCAGCTGAAAGTGATCTCCCTCGGGCTATTTGTGTTGTTTGTGTTGGATGTACGGGGTGACTGGGGGATTTGAGGCTTCAGGGCTTTTGATAGGCTGATCTGAGAGAGGGGAGGGGCTGATGGTGCTGCCAGCTCTCATACTCAGATGTGCAGGAATCTCATAGCTAATCTACCTGCCTTACTGCTTGGTAAACCTCCCTGTCTCACTTTTCAAAATGCACTTGTGGAGTTTTAATAAATAGCCCACCAGGAATATTCATTTATTTCAACAGCCACTTTTATCTAAAGTGGCATGTGTTTTTGAAAGAGCTTTTTATGGCTAGCCAATCGCTGGATAAAGGCCTTGCTCTGGGGCCCAATGGCAATCGCACTCTACCAACCCAGAGGTTTTAATGAGCAACCTTCCAATCACAGGTACAGCAAGCTAACTCACTGAGCCACATGCCATGCCTAAGCAGAGTGCCTCAAAACCCTGAAATGTCCTTCATGAGAGTAACAACAGGTCAGGAGAGAAGCCCCAGCGCTAAGAGGGCTGGTCCAATGGCCAGAGCTGTAGTTCTCGAGATTCAGTCTTGGCTCAACCTGATGTTTTATGTAACACATCCATGCGAAGCGCTTTGGGACGGCTATTGTTAAAGGTGCAAAATAAAAATGAATTGAACTCTACCTGACCTGGGCCTCATCTCGGTCTTGAGCCCATTTTGTTTTGATCTTGCCTTGGTCTGGGCCATAAGTCTTGAAATACCACTAAACATATTATCTGAATTGATATGCAAATATACTTCTTTCCCCTCACTATGCAGAAATAAATTTTCCTGCGCTGTCCTCTTGTACCAGCGCTACTTAAAATGTACTACTGGTGCGTTCCAATTGCCTTCGGATCCGAGTTTTGGTTGCCAAGATTGCGTCACATACGCCAAAAAACTCGGGGAAAACCGAGTCAGATGCGTTCCGTTTGCCACAGAAGTAGCAATATCATGGACCCGTATCAAAAAGCAAGATGTTTTGCTTAGCCGGACAACTTGTCAGATTTAAGGTACCTCAGTTTAAATGGCCTTATCTTCGTTCACTTACAATTAACCCGAACTACCTTAAATCCGACAAATAATCCGACTAATCATGAAATCCAATTCTAGCCTGGTCAATTGTTAGCCATTGTTAGCAATATCAGTTGATAACGCATTACGCGCGGTGCTTTACATATAAAACTCTGTAGCAACACGTCCACAGATAAGTTGGACGGTATAGCGTGTGCGACCAATTTAATAAGCCACAAATGAGAAATAAACAGTATAAAACTACAACTTTACTTCTGTTGATAATGGGTGCAGCCATCTTGGATTCTGAACTCGGGATCCTCTGTGCTGCTCCGAGATATTTCTCGGATCTCCGAGAAAAGGAAGTGCGCATGTCGCCACTTCTGTCTTCAAAACTCGGAATCCGAATTCCGAGGGCAAATGGAACGCACCATACAACTCCCAGCTGGCTTGGCGGTGTAATACTATTGGACAGCTTCAGAGGGCACAGGGGCTGCTGGGAAGAGTAATTGAGGAAATGGGCCCTTTAAAAATGAACGTGAAAGACGATGGGAAGGTTGTCGTAATATAACAGACCTGCCAACCTTGGGAAATGTTTTTGAGTACCACAATGGGGGCACTCTTGCAGACTCACACTCACTTGGTGAGCGTGACCGGAGTGCGTAAGCGGTGACTTTGGAACATAAGAAATTTACAAATGAGAGGAGGCCATTCGGCCCATCAAGCTAGTTTGTGGAGAACTTAACTAATAGTTCAGAGTTGATAAAATCTTATCTAGCTCTGATTTAAAGGAACCCGGGGTTTTAGCACAAGAACATAATGACTTTAGTTGGAGGGACAGCAATTGATGACTTTTTGTGTGCTATCAGCCTATTAAAGCATTTGTATTTCATATACTTCTGTATCTATTTTTATTACTTTAGTTTTAAGGTCTTAATATAAGAACATAAGTAATTTACAAATGAGAGGAGGCCATTTGGCCCATCAAGCTCGTTTGGGGAGAACGTAACTAATAGCTCAGACTTGTTAAAATCTTATCTAGCTCAGATTTAAAGGAACCCAGGGTTTTAGTTTGCGCTTCACTAGCAGGAAGACTATTCCATACTCCAACTACACACTGTGTGAAGAAGTGCTTCCTCGAGTTCATTTTAAAATGT
>JAODKC010000048.1:8284059-8304016 GCA_026777985.1 Mormyrops attenuatus | reverse complement strand
CTAGGCCTATTCAATAAGCCCAAGTTGAATCTTTAGCAGTTTTGTTACTCTGAATGCATCAATGGGATGTTGATGATTTACCAAGTTTTAGTTTGCGTAATGTACAGATTAATTTTTAAACGAGTTGACTTTAAATCCTGACGTGCTACAATGAATCTGACTTCAGATTTGGAATCAGTGCACTCGATTTAGTATAAGACACATGAATTTTGCTGAGTAGCAGAATTTTTTTTTTATTTTGTTGTCCTGTGTTATCAGAAGAGTTGTCAGTAGCACCTTTAGAAATATATTTGCTGAGAAAAATGGTGACGTGTTCAATACTTATTTTACCTGCTGTAGATTAAAAATGAATATTTAATCGTGATTAATCTAAATTAATCCACAGCAACCCTGTGATTAATCTGATTAAAATCGATGTCTGGCACCAACCACCAAAGCAAATTTCTTGTATGTGTGAACGTACTTGGCAGTAAAGTCTATTCTGATTCTGATTCTCAGTTGTTATCAATAGTGGAGCCAGAAATCATAGTGTGAGTGGGTCGGCAGGAAACCAGGGGGTACTCCATGAAAGTAGCTAAAGAAAGCCAGACTTTCCCGAAAAAGTCAGACTCAAACTAGCGCCATCTCTAAACTTAGCCTCATGTTGTTCCACTAACGCAGTTCCGGTTTGATTAATCAAGGCTCATACATGACACACTTGCATAGTCTCACTTAGTGCGCACACCCAAGATACTTAAGAAGCCCAAATGAATGGATGAATGATAGATCGATGAAATGAGTCGGAAACGTATAAAATGAGAGCGGTGTTTTTTTCCGCTGCAGAACAAACGCTGCTGATGGAGCTGTATGAAAAATACAAAGATGTAATCTCTGAAAAAGGCAATACTGTGGCCATAAATAAAGCCAGGGAGTTGGCTTGGCAAAGAATTGCAGACAGACTAAAGGGTTAAAGTTATGTAAATGTTACAAGTACCTGGCACGGTGTCACAGTGGTTTATGCTGTCGACTTACACAGTGAAAGTTCCTGGTTTGATCCCCATAGCCAATGGGGACCATCTGGGTTGAGTTCACGTGTCATTCTTACTGTATAATGTTATCCTGTATTATTTGATCTCTGTAAAATACTTTCAGTCGCATCTGTGTGAAATGTTTTGCACAAATAACCGTATCTTGTCTTTTCTTTTTACTAATAAACTTTCAAAGTAGACTGTAACTAAACAAAATATAAAAATATCTTTCTGTTCATATAATTTTTTTTTCCAATTTCAGTCATTGCATTTCATGTTTGATCTTTGTAATATAAGTTTGCTTTTATTTTAATTATTTTGGAATTAATTGGAATGCTGAGACATGATTTTCATAGGTTTTATTATATTTATTACATGACATGAGTAGTGAGGACGCGGAATTTCGTATGACGGAACGATCTTTTGGAAATCTGTTCCCACGTCGGACGTTTTTTAAGACAATGCTTAACTAAGCGAGACAGTTAACCTGGTCCGGAGCAGACTTGTTCGCTCACCTAAGTTACCATGGTGGCTCAGCAGGGATTCATTTAAGACACATTGATGGAACGAAATTCCTACTTAAATGAGCCAGACTTGTCAAAATAAATCAGACTTCCCCTTAATCTTGCTTCGTGGAACACCCGCCCCAGGTGGGCCAGTCCCATAACAATATACTTGGCAACAAAATCACACACAGACTCAAGTTCATATTTTTTTTTGTTTGTTTTTAAATGACCCGTAGCATTACAGTACTAACCCCAAATGAACAAAGAGAAAGAAAAATCTATTTGCCTCTCAACAGCACATTTCCTCTGATTGATCTAACCACACACGCACATACCTGTCAGACACAATCATACCACCCAAGCCCACCTGTGCTGCTGCAGTAGGCTTTAGTTTCGGTATTTGTCAATGATACCTAACTAAAAGTATAGTTGTTAGTTTCCTGTTACACAGTCGTGGAGCAAAATTGCTGAACTCTACTGTTGTCTTTATATACTAACTCTATGAAAATGGAGTACAAAGCTGGGTCCTTCCCCACCCTCACGAAGCCAAAGGCCTGATTTTGATGAAAGGCCGTTGTAGCTCATTGTGTCTCCTTGGTTCTCCACCATCCAGAGAAGCTGGCGATAAGAAGTATAATCTCAGTTGCTGAGCCCCACCCCCAGGTTCGAGAGGACTTCCTGAAATGTGAGTGCTCTTACTGAATTCAATTAATGTATTGATGAATTTTGTTATATTATAACACTTTTAAAAAGTGCAAAAAAGCATATGGGGTTTCTTCTGAAGAGAACAACAACAATATAATTCAATATAAATAGAATTTTTTTAATTAAAAAGACAATCCCACTCCATCACATTGTTGAAGCTGGTAACTGGATTAAATCAAACACCTATGAGCAGTTGTGCAGAACCTGCTGTATTTTTGGTCATACCCTGTAGATGGTGCCTCTTTGACCTTTGACCCAAACACTGCTCACAAATTCCTGCGCCTAACAAAGGAGAACAGGAAAGTGACTAACAGCACACCATGGCAGCAGAGTTACTCCGACTCCCCTGAACGATTTGAGCACTGGCGCCAGGCATTGGCTGTGGAGAGCTTTGACTTTGGCTGCCATTACTTTGAGGTGGAGACCAAGGGGGATGGTGCCCACGTGGGCCTCACCTACAAGAGCATCAACCGCAAGAGCCAAGAGAGCAACAGCTGTATCACAGGCAACGACTTTTCCTGGTGTCTGCAGTGGAGGAGCAATGGCTTCTCTGCCTGGCATGCAGATGTAGAGATGCCCCTGGCAACAAACAAGTTTGTGCGCATCGGGGTCTATGTGGACTATGAAGGAGGACAGCTGGCTTTTTATGGTGTGACCGATAGCATGATGCTCCTCCACCAGTTCCGAGCTGAATTCCTGGAGCCTCTCCACCCAGCCATCTGGCTCCCCAAGAAGGAGGGTGCTGTCCTGCTGCTCAGCCCCAAAGAGGCCCCTACAACTGTGGACTCTCCACTTATGTCACCTCCCTCCACCCTGTCACCCTCCACCACATTGCCATCCTCCCTGTCACCCTCCCTCCAATCACCCTCCACCTAGTTGCCTTCCATATTGTCGCTGCCAACCCTGTCACCCTCTATGCAGTTATCCTCCACCTAGTTTCCCTCCATATAGTCACCCTCCACCCAGTTGCTGCACTCATCCCTGTCACTCTCCATCCAGCCCTCCTCCTCCCTGTCACCCTCCATCCAGCCCCCCTCCTCCCTGTCACCCTCCACTCAGCCCCCTCATTCCCTGTCACCCTCCATCTGGTCACAGTGGACATTTTGGTTAGTCGATGCTCTTATCAACAAGCAGCTCACATACAAACGACTTCAGATGTTGCTGATTTATACAGTTCTGTTTGGGTCTACATCAGTCCTGTACACTCCAGGCCACACCCTGCCACCTTCACCAGGATAACTGGTTTCAAAATGGATGGATATTTAGTACAGAAATTCATTTTTTTTCTTGCTAACCACTGATATTTTGTCACATATCTACACATTGTCTATACTTGGCCACTTTGCTAACCACCGAACTGGAAAATGATGCCACCGTTAAATGATGAATGCATTTCTAAGAATAAGTAGTTTAAACTAAGCAAAGAATCAAAATCAGAATCAGAATTTCTTTATTAATCCCCGTGGGGAAATTCTCTGTCATTACAAAACAAAGTCCTGATGAAAATAAAAGATGTACCGATGATAGGTACATGGACATTGTGGTACCTGTTTCTTGTGTTGGAATACCTCAGTAAAAACATGCACTCCCTGTTAAATGTTTATACCAGTACTACTTACTGGTAACTATTAAACCATTGTCATTACACATGCTTTTGCAGTAATAAAATACAAAGTACACATTTTAGTAAGTTTATTTTTATACATCCAAGTCAGGGTCAGTGTTCCTCTCGTAAATTATGCGCAAAACTGAAAGATGATTTTATGAACCATAAAGATGGTTTATGACAAAATTTCAGAGATTCACATTCACAAGATTTTCTTTGTGTTTTTCTATAAAGGAATATGCTTAAGTGAAAAAGATCACATGAGATGAACTAGATACTCTAGTCATTTCACATAAAAAATTATATAAAACTCTAAATATGAACATAGAGTTGATATTTAAATAATTTGATATTTTTCTGATAGCAGATAAAGTAAGTTAAAATCAAGCTTAGGCTGAACTTACTAACTGGAGACAAAACAGCACAAGTGGTGACAATTAGTCAGAGAAATGCTACAAAAGATCATCGTAGGTGTTTCTAGATTGAGCCAAGTCAAATCAGTAATGTTGAGAAAAAGCTCAGGTCTCAAAATCGGTTTCATTGTAAATGGGATTCACAAAGTGAATGCCTACATTGGTCATAACAATGGAGCCACCTGTTTCTCTGATGTACAATTCAGGCTCAGCTGGCATCAGTGTAGGTTTGTCGAACATGGGGTTGTCAAATCCATGATCCAGGGACCCGCCCAGCTCCCCAATCTCGCTGCCCTTCTTGCAGCTGGACAGGGAGAGAAGGCTAGGGATCTTGATGATGCCTCGATGGATGAGGACGACCAGAAGGAGCAAGCAAGCTACCAGTAGCAGGACCCCCACCACCCCTCCTGCCACAGCTCCTGCATTGCTGCCGGTCACTTCCGTGCTGCTGCTGCCTGATGAAGCCTGGAAGTCTGCATCTTCAATGCCTAGATGTGTTCCCTGGGAGCCGACATCCCTCAGGATGTCACGAGCCAGAGATTCTGCTACCCTACCGGACTCAGCCCCCGTTTCCCCATCCAGGATCAGCACCTGCATTTCAGCAACCACTTCCCGAGATATCAGCCTGAGTGGCCATAATGTGGAGAGCCTTGACATGGCCAGCTGGACAGACTGATAGGGTGGCTGGATGAGGAAGAGGTGATGCAGCCGTTGTTGGTATGATGACAGGTCAAAGCCAGCTTTGCATCGCAAATGCATGATTGCACCACACACATCGCAGCAGTGTCCCGCAGCTCTCAGGGGCTTCTTACAGTCTGTGGGTGCGCATTTCACGGCCGAGCAGATCCTGTCATGGTTCGCAGAATTGTCACAAACACAGCCCATTTTGTCACTGCAGCCTGGTTCACCGACACGGACTTTGGAAGTTCCATGGAACTGAAGCCGGCCTGAGTGTGAGCTCAGGTACTGAGCAAAGTCATCAGAGGAACCGAATCTCTTCCCCAGCACGGACACGCTTTTCACGGGCACACTTAGCTGGTTGGCCGTGGTGTCCACCCGGAATGAGGAGTCCGCCCGGAAGACCACGTCGTCCTGCGGGCATGGCACATTTTCCTCATGCACTGAGAAGAGGAAAGGACCTTTCTCTAGGTTGTCCCAGGAGGAGGCCGCCTGCCACTGGGCTGGGTCAAACCAGCGCAGCAGTTCAGTATCCTTGAATGTAACCTCAGATCCCAGTCCACAGTCATCGTTCTGACCATTGCTAGCAGCGAATCCTGCTCCCTGGGGCAAGATAAACTCCCCGTCCACAGGCAGGTTCATCTCGTGAATGCCATGGATGGTTTCCACATACACAGACACTTCCTTCTGGGCTAAGAACTGAATGCGATCACTACTGCAAGGCACGGTTCCCATGTCCCAGTTAGTTCCATTCTCAAAATTGGTGTTGGGGACCCACTTTTTGTACACCGCGTGGGTACTATCTAAGACACAGAGAAATAAAGCGGTGACCAGCACAGGAGACATTCTGAGACTTTGTGCCAGGCTGGTAAGGTGACCTTTGGATCCCACTGAAATGACTGTCACGAGTGCATGCTTTCCTAGAGCAATGTAAAAAAAAATTCAGCAAAGATGGAGGATCAGTCAAACATTGACAACAATATGATGGCAGTGAGAGACTCACCTTTGTTTTCATGCAGCTGGATGCTTAAATATGGTTTCATGGGTTGTCATCCTCCAGTGTACTATTTTAAAGGTACACACAAAAATATTTTCTAACAGGAAAATTTGTCTCCTCTGTTAATGGGGACATTTAAGACTAGTCAAAACTTGAACTAACCTTCCTAAGATTCAATAAAAAATCTTAAATTAGAACACAATTAAGAAACAAAGCATGCTTTAATCTAGTTTCTTATAAACTAAGGGTAGCGAAACAGGGTCCACCCTGCGATCCCAGGCTTAAGGTTAGACTCCATGATGCCTGATGTGACCTAACGGTAGCTTAAGTGGTATCTTGAGTATTATCTTAAGAGAAGGAGCGTAAATGACATAAATGACCCTCCAGAAGGGGACAGCATGTTCAGTAGGGGTGAATCTACTTCTTGCTGATGACATTTCTATTATAGTAACACTATAGTAATACATTCGGTAACAGGGCACCAAATTTTTGTTTATGGCAAACACGTAAACATTGGCTTTAAACATGTAACAACTTCCATAATGGTTTTGTGGCTTGGAGATCACCAGTGGCGACCGCACAATCCAGTAAAACCCAATGAAGTGCAGCTTCAGTAAACTTCAATGGCACTTCTGTTTTCAGCACAGCTAGATTTCTATTGGACAAATGCTTCAAAACGTCATTTCCAGGGAAGCTCAGTGTCTCTGTGAGTAAATGGGGCTTCAGAATGTGCTTTGATTTCAGTGCAGCAAAGCTAGACATTTATTCCATTATAAACCTAAAATTAATGTTGAGGTAGTTTGCACACCCTACAGACTATTTACAAGGTAATAAAACCATTGCATATATAAAACTGTTACATAAAACTGCATGTGTGTGCAGCCAGCTGACCAAAGTTGGCAAAGCTGTCACTATTACAATAAACTAGGTTAATGCTAACATGTACTAAGGTTAATTGATGCGGTAATCAATAACTAAAATTTATATCGATAGTACTCGTCAGGAAAGATTGAAATAACCCGTCGGCAAAATTAGAGTTGTGGTTGTATTGACATACTGTTAAACACATTACTATCATGCTAACAAAAAACAAGTTTAACAAAGACATCATGTCAAACAGCATAAGACATATAACAAAACATGTACATAAATACAAAAATAGAACTGCACATCTCTGTTTTGTTGCAACAAGCAGAACACACTAAAATTTCCTCGCCAAGCTTTAAAGCGCAGAAAACGATGGCACACAGAGGGGCCCCATCATTCCTGATTGTCAGCATTATTATCCAATGTCAAACTAGGTCACCAACAAGGTGACACGGTCAGCCTAAAGAAAAGCTTAACTGTTCTTAGTGTTGCCAACTTAGCAATTGCTAGATTTACAGTGCATCTGGAAAGTATTCACAGCGCATCACTTTTTCCACATTTTGTTATGTTACAGCCTTATTCCAAAATGGATTAAATTCATTATTTTCCTCAAAATTCTACACACAACACCCCATAATGACAACGTGGAAAAAGTTTACCTGAGACTTTTGCTAATTTATTAAAAACAAAGAAACTGAGAAATCACTTTGCCATGAAGCTCAAAATTGAGCTCAGGTCGATCCTGTTTCCACTGATCATCCTTGAGATGTTTCTGCATCTGTGGTAAATTCAGTTGATTAGACATGATTTGGAAAGGCACACACCTGTCTATATAAGGTCCCACAGTTGACAGTGCATGGCAGAGCACAAACCAAGCATGAAGTCAAAGGACTTGTCTGTAGACCTCCGAGGATTGTCTCAAGGCACAAATCTGGGGAAGGTTACAGAAAAATTTCTGCTGCTTTGAAGGTCCCAATAAGCACAGTGGCCTGCATCATCCGTAAGTGGAAGAAGTTTGAAGCCACCAGGACTTTTCCTAGAGCTGGCCATCTAAACTGAGCGATCGGGGGAGATCGCTCCCTTAGTCAGGGAGGTGAACAAGAACCCAATGGTCACTCTGTCAGAGCTCCAGAGGTCCTCTGTGGAGAGAGGAGAACCTTCCAGAAGGACAACCATCTCTGCAGCAATCCACCAATCAGGCCTGTATGGTAGAGTGGCCAGATGGAAGCCACTCCTTACTAAAAGGCACATGACAGCCCGTCTGGAGTTTGCCAAAAGGCACCTGAAGAACTCTCAGACCATGAGAAACAAAATTCTCTGGTCTGATGAGACAAAGATTGAACTCTTTGGTGTGAAGGAGGAAACCAGGCACCGCTCATCACCAGGCCAATACCATCCCTACAGTGAAGCATGATGGTGGCAGCATCATGCTTTGGGGATGTTTTTCCGCGGCAGGAACTGGGAGACTAGTCAAGATAAAGGGAAAGATGACTGCAGCAATGTACAGAGACATCCTGGATGAAAACCTGCTCCGGAGCGCTCTTAACCTCAGACTGGGGCGAAGGTTCATCTTTCAGCAGGACAACGACCCTAAGCACACAGCCAAGATATCAAAGGAGTGGCTTCAGGACAACTCTGTGAATGTCCTTGAGTGGCCCAGCCAGAGCCCAGACTTGAATCCGATTGAACATCTCTGGAGAGATCTTAAAATGGCTGTGCACCGACGCTTCCCATCCAACCTGCTGGAGCTTGAGAGATGCTGCAAAGAGGAATGGGCAAAACTGCCCAGTGATAGGTGTGCCAAGCTTGTGGCATCATATTCAAAAAGACTTGAGGCTGTAATTGCTGCCAAAGGTGCGTCAACAAAGTATTGATCAAAGGCTCTGAATACTTATGTACATGTGATTTCTCAGTTTTTTTATTTTTAATAAATTTGCAAAAATCTCAAACTTTTTTCACATTGTCATTATGGGGTGTTGTGTGTGTGTAGAATTTTGAGGAAAACGATTAATTTAATCCATTTTGCAATAAGGCTGTAACATAACAAAATGTGGAAAAAATGATGCGCTGTGAACTTTCCGGATGCATTGTAGCAACTTTTCACAGTAGCTTGGCTACTTTTTTTTCAAATAGCGATTAGCAACAAATTTAGGCACTTGAAAATTTTATTTTGCAACTCTTAGCAACTTATTGATATTTATATAAATGCTAAAATGCATGCATTTTCCATCTAAATGACATACATATCATTCATATAAGATTCTAACGGGTCTAGATGCTGTTCAGTCAAGTGGCTCCTTCAATATTAGTTTAAATACTTGAACTCGTGGCCGTAGGTGGAAATGAGCAGGAGAACATTTTAAACTGGATTTGAGAAAACACTTCTTTACACAGCGTGTGTTTAGAGTACGGAATTATCTTCCTGCTAGTGTAGTGCAAGCTAAAATCTTGGGTTCCTTTAAATCAGAGCTAGATAAGATTTTAACCACTCTGCGATATTAGTTAAGTTCTACCCAAATGAGCTTGATGGGCCGAATGGCCTCCTCTCATTTGTACATTTATGTTCTTATATGACTCATCATATTTATGTGTGCAATTAATGGACTTTCTGCAAATGGTGAAGACACACAACTGATGGTGGCAGTATGCACTTAAGTGTGAGTGAGAAGAGTGCCAATATCTGGATAAAACCATTGAGCAGCTAGCCAGCCAAGCAGCACAGAGAGAGGTGCCTAGCACCCTGCTGCCGTACCACTGTTCATCCTGCCACCAGAAGCAGCGCTATCACCTGCCTGCCCCCTGCATTTACGTAAATTTTAAAATTAGGACTGTATGAATTTGGATTTTATTCATTTTGTTAATGTTCCACCTTCTGTCGGTCCCTGGAAGATGGGCTACTCCTCTGAATTTGGTTTCTCCAAAGCATTCATCCTACTAACAGAGCTTTTCCTTACTACTGTCGCCACATGGCTTGCTCATCAGGGGGTTTGGGCCAAGATAATGTAAAGCATTTTCAGACAATGTATTGTGAAAATGTGCTATATAAATATAATTGAACTGAAGAGCACACATATATTTATGTTGCTAGTTGCAATTGTTCAATAAGAGAGAATGTATGGTGTACCTTGTTATTGGCTTTTACCTATAATTGTTGATTGATTAGGTAATATGTTAACTAACTACCAATACACTGATTAAAACTATAATTGCTCAGAATGTGTAGTCTTACTAGATAATAATAAAATAATACAATAATAATAAAATAAATTAAATGCAATTGTTGAATAACACAGTGTCTTTAAAAACAAAAACGTGATTTAAATAACTGTTTATATTACTTTTACATGTAAAAAATGTGATAATAAACAAACATATCTCCATCCATCCATCTATTCATCCCTCCATCAATCAATCCGTCATCTGCCGCTTATCCAGGGTCGGGTTGTGGAGACAGCAATCTACACAGGCATGCACAGACCTCCCTCTCACCAGCCACCTCCTCTGGGGGAATACCCAAAAGTCTAAGCTCCACACCAATCTTTAAGGCTGAACCCAGACACTCTGCAAAGGTAATTCATTTCTGTGCTTGCATCCGCAATCCCATTCTTTCGGCCACACCCAAAGCCCTTGTGTGGATGAAGAGGGGCGGAGGGGGTCTGGTTTGGTGACCTCAGGATCATGTCTTCGTTTTTTTGAAATTGAGACATTCTGCCCACCCTTCTGCCTGTGACATCTGCCCTGCCATCAGGAGCAGCACCTGTCTGCCCTCTGCATTGAAATTTGGATCTTAAAATTTGGACTGTGTAAATCACTACACCAGCATAGACTTTCCCAGGGAGTGTGATCCCCCAGGAATTGGAACACATCCTCCGGTCCCCTTACTTAAACATTGGGACCACCACCCCAGTCTTCCAATTCAAAGGCGTGTCAGCCAAGATAGCCCAACAACATCCAGAGTTTTCAAGAACTCAGGGTAAATCTCATCCATCCCCAGAGCCTTACCACCAAAGAATTTTTGACTACATCAGTGACCTCAGCCTTAGAGATGGGTAAGTCCTCCTCTGAGTCTTCTAGCTCTACTTCCTCCAGAGAAGGCATATCTGTGGGATTCAGGAGGTCCTTGAAATACTCCTTCCACTGCCTGACTATATCCCCAGTTGAGGTTAAGTTATCCCCCTCACTGTAAACAGCATGGGTAAAGCCCTGCTTCCCTCTTCTGAGCTGCCTGACAGTTTGCCAGTATCTTTTTGAGACCAAGCGAAAGTCATTTTCCACGGCCTCTCCAGACTACTCCCATATTTTTGCTTCAGAAGATGCATTCCGCTTGACCTGCCAGTACCTGTCAGCTGTTCAGAGTCTCACCAGACAGTCAAGTGCGGAAGGCCTCCTTCTTCAGCCTGACAGCTCCCTTTACTGTTGGTTTCCACCACCAGGTTTAGGGATTGCCACTGCAATAGCCACTAACAACCTTATGGCCACAGCTCTATACAGCTACTGGGGCAGAAGTGGACAAGGCAGGGCTGCAGGCGAGCAGGCAGGAGGCAACGAGGCGATGGCCTCAGGCGAGCAGGCAAGCAGGTAGGAGCCATCTGGGCGACAGCCACATGCGAGCAGGCAGGCGAGCAGGCAGGAGTCGTCTGGGCAACATCTGCAGGCAGGCCGGCAGAAGCCATCTGGGCTGAAGCAGGCTGGCGAGCTGACTGGGGCCAGAACGTGAGTGGAGCAGTTACTCTGAATAGCTCTGGTGATGGGTGCAGCAAGCAAGGCACAGCAGGGACCCCGGGCAGTGAGCAAGTCATAGCAGGGACCTCAAGCAGTGAGCAAGTCACAGCAGGGACTTTGGACAGTAAGCAAGTCAGAGCAGGGACCAGGTGGAGCAGTGGAGAGCATATCTGGGCCGGGTATCTGCAGAATGGCAGCAGAGTAGGGTTCTTGCAAAGTGACTGAGAGCTCTCCCGGATTGGGAGCCAGGGACGAGGGTGGAGCGGCGGCGGTGGCATCACCTCCTCGTGAGACGGTGCCCACTTTTTCTAGACTGGATCGCATGCTTGCCTCTTTCCGTAGGTGAAGCACCTCCCTTAGGCTGTCGGAAATTCATTGCAGCTCCTGGGAGGAAGAGAGCGGGGTAATGGCTGCCGTCCCCCAGTCAATCCATTCCAGCAGGTCCATTGCCTCTGGAAAAGTCTGAGTGTGGGGATCATCCACGAGCCTCCAGTAGAGCTCCTGAGGGGTGAAGAGCTTAGTCGCTGAGATAGGCAAGGTAAAATCAGTCCAGCATGGTGAGGACACAGACAGCCGAGCGGCTTCCAGGGAGGCAGACAAGGCAGGTTCGACTCTGCACTGAAATGGCTGGCTAAAAACTAAAAAACTAAAATATAATTTTAACGCTAAACAATCATTACTGATTTATACCCTGCTGAGCAGAAAACAGGATCTTCAACATGAATCAGCAGTAGAAATCTATTTACAGACTGGGCTTTTAAGGGTTGTCTTAAGAGATGGTGCATACTGTATATGACTTACACATCTGAAGGTGGCAGCATTTTCAGTAAAATGAGTTTACTCCTTGCTGATGATATTTCTGCTATAAAAATAGAAGTAGTATAAACAGGGTACCAAATCTGGGTCTGTGGTGAAGGCGTAAACATTGTTTATAAACATATGACAACTTGCAAATAAGTTGACAAGGTTTTGAGGCTCAGAAAGAACTTGGGTCCCAAAGAATTCCATTTCCATGCAGATGGCCTTGCTGAGACCAGCTACCATCACCAAGGTTCAGCACTTAGAATGAAATCTTACATGCATCTTGTGGTGTATTTTTATGACATAAAACAACCCCCAACTCGGCATGAATGAAACACCAGATGACATTCCTGAACGGGTCCATAAGGCCTCCTCTGACCAACCAGCTCCAGTGTTCTTAGTTATATTTAACTTGCTGTCCCAAGCCAGAATACCAGTGTTTTTCAACATGCCCTCTATCATCCCCGTCTGCAAGAAACATGACCCAGTATGTCCAGTTGCACTTTCCTTACAGTAATGCAGTATTTGCATTAGAATCACAAGAATCACATCTGTTCCACACTGCCTAAGATTATGTGGCCCGCTGTCTTCCTTGTGTATCAACCTTGCAGAGGACCTGACATGGGCACTCCTAACGAGCACTTCAACTACTGTCTGGGCTGAAGCAGGTGGGCGAGCTGACTGGGACCAGAACGTGAGTGGAGCAGTTACTCTGAATAGCTCTGGTGGTGATGGGTGCAGCAAGCAAGCAAGACACAGCAGGGACCCCAGGCTGACTATGGGGTGTGGTGTGTAGCATAGTGGGTTAGTAATGTGCCCATCACTGGGTCACTGGTTCAAATCCTGCTGATGCTGATATTAGGACGCTGAGTATGCCTAAGTGGGAGCAGACTGAGGCTGCAGGAGTGCTGCCTGCTGGCTGATCTGGTTTGGACCAGCTTGGCTCTCCCCTTTATATGTCATTGGTAAGTTCCACATGCCCAGAATAATAGACACTTTATTAATTCCCATGGGGAAATTGTTTTTAGATCTCCGTCAACTTGCTCTTTGTAGAGTAAGCTGTCCGTGAAGGGCAGTCACCTGCTGCAGCGCCCAGGGAGCTGGGGGTTAGGACCCGCTCAAGGACCCGCAGACGTGCTAAGGCTGGGTTTGAACCAGCGACCTTGTGATTACAAGCACACAGGCTTAGCCCAGTGAGCCACACGCTAACCCTGACAAAAAACATCCTTAGTTAAGTATAGCTTCCATAAGATATACTCCTACGAAGCAGTGGCCTTTTCTGGGCCAAATGCCTGCGAAGCAGCAGTGGCTTCTCTCAGGCAGGGTGTGGAAAAGGCTGTTAAGTGAGCTGTTTGTTTATCGTACAGCGTTTTGAGCAAGCACTATTTCAGCCATTGGAGACATCACGCAGGACCCCACGTTGTTTTTTTTTTTTTTCTCTTTCTCTTTTCTTTAGGCTGGATGCACGCTATAGTTCTCCAAAAGTATTGTTGGATTTTATGGTGTAGTTGTGCGTGCATGCTGAGTAAGTATGAAGTTCATTTGTATCGCAACTATACTTGGTAAACAGAGCAAATGTTTATTGTGTTATGCGTTTGTGATGCTAATCGCAGTCCGCGTTTTGCTATATTAATGCCGCTTGGTTTAAGTGTATTGTATGGTTATTTGCGTTTTGTAATGTAAATATTTAATATCATTTAGTATCTATATTTGTTAAATGTTTATAAATCTATGTTACCTGTGAGCAGTAATAATATGTTAATTCCAATGTTTTTATTTCTGTTTCAGTAAACCACAATTACATAATCACCCAACATGTATCTGGACTGCTTTGTGGGGTGGTATGTTGATGCGCTACTAACCAGCTATAGAATAACCTGTCAGAGGTATGCTAATAATCTCAGTTTTCTGATCGGACACCCTGTAAAGGTTACCACCGGGAGTGAATCGGCGTCCCTTATCTAAACCAACACTCTTTTATACAGGGCGCAGCAGTGGTGGCGGCCTCATCAGGGCTGGGCCCTAGTGGCTGAGAGGCCCTCTCCTGGCTGGGCATTAGTGGATCAGCGGCGGCCCCGTCAGGGCAGGACATTTGTGGGGCAGCAGTCGCCGAGTCTTCCCACGGAAGAATAAAGTTACCTTTATATTCAGTTTTCCGGCAGCAATATCTTTCAAAAAAGCAAGCAACACTCATTGGTTTTTCAGATTTCTTTATGGGCAAATTTTAATGAATATTTCAATGTTTACGTGTGCACTTCATGATCAATAGCCTAGATGTATTACGTACAGTCACTCGGGGTGAATGGACACAATGCAGTTAGTAATAAATACATATAAAGCCACATAATATTAAAGTTACATTATGTGCATGGTCCCCCATAGTTTAATGCTTGAAGCACATTTAAATGGACATGCCTGTATCGTTTAGGTTTATACTTACTAGTCCAGCTGTCTTGCTTATAGTCACTGGTGGTGAATGGACAGAGTGTGATTATTATAAATAGATGGTTATAAAAACATGTACAATGAAAGTTACATGGTGTGCATTGCCCCCGAAGTTTACTTTACAGGACATGTCTGTATTTAAGTTGATACTTATTAGCCCATAAAAAAATCTTTTGTACTTTAAACTGACACAGCGCAGTTATTAATGGTAATGGAAAGGTATTGCGAGATCTCACAGAAGTGCATGTTTTTTTTTTCTCAACCACCGATTTTTCTTTCCCTCTCAATGTCCCGTCCGAGGTTCTGTAAAAAAGTAGGAGAACTGCACAAAATTTTATAGCGCATTTTGTTTCATAAAGGTGACAAAAAGGTAAATCGGAACGATATATTGGACAACACTACCTTCCCCTCAGCCCTCAAAAAAGTCTATTGTGTATGGAAATAAGATAAAAAGAAAAACTCATGCAAAAATATTTCTTAATAAAATTTTAAACTCTAGAACAACAATAGAAAATAGATTTAGATTTCTAATAAACTGACCAAAACTGACTTTTCTGATTGCGGAACACTATACCACAAACACTAAATGTTCATGTCTCATGTAGATCAAAGATACAGGCATATCACCAAAAAATGATTATGCCAGTGTCATACCTACTTGAAAACATTCCAGTAACTTATCAACAGAACTGAACAGAAAAAAATGACAGATATATCAAATAGGTGTCAGCAAAAAGTTTGCTGGGTTTAAACACAGTCACTCTAACACAAATTTATGCCTGATCTCACATAAGTGAAATTCTGAAATCTAAAGGATTGGGCGAGTTTCAAACCTATGCAGACACTTTATAGTAGCTATCCTTGAATCAAAACAAGTGCTATATATATCAAATAAGTGTCATCAAAAAGTTTGCTGGGTTTGGAAAACAGTCACCCCAAGGTGAAATTAGGCCTGATTTCACATAAGTCAAATGTACATGCATAACACAAATCTAAAGGATTGTGACAGCTTTAGACCTGCTCAATGACATTTTAGCCATTCTTTTTGAATAGAAAAAAGTATCAAATGTATCAAATAAGCATCAGCAAAAAGTCTGCTGGCTTTCTAACATACTGGCCCTATAGTGAATTTAAGCCGGATTTCCCATATGTAAATGTGCATGCATAACAGAATTATAAAGGATTGTGTCAGCTTCAGACCTGCTCAGATACATTAGAGTGGCACCCCTGGAATAGAAACAAATGCTAACTATATCAAAAAAGCGTCATCAAAAAGTTTGCTGGGTTATGCATATACATTTAACTTATGTGAAATCAGGCCTAATTTCAGGTTGGGGGGACTATATTACACACCCAGCAAACTATTTGCTGACGCTTATTTGATATATCTGGCACTTGTTTCTATTCCAGGAGAGGCACTATAATGTATCTGAATAGGACTGAAGCTGACATAATCCTTTAGTTTTCTGTTATGTATAAACATTTTACCTATGTGGAATCAGTCATACATTCAGACTGTATTTAAAATCCAGCAGACTTTTTGCTGTTGCTTATTTGCTATATCTGGCACTTGCTTCAATTCAAGGAGTGTTATTAGAATGTATTTGCATAGGACTCAAGATGGCACAATACTTTAGATTTCAATTCAATTCAGTTTTATTTGTAGTGGGCCTATTTCACCTTGGCCGCACTGTATTTAAAAATCAGCAAACTTTGTGCTCATGCTTATAAGAGGTATGTGTCAGTTGTTTCTATCCAAGCATACTTACTGTAAAATACACTGGAAACCACTTATAGTTATCACTGTTATAGTGATCGACTGGTTATATGAATCAAAAAGTTTGGGACAGAATCATCCCTGCACAAATACTATTAAATAATTCGCTTATAGTAATCAAGTAGTCCGCTTACACTTTTTAAACATGACAACATATGGAAAAAAATAAAACTGCTGTAATTCTTTTTTTTCTTTACTTTGATAGTCCTGCTTTGCCTTGCAGTAACCGAACTTCTTCTGGTTAGCTACTGAGGCTAATTCTGTGTGCATAGAAAATGTAGACTCATCAAAGCTTATGATAAAGCGAGGAAATATAACCTATGTTATAGAATGCAATTACAAAAACAATTAGCTGTACTCAATATGACTTCACAAACATTGCTCTCCACACTACTCTCTCTCAAGCTGCCATGTCAGACTGCTGTTTGTGGTCAGTCAGGTACAGCTTAGTCTTCAGCAGCGTCATTCCATCCCAGATTGTTGCTAAGCTCCTATATTTGGGACTTAACTCCTCACTCTGCAGCTGCATTCTGGACCTGCTCACCGGCAGACCCCAGTACGTGTGCACTAGTGACAAAAAGTCATCCTCCATCACCAGCAACACTGGCACCCTGCAGGGTAGTGTGCTGAGCCTCCAGCTCTACTTCTTCTTCACCTACATCTGCGTGGCCAAATACAGCTCCAACTCCATCCTGCAGTTTGCTGGCGGCACCTCCATCATGGGGCTGATCAGCAACAGTTACGAGTACGCCTACAAGGAGGAGGTCAGACTCCTGGCAGAAAGGTGCCAGGACAACAACCTCAGCATCAGCAAAACAAAGGAGCTGATCCTGGATCCAGACAGGCATCAGTCCACTGCCCCATCCACACTGTAGGGGGTGCTGTGGAGCAGGCCACTTCAAGTATCTTGGAGTCACCCTCGCTGAGGGTCTGAAATGGTCTCAACATGCTTCTGCGGTGGTCAGAAAGGCCCATCAGCACCTCTACTTACTCAGGAGACTGGGGAGGGCCAGGACGTCCATACCAGCCCTGACCACCTTCTACAGGTGTGCTGTGGAGTCCATCCTCACGGGGCATAGCATCCTGGTACAGCAGCTGCTCTGCTCAAAATTGCAAAACCCCGCAGAGGCTGATCCAAACCGCACAGAGCATCAGGGGCGATCCATAACATTTTCCCATTACTGTCCTACACCCCTAGTATTTCTGGCTCGGCACTACAGTGACACTATTGTCTGCTGCTATGCATGTATGTTGTACATATCTCTACAATATTTGTTCTGCTAGATACAATTATATCTCCATATTCATACTTATATTTACATATTCATATCTACACCTAAAACTCAGGGACATTTTTTGTTTTACTCTTCTCAATTTATGACTATGCTTCTGTGTAAAATATATATATTTTTTGCAAACCCCAGCCTGACTCTTCCCTGACTGCTTCTCATTGATGATGGACTTCTGCCCTGTTATATCGCACTTCAGTCCTGCTTCTAGGAGCCTGTTACAAACTGTCCTAGCAGTGTCCTTCACAGCACAAAATACAACATTCAAGATGCACAGCTCAAATCCACCAATTGTGAGTAGTTATTTTAAGCTCATCTGTATTCATGTCCTTCGGGAATTTTCTCTCTTTTTTCCATCTTGTCCAATCCCTGTATCTCTCTCTGCAGCTCAGTTTGTGGTCTCAGGCCATCACTGTTGCATCATCAGGCAATGGGAGACCTCACCCAAATTCCGGTGTAGCAGGGCTGTGTGTAAACATGCCTTCCTTCACATGTCTAGATATAGACTTATGCTATAACTTTTCAATATTTACATGCACATAAGTTCCCCTCATTCCCTAAAAAGGCATCCTTCGGATATTGCGTATACCTCTCTGCAAAGCAGGTGGACAGTATACAAACATACGGAGAATCTTTGCAGAAGTACTGTAATGCTGACGCTTCACGATACGTGGAAACTATTAAGCTCTTATATGCTCGCTACTCATTGCAAAGGCCTGCAAGTGGATGGATCACCCATTTGTCCTTTTTCTAGCTTTGTGTTCCCCGCTATGATCATCTCACCCTGTCGGAAGTGGATCACCAGCCTGGTCCGTTTCCACGCACAATACTTTGGAGGCCACAGGGGGTGATCTCATACGCAAAGTGCGAAATTCTAAACTGCAGCCAAACTCCTGCCAGTTTGCAAGATGTCTTCCGCTCAGCTGTTGTTTTCCCATTTCAGGGGCACTGTGCTCCCTGACCTTAAGTGATGTCTTAACCAGCCTTCCAAGCCCCAATAACCAGTCAAAAACAAACAACTCAGTTCACGCAATATATTTCCTATTATCAATATGCTATTGAGCTTTAGATACAAATAATACACCAAATGTAACTAGATTAGACAAGATCAAAGTGAATCCAGGCTGTAAAGTAAGGGCTGACAGAATGCCTGTGTGAGCCCAGAACTGCCTCTAGAGAAGCATTAGTCTTTGTGAGGTTTTTAATGCGGTCCAAGTTTGTGTCCCTGAACTGTCTTTGATGTCCTTGTTAACCAGCTTCTGTTTCCAGACCAGTAACATTCTGCCTCTCTTTTAAGAGACCCACCATAATTTAAACACCAGATGTCTGTTTTTCCAGTTCCTGTCAATGCCCTGGAGTGTATACCTACACAATGACGCCATCTTCCCCAAACCACATAACTCTGTTACATAATAATGCTGTCCCATTAAGACCGAACACTTGTTGGCACAGTGTTCTTCTCAAGATCTCGCCTTTTTTTCTTAAATCTCTTACAATAGGTTTTCTAGAGATTATTGGATTTGATGGGCTATTTTTTTGAATAAATGCTTTTTATATATAGCACTTTTCAAGTCAACCAAAGTGCTTTATAGAACAGTTGGAAACCACTTCAACCACCACTGTGTAGCACCCACCTAGATGATCACATCAACCGACATCAACCGTTCTGTGCCAGTACACTCACCACACAGTAGCTAAGGTGGTGGAGGGGTGAGATACAGTTCACTAGTTAGATAAAGGGGATAAGGAGGCCAGCTTTGAAAGGGCCACAGTGGGTAATTTTAGCCAGGGCATTGGGGTACCACCTACTTTTCTGAAAAGTAACATCTGATTTTTTAATAAGGAATGGCCGGAAGAACTGTATGTATAAAAAAAAAAATAATGGCAGTTTAAGTTTCTAAGAAAGCAGTATCGTGTACAAAGTACAATGAAACTCTAACTTGAAATTCTGACTTGCCTACTTTAATAAGCAACGTTATTTTTCAGTACAGTTCTGGTATTTATAAATCTTGGCAGTACTTTTGCATGAGCTCTGCATGCGCTCTCTTCAAGCCGTTGTTACGGCTCTGCCTTTATTTGGTCTTGTTAGTGTTTATGTTATATTGTGTACTTGATTGTTTTGTGTTTTGCGGCGGTGTTCCTCC
>JAODKC010000048.1:8229495-8248981 GCA_026777985.1 Mormyrops attenuatus | reverse complement strand
CATGCTCTAATTGAATATTGAATTACCAATTGCAAAATGAATTGCCATTTGAATTTTTGTGCTTATAATCTTCCATAAGTTATCAAGTTGGAGCTTCCTTCAAATATTTTAATATAATAAAAACGAATATGCCGAGTAATAAAACCTGAGTAATGTATTACAGCTGATTTCCTGTATTCTGTTTATTACACTATATAGTAAAATACTGTATAAACATTTCTACACAGGGATGCTTGTATGTAACTGGTATGCAAGTACGCATTCACTTTTAAAAATTATTGAATTGCCAATTGCAAAATGAATTTCCATTTGAATTTTTGTGCTTATAATCTTCCATAATAACTTTTTTATAATTAGCATAATTGCTTGACGCTGAGACGCCGCGCTGCCGTTTCCACGGCCAAAGTTCTCGTGCAGCATACAATAACGACTGGTCGGAGGTCGGAGAGCTGGTCGTAAGTCTGGGCCGTCGGTATAATAAATATGCAATAAATAAGGAGCAGTATGGTTACACAGGTAATAAGAGAAAGGGGGGGGGGGGGAGGAAAACCAGATATGTGCAACAAATAATTCAACAAAAGGGGAATGGTACATGAGTAGGGAGGTGAATGTTTAATTACACCTGTCAATTAGTGTTAAGCAGTCTGATGGACTGAGGGTAGAAACTCTTTCTTAGTTCTCACTGAAAGTCAGAAGTGGTTTTCAAGCCTCAGCCTAGTAAAGAGTCAGTTGTGTGGGTGGGTTGTGTCCCTGCTGGTTTTGGCTGCTCTGTGCCATCTGAGGTATACATCCTACATGGAGGCAGATTAGCCTTGCTGATGCATTCAGATGGTTTTACCAGCTTATGCTCTCAGCAATTAGTATTTGGATGGGATTTCCCAAAACACACACAGCAGTCATGTCATTGATACTCTCGAATGATTGTGGGCAGCTAAAACAATATCTGCGTGGAGAGATGGCTCCTCACGTAGTAGCTAGTAATGGGGTGTCCTGGAGACTGAGTACAGCCGTGGCCTTCACATGGCATCAGACAGCCTAATCTCACATATTCTCAAAAAAAAGGGTGCTGCTGGCTCATGAAACTTGTGCACTTCTGAGAAAGGGAGCAGCTGCACACCTGCAATGGTGAACATTTCCAGTTAGTGCCCCTTTGCATGACGTGGCCAGGGTGACAGAGATATTCCTCCATTTAACACTCTTAGCATCTACTGCCAGATTTTTGACATTTTTTCAGTATTTTTTTCTGGGAGGGGAACTCATCTTCAATCTGATTCCCTGACCACTAAAACAACACATGTGCTCTAGAAGCCCATTATGGACTTCTTACCAAAATAGAAGCTAATGACAGTAAAAACATGAAATGTATACACTACAAATCTTTGAGCTTCAAGCTGCACAGCTGCTTCACTCGTTAAGCCTGGTCTCCTATTTCATCCTCTGTCACTCCCCTTCTTTAATAGCCTAAATTCTCCAAATTAACATGTAAACAACACATGCAGCAAATATCTTGTAGAGGACTAATAGAGAGGACTCAATAGGTCCTGTTACTGATTACATTACCCTCCAGTTGGCTAACAGGGCTCAAATAACCACTATAATCCTTCATATAGCTTGATGAAATATTCCTCCAGATCATATATTTGGTTGACATTGGGGGGATTCTCGGATGGCGTATAGCCCCTTGTGGTGTGTAGCCATCTTGAGGTCAGTGGCAACAGAGACCATGGACCTTCTGCTCATTCATGCAGATGACGGTGAGACAAGCTGTACAGGTGGTGAAGGAACATGAGGTAAACATCATGGTAAAATAATGATAAAAGTCCCAGTATAGGATCCCCCATCAGAGGCTTTCAATAACAGTGCCACCCAGCTGCGAATAGTATATATATTTTTTTGTAGTGCTGCTTGGTTTAATTGATGTGTCTATAGGACAAGTACAAGCAAACTAAGCAAGGAAGTACAAGCAAACTAAGCAGCTGATTAAGGCCCAGCGGTCACCTGGGGCCTTGTCCATTTGATCAACCTGCCAGAATGGGAAGTAAGATGACAAATGACAACCAGGTTAATCACATTTTGCTTTGTTCTCTGAAAAGGTTGGGGTATCCCTGAGTTTCTGTATTTTCAGAGCCCATTGTTTGAAGCTGACCCATGGCTCAGTCTTGAATTACACTGAGGATACCAGGTGGATCGAACCCAACCAGATGGCTTAGGGCAGGAGGGTGCCAGTGGAAAATGCCAACCCGTGCCAGTGGTCCTGCTCCCCATCCACAGGCTACTCATATCTGTAAAACACACTGACCCTGCCTGTGCTTGGAATTTACACAGCAAAAGAAAGCTCATACCTCGAACAATGCACAGCTTTTCCCAGGTGACCTTGTACTAGCGCTATAACCATTTAGCATGTTCCTGTTCTTTTTTTATTCACACCAGAAAAACAGAATACAAAGATCCTCTATAACAGTCTTTCTGACTGCAAATCAAGTTGACCTATACACATCTACTTTAGATATTCCTATGGATACAAATGCATAAGATTCCAAGGCGCTTTTTGATGGTAAATATGTATGGAATAGTTATGCATGACCAGCTGTAGCATTTACATTTCCTTTTATTTTGCCTTCCCTGCCAGGAGAAATTTTCAAGATACCCAAAGCACTTTACAGAACCTATGAGGAACCACTGTGTGACCATTCTGCACCAATATGCTCATCACACAGTAGTTAAGGAGGTGAAGGGCAGGAGAGAATTCACCAATTAGTTTTAAGGGATGATTAGGACATCACATTTGAAAGGGCCACAGTGGGCAATTTCAGCCAGGACATTGGGGTACTACCCCCCGTCCAAACCTGCATATCTTCAGATGGATTACCTAGTCTGACCTGCAGGGGGTTTGGCTGCTGACATTTGCAAATGAAACATGGTGGAGACAGAACCGAAATTCACCATCTGGGGCATTTCCTCTCAAATACACCCTGGAAGGATGGCCCTGTCATCCCATGACCCATTACCAGGCCCTATGTGATCCCTGTAGCCACCAGACCCACATTAAACTTCAGAATTCAAGTGTGCTTAAGCAGAGACAAATTGGTATTTATCACTTGTGCTTACGAACAGCCATACAAAGTGAACATTGATAAATCTGACGTGTTCCAAATGTGAATGCGCCTGCATGGCAAGGCTAATTTCAGCAATAGCAAAACCTTTAATCAACCATATATGGGCATATACTGTATCTTCCGCATAACACATGTTGAACCACGTTGAATGTTGCGGAAATAAGAATTCATGTCCCTTCATGGTTTTCACCTCTATTCCTGTTTGTAATATATTTTGCACTATACACTTGTATTGCTGTGTTGTAATTGTATTTTGCTATTAAGAAATGAAGGAGGAGGGAAAAAATGTGAATGAAGGAAAAATGGAACTTCATCGAGAAGTTTTGTTGGATGTAACAGAAGAAAAAAATATATATTATTTGGCAACTTTCCAAGCAGCCTGTCAAAGGAAAAGAAAGACCTAGCATGGGCACTGGTAACAACATGCAGTTAATGTCCTGTAACGCACACAAATCACAGCAAATAAATTCATAGCACTTTAAAATAAGATTTCATTTAAATTTTATTATATATTCAGGCACGATTTGCACTACAAATTAAAAGATGTGCCTGGAAGCAAACAGTGGAAGCTGAGAAAGAAGACGTCCCCTGAATCTGAGGCAAAATATTTAATTGTACAGTACAGTGTTTCTTTTTACATAACTAAATATTTAGCACAGTACAGGAACTATGTCATATCTGCTTATTGTAGCTGTTCATCACATATACATTAGTGTATTCATACTATATACAGTTAGATATGGGCAGCGGGTCATTATATAGTTGGCAGCACAGCCCATTCTCCTGCACCAGTTATACTAAACGATACACCTGTTAATGTCCTACTACATCTACTTACAGGCGGCTCTTGATCCTTGTATATTATTTACTAAGGACCTCGGACGTAAATGCGATTGAACGTGACCAGATCTCCCACATCTCAATGTAAAACCTTATTTAGTGACAGTGACACATTTCTTTGGCCATGGGCCTTGACTGAGAACGATTCCTTGACATGAGCATGACCTGCCTGCGCATACTTTGTGTAAATAAATAGATCATTCTATTTGTCATTTTCTATTTGTCAAGGTTTACTTCAGTTAATCATCTCTCCGGCTAGGGATAAGTGTGTGCGCATTGTCAGGAGTGTTCATAAATAGGCCTATTTGCACATTCCTACACAGTGGAAGAAATTGATAAATATCATTCTGTGCGCAAAAATGTGCTTATGGACAATTTACAATCAAAACTGGTCATACGCATGGTTGATAAATGAGACCGCAGGTTTCTCTGAGTGCACAAAGGTATCAATAGCTCTGCAATCACTGTAGCTCCTTAATTTAGATTTTAGATTTAGTATTGAAAGTAGTTTAGAAAGATCATATACAATCAGACATTTCAAGACAGCAGTCTTCCAGTATCCAAGGGTGATACAATCCAAGACCACACGTGGATTACAGTGAACCATCCATGGACCCCACATGTAATGTGGTTTTCGTGTACATATTTATGGTGAAGTTTATGTGACATACTACGAAAAGTAAACCATTACCAACATTAAATACAGTAATAATAAAATACTGTGCATTATAAAGTACTAGACAGTGCTGTAAAGAAATTCCGACACACTCAAACCCAATATAGTGAAATAAACATCATCTTATCAAGGGATAACGGAGCAATGAAAATCATGTTTTTTATACCCCTTAAAGGTCAAAGGAACAATGAAAAACATATGCTACTGTCACACATTTTACAATGAAAAATATTGTATCATGTGCCCAGACATAACTTGTAACGAGAAAAATTTATTTGTTAAAAAATATCTTAGCCTGTTGTAGGTACTCAGCGGTTTATGGCCTGTACTGACTTGGAACATGGTTTAAAACTTGTGACCCGTTTCTGGTATTCGTAGTTTTTTTCTGACCGCGGATAAACTGTGGTCACTGAAACCATGGAAAGGGGGTCCCACTGTCGAAGACATAAGGACATTTGACCCTATTCTGTCAGACAGAAACCCGTGACAGGACATAGCCACAAGAATCTGAGCAGAGCACTATGCAAAGTGCCGACATAAAAATACAATGACACCAATAATACTTAAGGAGTTATTTTATGATCACATAAATCTTCTGTAAATCCTTCACCCACCAGTTACGAGGTAAGACAACCACAGGTAAATTTGTCAATTTTTAATAAAACAATCCCCCCCATGCAATAAGTATACAATACATGATATTACAAAGTAAATAGCTTAATTGCTATACTGCATTTCCCCAACCACCCCTTGCCCCCCAATTTTCATTATCTAACATGTTACTCAGGTTTAAAACAGAAATTCTTAATTCAATAAGTCTTTCACAATAATTTTGCATGCTGACAGCATCGTCAGACATCTAGCAAATAACAAATAATAGTGATGGTGTAATAGGATATGACCCAGCCAGAAAGGTATTACTTGAAATCTGCTGCAAAGAATGTTACAGAGCACCACGCAGGACATGAATGAAGGTCAGGGCTAGCATGCATGCTGATGGTGATGCTCCTCCAACATCCATTTCCCAGTGACAGTTCCAGGCTCCTCTGAGGGGGTCATCTCAGATGGGACTGATACTATACCCTTTGACACGACTCTTATGGGTCCCGCTCGTGATCCAGTGCAGGCATTGTGTAACCCCGGCCAGGGGAGACTTTCACGGGGCCAAGGTACACTTTCACGTGAGTGCCGGGGCACGCTCCCACACTCCGCTATGCACGGCCCATCTCACAAGTCTCTACTTACAGTCTTTGTTGCCTCTTGTTGCAGTCTGCGGGGTTCATAATTCCGGCAAGGGTGCGCAGGGGACACAGATGAAGGCCCCGGTGTGGGTGTAGGAGTGGGCCCAGGTGTAGCGTAGGCTGATCATGAGGGTGACCAAAGACTGATTGAAGGGGAACCTGTGAAATGTCCTGATCGTTCAGTGAGAGACCCTGAGAGGCAGCCTCCACCCATTATGAGGAATATTCAAGCCGAAAGAAGACCATTCACGCACTGAAATACTAAGGAATCTCCCTTAATTTAAGGAAGATTCACTTCCTTTACATCATTTACAATTATTATCACAAACTATGAATGATCTTTCCCGCAGAACAGAGGTCCCTCCGACCATCTGGCTTGTCTGAACAGCAGATGCCAGCCATTAAAGAGTACATAGCCATCACAAGCTCACTCGCTCGCTCACTCACTGTCACTGTAGATCTAGCTGCCAACTTACTCACACATGGAGCATTGGGCCAGACACCTGGCACAGCTCACTCTGAAGGTGCCCTGTAACCCAATCCAAGTGGCCAAGGTGACAGCTCTGTCAAGAGAAGTGGCCCACTTTGCATTGAGTGAGAAATGTGTGAGGGATCAACCACTGTTGCCAGGGGGCACACCTGGCACTTTGCCCCAGGCACCGATGCCACTGAGTGGGGCGGCAGGGAATCTCACAGTAGAAAATTCCTGGACATATTTTAGGATGGCACTTCATTGATCAAAAACATTCATTACCAACTGCCCGCTTCAACAGTGCACAGTGATTACTAGTAAATATATTGACAAACCCAGAGAAGTTTCTAGCTATTGAAAAGATCAGGGGTTATCATAAGTTAAGTTTACTTGGGGCTTGACTTTTTTTTTGAAGTATGGAAGATTGGCATCGGGGATAAAATGCTTGGGGCTATAGCCTTGAGTGATCAAACCTAACGATGCCCATGGACAAACCACACATCTATCCTCAGAAGTGTGTAAATCTAGACATCTAACCCAGGAGACCTTAACTCCTTTATGGTATCTGGTTAAACATAACAAGCAAAGACTACCTGAAATGACAGCTGATTACTGTGTAGGTTGGACACTTTATCTATATCCTGTAAAATATAAACAATTCAGCTGCCTGAGGCGTGTGTACTGAATTTTGATACTGACCACTTGATGGAACTTTGAGGTGGGATTTTATTGATCCCAGAAGGACATCAGGTGAGCAGCTCTCACAAGAAAAATACACAGACATGGAAAATCGGCCAAATAAAATATAAATCTTCAAATAAAATGTACAGATATGAATAAATGCACATATTAAAAAATAGACAAATCTAAATGTGCAAAATGTACATATGCAAATAAATGAATTCAAACATACCGTTAACTATTTCGGAGAGTGTTGACTGGACAATTTTTGGCTGGAATATGACACATATCCAACAGCCTACCCCCAAACTTGAAATATTAAGAACCTTGATGCAATGGCTATAATGGGCTGATAGGCATCCAAATTTGGCCACTTTCCCTTCCTTGGTTCTCCCAAGTGCTTGAGAGACTTAAGCATACAACCAAAGATGAGGGATCCTGGCTGGTTTCGCTTAGAGGTCACACACTCCCCCTCTGTTGGATTCTGGACCCTGGTCCCATGACTCAGGATGATGTAACCACATGACCATACAGTTTATTATGAAGTTTAAAAAGATACTGGCATCCCCTCTGGGTAAAATTAAACCAGACTTCACCGGCCGTCATAATCACTGGCTATCCAACTCTGGAATATCTGGCTATCAAAACAAGGACCTATGAAAACACCACAAACCCTTGTTCAGAACACAGGGGCTTGTACACCAAGTGACATCAAAACTAAAACCTATTTATGAAACTGGAGGAAGACATTACAGCAGCTTTCATCTTCGAGGAACCATGTAGACCGCACAATCTAGTAGTCTTATTTATAGAACATGTAAACAAAAACAGTTTCTGGTAAACAGGAACTCACAACCTCCACTTTTCTCGTGTCAGAGTGCCTTACCTATTGATTGGCCAATTTATAGTGAACAACCGAATGCTGGTAGCTTGAATGGGGACAGACATCAGCATCTGCCTTAGCTTGCATTATTCCCTACTCCATACACAATGGGTAGAGCATCATTTTACTGTCAGGTCCTGTCAGATTCCATGTGCAGTGACACCGGACCACCTACACCATTCCAAACACACATCATTCATGGGAGCCAAAGCCACCATTGGGTCTTGCATTATTATTTGCATTATTATTACACAGCACAGATGCCATCTTTACCCCCATGCTATTATTTAAAGCTTCCCTTAATGGACACCATCATTGTTAATGGAACAAAACTGAGCTACTGGAATTCAATTCTTTTCTCCATTTATTATTACTTTTTTTATGGGTTAGGTGTGCGGCAATGAGTTGGGACCCCATCCTGGGTTATTCCCCGTGCCCAATGCCTCCAGGATAGGCTTCTGACGCCCCCTAACCCAGAATATCAGAAAAGGCAATAGAAAGTGGATGGATGAATGGATTACGTGCATTTTTGATACATTAGATGAAGAAATAAAGAAAAAGATGTAAGCCGACCTATTTGTTTTGTATAAAATCAACAATCCATCAAAAAGGCACACCTAAACTGCTTGGACTATTTACAGTATTTTCAAAAAGCTGAAAGATATGCTCGTAGCCAATGAATCTTATTCCCCATTAACCGCATACTGGTATGTATGATCATGTGTGACAGATTAGCTACCAATGAAACAGGCCATAGGTTTTAACAGGTATGGTGCACTCTATGACAAATCCTTAGTAACCAGCTGCTTGATAAGTCACAAAGAGAAATATTCACTCGCACTAACAAACACCATCTTGGCACACCTCCAGGGACACTGGAGGTGTGCCACAAGGTAGCATTTCACACCATTTACGGGTTTTCTGGAACCCGACCACTGCAAAATGAAAACAGGTCTATAAGCAGAGATGTGGGGAGGGGCTTTAGGTAAATACACTATCCACTGGAGGTTCTTCGGAGCACTGGAAGGTATTTAAAAGTACCAATCTTCGGTTTCCATAGGGTGTGGTTATCATGTTTTCTCACAGCAGAAAGGTTCGCAGCTTGAAACCAACTGGAAACATACTTGTATTTCCACTCCCTATCCTAGCCATAACGCAAAGCTGTTTTTTTAATTCCACATATACCATCCCTAATGTTTATTTCCTTGATATCCTATAATATTCTGCTTTTCAATTTTTTTGTACTGCAGACTTTTTAGATTGCACTGTGTGTTCTGTTTTTGTACCTTGACTGTCTTGCACTAATGTATGTTGTTTGCTTGTGCTCTATGTTCTTGCTGCTGTATGTATACGAATTTCCCTGTAGGATGAGTGAAGTTTATCAGTTTAATTCTAATATCTATATTACCTACTTATCGAATCTCAAAATTAAATTAAAAGCTATTATGGAAAAACATACCAAATGAAGTCATTCAAGCTTTTATCAACCATGTTGGGTCTTAACTCACGCTTATGTTGCATTAAAAGTAGAACATGTTGAAAGTAACCATTCTCCAACACCAACACCGCAAATAAAAACTATGACATTCAATTGAAACCTTCAATAATGCCGCAATATGAATAGTGAGAAAAATAACACTGCAGACCAACTTATACAAATCAAAATGTAATTGAATCAAAATTAAAACTACATTTGCAATGCAGTGTCTAACAGTACAGTACAGAACATAATTTCAAATAACTTAAATTCAGTGTTTAATATACCGGCAGCCATCACAGACATGACTTTGCAATTGTAGCATAAAGAACAGTGTTATTCGGTTTTTGCTGTATATTAAGATTATACTGGAGGCTTCTGCATACAGCTATCTTCACAGATGGTTTAAAAAAAGACTGATTGATGTTCATATTTTCACATTGGTTCCACACAACAGGTTGCGCATTAAGCTTTGGTGCAAAGCTGTGTAGGACCCAGAACTGACTTGCTCCAAATAAGGTACTGAGGGGAAAAAAAAACCTCAGCATTATCACTGAGACCTCAATTGTCATAGGATCCTTGCTCCGCTCCCAAAATCCCACATCACAGGAGAGTTCTGTGTAGCTCCAGGTACGTAAACCTGCCATCTTCAGTGACCAGATCAATAGGAGTCAAACACTGGAGTGAAAATTTGAGGCATAAGAGTCTGCAATACAGAATACGGAGAAGGTCAGATCTAATTCTGGGGGGTGTCATGTGGAAACCTATCAGCAAGGCACTGAAGAGAAAGGGGGGAGTTACAGATAAAAGAGGAAAGACGGGGAGATATTACAAGGCCCTTTAAATAGGCAAAGCCCCGGAACAGAAGGTTCCGTCTTGAAACATTTCTCATAAGGCTGCTAAGAAATGCCCCCCCCCCCCCAAGCCTAAAGGAAATAGACCACATACTTAAAAACAGGTTCTCTGAAACATAACTCAATGTCAAAAATACTTCATTGTTATGTGGCTAACATGCAGAAAGCAGCCGTAGAAATGCACAAGGGCTCCAATAGGAAGTACATTTTTTATGCTTACATACTCGTGCACCCTTAACGGCCCCTACAGGAGAAAGCCGGGAATAACAGGGCCAAGCTGACCTGTTGAACAAGACAGGGAGCCCACAGCAGGGACACGGGTTTGAGGTCGCAAAAGTTTATCTCAGAAAATGGGGCAGCACACTTTGTGGAAAAGACGAGAGGAAATTGGGCGTGAGGTGGGTTACAATTTTCATGTCTGAACATAAATGTTGTTGGCCATGGGTCAGTGGCTGTGGCACTTTTTACCAGTGTATGTACTGGCTGTAACGACACGTGTTTCTAATCAAATACATTCACACAAAGCCCACAATTCACCTGCATTTGCTGTGCACCTTTAAATATCTTTGATATTCACAAGGGAATAAAGTTATGGACAGTTACGCACAGAAAGTATTTGTGATGGACCTTTAACAAATAAGCTTCAGTGACAGAAATTCAGCCATGTTCATTTGAATTTGTTCTGCGTATTGTTACATCTCATTTAGCTGTCGCACCAATACAGTATTAGTCAAATATCTTCACTTCCGGCATCCATGCAGAGCAGCTTAGTCTATGGCTGAACGTCAGAAGTTCACAGTCATGCTCTGCCTCTTTACTTTTCACATAGCACCCTCTGGCAGCGTGGGAGGTCAATTTGAGACACACAGACGCACATAACAAAAAGAACTGCTCGCGTTACTGCACAGCCACACAGATAAGTCATTCTAGCTGTCCTCAGCTATTCAGACTGATGAATGCAAGGACTGGAAGAGCAAGCATGGTTCCCTATGGCTAAGGGCTAGAAAGACAGAGGCGTATGTAATCGAGATGCACCGATTGATCATCCAGGGACCGGAATTGGCTAATTTTCAATGTGCTAGGCCCAGACCGGAGACCAGCCGATCTCATGCATTTCCGATACCGAACCGGTCCGTTTTACGCATGCACCACACGTCATACGCACATTGGTGCAGACAATTGCCTCACACCATGTGATCACTCATAGCCACATGCTAACATGTCATTAGTGCGGAAGTTCACTGTGAGTGAAGAAGACACAAAGCCCGTGGGGGACCACACCAAAAATGTGGTGACACATCAGAGGTAAACTTTTAACCGATTATTAAACATATACTAGATAATCTTGAAAAGGTGTAATCAATAAAATTGCAAAGCTAGCTAAGGTTTTTTCCTATAACAGAGTAAAAATGATTTCGCAAAACTTTAACCCCCTGCGCTATAATGTCCGTACAGTATGAAGGTATGAAAGAGCCTGGTCGTAATCTAGCTTACAAGTGATGTAAGAATTGTATGTGCATAACATGCGATGTTGGTATTACCCTGCATCTATTATTATTTGGAAGAGTATAGCACTCTTCAGTTTTATTTTGAGGTTTGTAACCTAAGGACTTTTAGACAAATAAAAAAAGAGAAAAAGGTCAATTACCCGGTGAATTAAAACATACTGGAAAATATATACCGTAAAGTAAAATGTGTCAGATAAAGTTGGGGGTACAGCTGCTCATTTTCTGTTAACTGTTATTTCTATCTCTTGTTTCCAGACTTGTTTAAGTGAGAGAAGAGCCTGTAGCTTGCAGTTTGGAGGAAATTGTAAAGTTTAACAATTAATTTTATTATGAAAATAAAATTTAGCAGAAAAGTTGATTTTTGTTTTGTGTGTGATGCCAACTGTCACACTTGCAAAAAAACAATCAGAAATCGGAATCAGCCAAGAAAATTGCAAGCAGTGCATCTCTAGTATGTAATCAACATGGGGACTGGGGTGCAGTCGTGTCATTTCAGGCTCTGTGGTTGGTCCACAGGTTGGACGGGTTCCTTCTGCATCACATTCATGGACCAGCCTTTTTGGCATTTCACATGGCATTTGTGCAGATGGATGCCTGAATCCTCTCTCTGCTCATGACTGACTTGGTCTGTCCACACAGACGCTTATCTGAACAGTATTTCTGTGTTGGGAATCAGTTCCATCACATGACTCTGCCCATGTATGGACAAATTATAAAGTAATGATAAGCATACATGCACTAGTGTTTATGCTTTTTCCCAGGAGAATATATGTTTATCAACCCACATTCAACTGTGGCTTATCCAGTACAGGGTTATGGTGAGGTGGAACCTACCATAGGAAAAAGAGGGTGCATGGGAGTGGAGACCCTGCATGGGACACAAGGCATCCACACACACACACATAACAGATAATTTAGAGACAGGAATTCACCTAACTTACTGGTGGAAACCCATAGAAACATGGGGAGAACATGCAAAGCCTTTACACACAACCCAGGGTAAGAATCAAACCCCAGCTATGCTAGTATGAGGCTATCAGGCTACCCACTGTGCCTCACTGTACCTTACTCATAATATTTCAAATGTTAATCTTCTTTCCATGAAGTAGGTCTGATTACTGATCCATTTAGTGGTTTTGTGGCAAACTCACTGCATGAAGGCTACCTGAAACTGGAATTACTATTAGAGGGTAAAAATCCAACCAGGTTGGGCAACAGGGTTGTCATAGTGACATCTAGTTTCCAGAAAGGAAGCCCCCATCCCTTTTGTAAGCCCTTCATCTTGTTCATGATTCAATATTCATCAGTTGGCAATACAGGAACTCTGAATACCAAGCAGCGAGTGAAGAGCAGGTGTCCAAAGAAGTATTACTCCACTAATCCTGCAGAACTTCCAAGTGATTGCTAATTGGTGGATTGGCAGAGGTGCCCAATATTTCAAAGGTCACATGGGTAATGCCTGACAACCTGAATGAATACTGGTGAGTTGGCATAGTGCCCAATCCTTCAGAGGTTATTTGGGCAGTGCCCGAGGGCCCAGGTGTATCGATGCATTAGCATAGGTGTCCAGTCTGGCAGGGGTCCCATGGGCAGTGCTTCAGGGACTCTCACTTTCAGTTACCAAGAACAACCTTGACGAAGCTGGATACATCTGTCTCTTTTGAATCGTGAAATGTGAAAAATGGATGTTGCTGCAATGGGGCAAGAAAGTAGCAGTTAGATGTAGGACACAAATGTTACATCATGAAAAACCAGCAAGTGAAACAGTTTTACAGTCAAATCCTTAGCATTCAAATGTAAATGGCTATAAACAGAGAACAAGTCTACCCTCTGGTGACCATTTAATAGAGATGCATCTGATCTGATCCACGTTCAGATGTTGTTACGCATTGAATTACTTAGACACACTGATTACGATTACATTTCTCAGGAACAGATGGAGGTTTATGCAAGTTAAAGTCTGTGTTCCAAACTCACCATGAGCTCGGTGTAAGCTGGCCTCTCTTTTGAGTTCTTCTTCAAACTGAAATGGGGTAAAACACTCAGATGAGACTTACCACAGGGAGATCTTCAGTAAGACAATATCAAAAGGCAGCATTATACATTGTGAAAAGACCAGGTTAACAGAGTATCAATGCAGGTTTAAGAGCATCAGACCAGTTGGAATTTGCATGACTTGCTTCTGGAAATATAAATCCTAGAACACAAGTCATTACCCTCCATTGTTACTGCTCTCTGTTAAATCCTGGACAGGTAACAATGACTGTTGTGGCACTTTTCCACTGGCATACAGGAACCATGCTGTACTCAACTCATACCGTGAAGACACACATGTTACAGCGCTGTTCCACCTAGCTTCGATTTTCCATTGCAGAAGGGTCAGCTTGGTAAAGGTGTTGCCAGGTTTGGAGAGCGACAGTGATGTAAAACTGGTGAATCATGATTTAATAAGTGCTAATTTCCACCATCATGTCTGTGAGAATCACCTGATATGTTAACATCAAATGCTAGCAGAACTAATATTTGCTTGTGTAAATTTGTATTATGGCACCATCAGCCTTTGTATAGCACATTAAGCAGGAGGCTGGAAATTTTCAAGTCCTGAGTTATCGGGAATGCATCAATACATCGCAATGTGAGATAATACAAATAATGAATAATATATAGAATGCGCCTTTTTTTCTTTCAGGTAGTCCATGCATATCGGCACAGGTCAAGTGGTGATGACACAACCAGCTCAGTTAAGCCATGCTTTTGACCCGGTTAGTGAGCATGGCTGGTGAGTGTCAGCATGGCTACAGCACCGGTACGGCTCACATCATTTCATGGTTCCGCTTGTGTACGGCTCGGTTTTGGTGGTAGTAGAAAAGTGCCATTAGATATTAAGAGATGGGAAAAAGAAGGGCTTCCTGGAGACCTGGAGGACTCCTTTATACTGAAAATTCCTGATTCCAAAGAAGTTCTACTTCTATCAACTCAACAAAAATGTAACATATGTGACCCAGGGCCAGCTGTTTGGAATCTCCAGTGGCGTTTGGGAGTTCCAGCAAATGTTTTCTGTTCCCATTAAATCCCTTTGTACATTAGGTGTATTAGTATATCAACTGAAACTGGTAAAAAAGAACAGAAACTTTAGAAGACGACACTGGTTCCTCCCTTTCAGCATATGCATTTGACAGGCCCCGGGCTGTGGATTCATCACGTCAGCAGTAGCTGAATGAGAGACTCACCACTGAGACGTGAAGTCCACAAACTCAGGGGAAAAGCACTCAGCAGGCAGTTGGGGCGACGGCTCCTCCACCACCTGCTTGAGCTGCTGGAAGGGTGTGCCCCAAGAGTCATAGGGGAAACGCAGGATGGCTAGCTCGATCTGGGGGCCAAAGATAGGGGCATTTCAACATAAATGTCATTCACTAATTGGAATATATATTAGCATACAGGCAAATGTGCAGAATATTTACAAAGAACATATCTAATCATATTAGCGGCATACAGACAAGGATAAACATAGCAAACAATTGCAGTCTCATCTATGCATTTCATTTTGTAAGGCATGTGGTTGGAATCAGAAATCACTTCTGGTAATGCTCCAAAATAACAATGTAACCTTGGATATAGAGAGTGTAAAAAAGAGACTAAAATACCCACCATTGTGATGCCTAAACTCCAGATATCAGACTTGACATTGTAGCCCTTTTGGTTCAGCTCTGGGTTAATTCTCTCAGGCTAAAGGACAGTAACAATACTAGGTTAGACCCCCATAAGCACCCTCCCCAGAATCAGGGCTCCTGATAATCTCTTCACAGCCCCAAAAATTTGGCCCTCCCCCAAGCTCAGTAGATTTTAATTGTCAGTGTCAGATTTTAATATCAATAACAATTTCAACTTCCAACGATTATCAAAACAAAATAATCATAATAAGACAATAATTATGCCACATTTTCGCAATGATGCTCCCATTTTGTGTGTTGTGTTTGTGTTGTAAATCACTCCTTTCCGGCTCCATATTTGATTCTCGGTTGATTTATAGAATTCAAGGAAATCCACTGACAAAAGGCATTGTTTAAAAAGTTCAATAAATGCATAATATTTTTAATGTCTTAAATAAGGATCTCAATATTGACCAAAATAATCGTGATTATGATTTCTGCCATAATCAAGCAGCCCTACTCACAGCCATGTACGGCTTGCACCCAGCATCCATGGTCTTTGCAACAGAGTCTACCAGGTAGCCGCTGATCCCAAAGTCACACATTTTCACTTGGCCCTGAGTGTTGATGAGAATATTGGAAGGTTTCACATCTGGAGAGGGCATAAACAAAGCTGTCAGGGAAGGCTAACACCAGACTAGCAGCAAGCAAAAATATATTTTTGACCAAAAGCTACCATATGGTCATGAGCTGCTTTCAAAGAAACCTAAAACAAACGTGGAATAAACAAGCATATATCACTGTACTGGCCATGATTTTCTGTTCTAAGCAACAAAGATCACTAAAAATCTGTCTTTGCAAATGACCACTGGTGAACAGAGAGCTGGCATTTTCTTACCTCGATGGATCACGGATAGATTTCGGTGCAGATGCTCCAGTGCCTTTACAATCTAAGCAGACAGCAAGGAAATGAGAGGTGGGGAGCCAATCCATGAGAAATTACCCCTTCCCCAGTGGTGCCCACAACACCATCCCTACATAATCTACACATTCACTTTTAAATATAATAAATATAAAAATATAACAGAATGTAATAATGCTATGATCATCTTCCCAGCTGCAAAAAACTTCATAAATAGAAACTTTCAATTTCCTGATAAATTATTACTCAACAACAAAGTTATAATCAAAACTCCACAGTTGGTGAACAGACCACAGTGCTGTTCTGGTAAGCAAACATATCGAAAGTGAGTTTGTCTGTGCTGTTTTGGTAAGCAAATGTATCAAATAAGTATGTCCATGCTGGCCTGACAAGAAAACGGATTGAAGGAGTGTACGTCCATGCTGTTCTGGTAAGCAAACAGATCAAAGGGGAACATGTCTGTGCTGTACTGGTAAGCAAATGTATCAAAGGGGAGTATGTCCATGCTAGTCTGGCAAGAAAACGGACTGAAGGAGTGTATATTCGTGCTGTTCTGGCAAGCAAACAGATCAAAGGAGAGTATGTCTGTGTTGTTCTGGTAAGCAAATATATCAAAGTGTGTATTAGCATTAAAAATCTACCGAGTGCTGTCACTGCCTTCCGCCATGTCTTCACTGACACAAAACAAATGCCACATTGTATGCTGGGCCTGTGTCGGGGAGACTTTTACTCACTTTGATTGATAATACTTAATAATAATAAATAATAATAATTGATACTTTGCTGGACAGTATTTACTGAGAGTTTTTCCAAAGAGCAGCAATTAACCATTTAACTACCAATCAATGGTAATTAAAATCTAAAATAGTAATACTAACTGTCAAGAATTTTACGGTGGTTCACCATGAAAGCAGTAATTATCCCATCCTAGAGGCATAGGTTCTCATATCAGTCAGGGAGAGATGTATCACAGAAGACTCATGTCATTCACCAACCCCATTTCAGAACACCTCGTTAAATCGGACAGTGGAATATGTCTGCCCCTGGCTTTATTACACAAAAAACCTTTCTGGCAATCAGCAGCAATAAGTTGGCAACCACTTACAGATACCGTGATCTTGCCCAGGATATCCTCTGGGATGGTCAAGCCCCTGTCAATCACCTGCTTGTAGAACTTGTCCAGAGATGTGTCCATAAGCTCCATGCAGATCCACACATCTCCCTTGTGATGGTTAAAAGATCCAATAGAATAAGCCAAGAGAGGCAGAGCACAGCATTCACCTCCACCAAAATAATGGTTTCAAGGGGATGATTTTTAAGGCATTTTTAACATACTATCAAAAATGCAGTGCCTGTGATATACCTCTCTGAAGAGTGCTCCATAGAAAGTGACCGTGAAAAAGCAGTCTACCGTCCTCATGGAGATGTCCAGATCCATCAGCAGGCGCTTCTGTTCCTGTGTGTTCACGGTGGCCCGTATTCTCTGGAAAAAAGGGCATGTAGGATTGGAGATGCCCTTGTGGTGAGATCGCTGTGAAACTCCCACAGCTTTACTGGACTGTCAAGATCACCACAGAAGGCAGTACAGTCCTTTATTCGAACGATTCAAATCATATTCAACAAAATCAACCAAGATCTACTTTTACAAAGATTGTGTACTTTTTGCGTACTTTTTTTGTATACACACCTGAATAGTTTTTAAAATGCCTGTAAAAAAATGAAACACCTTGATTATTTTATATAAAGGGCACTTCTAAAAGTTCTATCCCGGTGTTGGTGGATGCCTCTGCCCACTGTTGCTTACCTTCACAGCCATTATCAGGCCACTGGGGATGTGTCTCATCTTGTCCACCACGCCGTAGGCCCCCCGACCCAACTCGCAAATCTGCTCCAGGTCATCCGCCTTCACAACAAAGTTCTACTCAAAAGCCAAAGCCATGAGCACAAAATGAAGTATCAGTTCAAATCAAAATAAGCATTAATCTTGAGAACTCACTACCGTGAAACACAACATACTGACTTCCATGACAAAAAATACATCTCTATAAACGGTACCAGTTAAAAGATTTGAATTACCTTCTGTAATCTCTAATTATCATGGGTTTGAATTCCGTTGGCAATGAATCCCAAGCAAACCTCAACCCAAGCTACTCCAGTAGCTAACTCACACCTTCTCACCCGGTATGCAGGTTTGCGCCTTGCATGGCAGCCTTCACCGCCGGTGTATGGATATGAATGGGTGAATGTGAGGCATGAATTTGTAAAGCGCTTTGAGTACTTGTAGGAGTAGAAAAGCACTATATAAATGCAGTCCATTTACCATTTTACTACACTGAACAGAAAACTAGGAGCACTTCATTATGAGTAATGAAATAGGTTCCCCCGTGTCACATAATAAACAATAATATAACCTTAATTTATCAAATTTCTTGCTAATAAGGGTCCTCAAATTGTGAACATACTGTAATATTTTTGTCAGCAAAGAATACTGAGTCTTTTTAGCAAATGTTAAGTGAGTGACATGCAAATATAGAAATTGTCAGTGTGTGCAAAAACTTTTGACCGGTAGTGTATGTACATACATATATATATCTACAGGTTGTGTTTGTTGTGAATTTTTTTGTGTTTTATCTACAGTACATTTAGTGATACAGTAATCATGGCCCCTAGGAAAGTGAACAGTGACAGCAGCAAACCAAAGAGGAAAATAGTGAGAGTAACTGTAGAACTTAAAAAGAAAATTATAGCGAGACCTGAAGGTAGTGCATGTGTGTCTGCTCTTGCTTCGGAGTATGGGATTGTCATTTATTTAATGTTTGGGTCTGGAACGGATTAAATTCATTTACGTTATTTCTTATGGGGAAATGGACTTGGACCTCGACCAAATTGCAACTTGACCAGCCTTCTGGAACTAATTATGTTCCTGTTCCAAAGTACCACTGTGTGTGTGTGTGTGTGTGTGTGTGTCTGTGTGCATGTGTCTGTGTGAGTCTGTGTGCGTGTATATGCCCCCCACCCAACCGGCCCCCTTGTTATTTATTCTGTGTGCTTCTCTCTCCCTTTGCCTTCTTCTGCATTCCTGAAACACTCCTCTGACTTACTTCTAGAACTGCCTCCTAACAGCCAGCTGACACACATACATTATATATACACATACATATTATAT
>JAODKC010000048.1:8211453-8221942 GCA_026777985.1 Mormyrops attenuatus | reverse complement strand
CCTTGTTAAGTACATAACTCCACATGTGTTCATTCATAGTTTTGATGCCTTCAGTGAGAATCTACGATGTAAATAGTAATGGAAATAAAGAAAACACATTGAATGTGAAGGTGTGTCCAAACTTTTGGCCTGTACTGTACGTAGAACATAGACTGTAAAAACTGAAAATGGCTGCTGTCAACATTTGCACTGTGAATCCAACACATTTGCACTGCCTTGTGTCTTTTGCACAAAGTATTTAATTTAATTTTATTTTTGCATATATGTATACACACGAATACTTGTATCTGTCTTGCATGTCTGTCTTGCATGTCTGTGTCGCTTGTTGCTTCAGTGCACTCGCTAGAGGATCTGAGAGTAGTGTAATTTCCCTCCTCCCTGTGTCCTGAACATATGGCAGAATTGACCATAAAGACTTTTGACGTGACTTTGATTTAACACTGAATATTATGCACCTATCCAAGATTAAGGTGCTGTATAGGTAACACATACGCCTAGCACATATGCACCCAAAAGCCAAACATAAATGGAAGCTACAGGTTCGACAAAAGGTTTCAGCCCCTGCTTCTTCCAAATTATAATGTACAGTCAGCCCTCGTGCATTCGCGCTTCGTGTTTCGCAAATTCACAAAAATTTTATTGGAACCGAACTTATTTGCATCTGCGATTCTTTCGCACATCTGCGAAATCCTCGAAAAACCATACCCTAAGTTTTCATGCTTTTAAGTGTAAGATTGGACAGAAAAAATTAGTTAATGATTAGTTAATGTACTGTGTTTTGGGGTGTAGTTCAAGACATACAATATAAATCAGTTAAAAAAAAAATCCCTTAAAAAAACGTGGCTTTCTTATGGAAACGTTCCTTTTTATGTACATACTGTACTGTACCTTTACAAAATGCATATCCTATTCGCAAAGTTTATGCTTATGCTGAAACAATCAGTAGCACCGAAATTTTGCAATCTTTGTTTTTACAAAGTTTCGAGAGGTGGAAGAAGCACATAGTGAAAAATCCCTCTAAACAAAGCGCACATAATTATGCGAGACATGCGAGTAATATGAAAACAGCAATGGATGATTTGGGGATCACTAGTTGGGCTGTTTTGGACACTTGCTACAGTTTTTGATACATGAGGGGCTGCTATCGCAACAACGTGTAAGTGACACTATGGGACATTTTAAGCATTCGTCACTTGCATATACTCACTTGGAAGGTATTCAAATTGAACTGCAAATGCCTCAAAACTGCTTAAAACGAGATGTACAAACGAGGTGGATCAGTACAGTATGCATGTTTCAAGTAGCCTAATTAAAGATTTTATGGCATACGTTTTTTTTCATTTGTATTTAGTTAATTAATAATATAAATTATAAATTTGCATATATTTATTAGATTCAAATTTTAAAGTAAAAACAGCCCTTGTATCGGAATCTTTATCAGTATTGGCAGTCGTGTATCGGAATCGGATCAGAACTGAAAAAATGTGGATTGGCCCCTAGACTTATTATTCGCAACTTTGCTCAGTGGTTGATGGGTGCCCACGAGGTGACACTCCTCTGGTCATGGGTGACATCATTGTGACCACTAGCACTGACAGGGCTAGCTATGAGGAGTCCATATGCATGTTCCTCAGGTCAGAGGTTGCGGATCACTGGATCCTGGTTCCAGCGCCCTGAGCCGTATGATTGGATTCAGTCCTCCAATATTGGTGGTGTAGTGAAGAAGATTGATCCTTGTGGGCAGACACTGGAGGCTCCTACAGAACTGCAGAGCTTGCAGAAGTATCCGGTTTGTGAATTCTGACTACAGACTTGTTGATACTACTCTAAAGATTCAGCTTAGGTCCAGTAAGCTACCACTTACTAGGAGAACGAGGCTGGACGTGGCCAGACTGCAAGATCAGGCTGTTTCTAATGAGCTTGCACACAGTTTGTGTGAGGAACTTGCAGACTTGGGTGTGACTGCTGATTCTAATGTGATATAGGAGACCTTCTGTGACAAGACCCAGAAGGCTGCCGAGGGTTGCGTTGATGTTGCTGGTGTTGCCAGAAGGCCCAGAAATGACAAAGAATTTTAAATGTAAAGCTGCTCTGCCTCTACCTGATCCTGATCACCTGATCCATACACTTTTGGAAAATTCTCCACATCATGCTTAAGATCAGCAGCCCTCCATCCTCTAAGCTGTCGTAAAGTTGTCTTGACTGTACAGCACTATTTTTTTGCGCCGACCTGCCATTATGCAAGTGTTAAAATTTCATCAGATCTTTTCAACTAAGCAGATAAGTAACTTCACCTCTCAGAATAATAAACCAACAGAAAATAACATCAGTCGCAGTTGTTGCTTCCGCTATGCTAAAACAAGCCTCAAAATTGAATCACCGTGTGAATAAAATTACAGCTTACTGGCATGTCCGCCCCGTTAGTGTCGCTGTTTACACTGGGAATGGTCCTCTGCGCAGAATCGGAGGCTGCTGGACATTTGTAACTTAGGCCTTGTCCACACGTACATAGGTATTTTTAAAACATAGGTTTTTCTATGCATTTTGGCCTTTTGTCCACATGCAGTGTTTTACGTCACTGAAAACTGAGCTTTCAGTTTGTGTGTATCTAGTGCATGGTAGCATCAGTGATAAGTCTGAACACTCAGCAGTTTGATGGTCTAAAACTGGCAGGGAGAGAAACAGGTCCCAAGTAATAAGGTTAACTAGGCCTTGATTGAGCTGCCTCTCAGAACACAGATATGTGAATCTGCACTGCTTGCTGACTGCAGACTGTCCAGCACACTTCAACGCTTCCATTACTGTACATGTAGGACACAAAATCATGTCAACTGTGCAATACCTGCGTGTATAACAACTAGTGGAAGTGTCTCAGTAAAAAAATCGGTAGGGAGAGAGCCCTGAAAAGATTAGCTTTGGTAATGCAAAGAAAACTAACTGAACTAGAATATTTCCAGGCCCTGGCCTGTCAAAACAGTATGAACGGAATCCCATTTCAATATAGCAAAGGCCTCTACATGCTATCAGTCCGAGTAATTATCAATCCAAAACAGGACAGGCTAGGGTAATATGATAGGCAGGGTGTGATTAGAAAATTCCATGATAATATTACAATACAATGATTAGTCATCAAAACTATACATTTTCATCTGTTTACTCTCCTAAGCCAAAAACGCGGTCATACCTTTCCCATATCTTAGCCATTAAATGCCATTTTGTACAAATCAAGCAATGTACCGGAAATCATAAAGGGTGAGCATATCGTGCATTCATCTTCTACGGTAAATTTAAAAGCTACAAGCGACAGACAACTATTTTACGTATTCATTAAATTTTGCGATGGTCCGCACAACCATATTACTGGCGTAGACGTGCACCAGTCCTACTCCCAAAAGATATACTGGAATTATATTCAGTCGAAGGCATTTTATTGCAGATTGACTTCTAGCTTGGACCTGGAATTTGCTTGGAGGCTAATACCCTTTATATTGTCAGTTTCAAAGACACAAACCTTCTATCTTTAGCTTGCTGCATTTGTGAAGTGTACCTATTTATTACACAACCGGAACAACACTGTAAGAACAGACGTCAAATCTAGAAAATATTTTCCATTACGCACGTAGGCAATGAAAACAATCCACTATCAAGTTGTTGAAATAATTAAAAATTCTGGAAACATCTGTTTCACAATATCGTCCAACACCACACCGTGTCATCCATTGTACAAACTTCGGGAGTAAGTATAATATTTTAACGTAAATGTAATTGAAAGGTAATTCTACAAATGCAAAGTGTTTCAGACATTGAATCAGATACATGTGTTTATGGCAAATCGAATCCGTACGAAGAGAACTATTGGCTTTAAAATAGCACAAATGGTTTGCATGAACTACCTGCCCCGTTTTGCAGAAGTTGACTATGTAAGATGTAGAGAGGGTTAGCGCAATTAGCGGTAGGACTGCACGTAATATACAGTCCAACTGTTGCCAACATGGTCTTAGCAGAAACTCCGCAAAAGGGCAGATCCGTAAGAGGAAACACAGCTGCGCGTTCTTGGAGGTGCATTTGCCCAAAAGAAAACGCTGCAATGCACTAAGCAATAAATGCAGTCCAGGCTGCATTACGGTGGCTTTGCACAGACGTCTCCAGAATTCTTACCTCCTTTGGGCACGGACATTTCCCCTTTGCTTGAGTGGGGGGGAGGGGATGCACAAAAGACTTCGCCTTTCTTCTCCCTCCCTCCCTCCATCTGCCTGTTTAGGAGCAACAGCAGCGCACTCTGCAACAAAGGTGCAAAATCCAAGTGGTGATCCACATGCAACTGGAGCGTTTTTGCCTTTGGGTTGCAAGTCTCCAAGCGGACGAATCCAGTGTGCATGCACAACTCGCATAACAAGCTGGAAGGGGGAATTCTCCAAATACACTGCAAGGAAAAGCTCAGCTACACTTACATGAAGGGCCAAAGCTGGCAGCTGAACGCTCCTAACTTGGATCCGTGGGAGTCGAATAGACGTTCTTCCTGCATACGAACCAAAGCATTGTGGTAAACGTAGTTTTTAAACGCCAGCAATTCCAAGATTTGCCACATGTATCGACTTTTTCTTCAGAAATCTTTTTCTCTATATTGTTCTGACCGATGCTAGCTTCTCATCCCCTTTGTTATTAAATTAATATTACGGAATTTTCATGGTCACTGCTGTGCATAATAGGAGAACATTTACGAATGTGGTGATTGCCTGTATTGTGATTAACTGCTTCACACCATTACATTTTAGCTCCCTGTACTTCAGTATAAGTTTGTGACTGGTTAATTATGGTTTATTATAACAAAGTATTGGAGAAAAGCAGCCAGATGAGGCTGAGATTCATGAAACCTGACGCTGTTTTGCTCTCTGCACTGGTTACATGCATTAGATGATTTTCGAATGTGGTGATTGCCTGTATTGTGATTAACTGCTTCACACCATTACATTTTAGCTCCCTGTACTTCAGTATAAGTTTGTGACTGGTTAATTATGGTTTATTATAACAAAGTAATCAAAATTGTACTTACATAAAAGGAAAGGAACAATGGGATACCAAACCCTTAAACTGTAAATTGGTCACAAAGCAATAAATCATTCATGGCTGAGTGCTGGACTGTGGAACAGATCCCTCTGTTTTTCCGCAGCTTGTTCTGCAGCATACGTACTATGCAGGGATTGACATTGAGCAACGGCGAATTTTTATTTCGATAAGCACGTAATTCCTGTCACCTTATTACTATCCATACCGTTCTACTATTGTGTCCTGCTTGACTGTTTACGTTTTATATGTCAATTACTAACTGGTGGCTAAGAAACTGAGGAAGTAAGAAGATAATACATTTTTCAAATATTTTTAAGTGACAATTAAATTTTAGTAATGAGTTACTTCAGTGTTTCTTGTTTTAGAATTTAATCTAAAGAGGAGGCATTACCTGATCTACCTCTATGAACCAGGTACCAAAAAAATATGAGCAGTGTGATATTGCTATTATTATGCTGTGATTTGTTTTTCTATATTATAGGGGCGCAGTGGGACATAAACAATAGCGAATTGAGAAAAATGTCTTTATTGAAGAGAATTGACTGCCAGAGGGAGGTGGAGCTCAGGCGAGTTGGAGGAAGGGTGTAATAATATCCATAATTAAATAACAGAAGCAACTACACTAAACATGTTTTGTTTTATGACTTAATTCAGAGATACAGTCATGTACTTTAAAGGGTCAACGGGTTAGAATCCTGGAAATAATCACAGTAATAATTATTTATAAGAAAAAAGCTGTATGAGAAACATTTCTCCATCTACCAGAGATTAGCTGATTTAAAGGAGCATCCCCAAAGGGACTGGGGTAGCATCATCACTATACTATATATCATTTCCAGAAAAAGTGTAGTTTGTACTGGGACACTACGAGAGCCTATGCAACTGGATATAATGGATAGTTAGTCTTGTAAACATATGTTTGTCTGCATATGTTTCTGTCTTTCCCTGTGTATGTGTATTGTGTTGTATGTTCTTCATGGAAACCAGGTAGCACCTTGGAAATAAGAAAATCCCAGATCGGTACAAAGATTTAAACATGAATCAGTGAGGAGGTCCTGATGATGTTGCATATTTTGAATGGTGTAACGCTTCTGAAACCAAGAAAAACCACGGTACAAGCGTTCACGATCTCGTGATGCAGTTCTGGATGACATAACCATGATACCCCCCTCCAACACGCTGCCAGCACTGTAGGTGCAGCGTGTTGAGCTCCCTTTACGTTGTTAATGTTACAGCAGTCATTTTTCATTTCACAGTTAACACTGTAACACATGTAAATGACTAAAATATTATTCTATTTAAAGATAGGGCAAGGTGGACATTTGGTAAATATTACACATTACACCTATTTTATTGTCTCCCAACTGCGTCTGTCTCGTGACTATTTTAGTCCAAACATGACTGAGTGATCACACCTGCAGTAAAAGCTAGGTTAGTTTCATTGGCTCGGGTAATAACCTTTCTTTAATGTTCCAAATTGTTCATGATCAACAAAACCCAGAACATTTCCTCATTTTTTCTTTTTCACCCCCCCCCACACAAAAAAATGTGGTTTAAGAATCAAGGTCTGACCAGAACCACATGTTTGGAGAATTGTTACACCCCTAATAACTATCACACAGACAAATTCAATCCTCAGAAAACAGATTTGAAGTTATGAGAATGCAGATCTCCAAGCTAAGGCTTGAGGAGCAGAGGAGAAATTTACACGTGCCATAGGATGGATCTTGGGTGCCAATATCAGAACTCTGATTCAGTGTTACTGAGCTGGCCAGTGGGATGGAGTCAGTAGTAGCTGTGAGAAAAGCAGCCAGATGAGGCTGAGATTCATGAAACCTGACGCTGTTTTGCTCTCTGCACTGGTTACATGCATTAGATGATTTTCCAGATGTGAAAAACAAAGGTCAAGCTGTTAAGAACAGAAAGGGCTGGCTGGGAATGGGGATGGTGTGTGTGTGTGCGTGTGCGTGTGGTCACTTCCTGGCCACAATGAGGCTGTGGTAGAGGGGCTTGACCACGATGTGCAGGTAGAGGGAGCTGTCGATGAGGTACTCGGAAGCCCTTCGCTGGAGATCGGCTTCGGCCAGGAAGTCGCCAGTCTCCTCAGTGCTCTGGTGGAAGTTGTAGATGTGCCGGAACACCACTTTGCCCTGCTGCCGGGCGGCCACAATGACTGTTTTCTGAAAGCTGACCCCGGCGAAGTCAGCGCTGGAGGTCGCAGGTGTGACGACGATGCGTGGGCGGCCCCCATCAGCGCGAGAGGCCTGCACGACGCCACCCCCATCCGCGTAGGCCGACCGTGTGCTGAGTGGGAGCCAGCGTGGTGAGAAGAGAGCATTCCACGTCACCCGCTTGCCAGCGTCATGTCCACTGGGACCCAGCTGTGTCTGGAAGCTGGTGCTGCGGTCATCCCGTGTGGGGTTGTTGATCACCCACTGGGCGCCCCAAGCTGCGGACAGGTAGTTGCGCGGTGTGAAGATGCTGCAGTTCACATCAAAGTACTTGGCGAGTTGCATTGGGGATGCCGAGTGGAACTGGAAGGCGAGGTAAAGGAGGTCGCGCACTGACTCCTGGTGCTTCAGCATCAGTGGTGACTGCTTCTGCAGCCGAAAAAGCTGCTGCGGGGGGATCATGCCATAGCGGATAGAGCGCAGGGCTGCCTCTGCCGTCAGCACCGTTGGCTGGTTCCTGCCCACCCAGGCCTCCAGCGCCTCGTAGAGCTCCAGCTCACTGTGTAGCACCAGGTCTGAGCGCTGCAGCAGTGACAGCAACAGCTCAGTGCCCAAAATGCCCCACTCGCCGCTCTGCAGCACGGTCGACAAGTTCCATGAGAGGTACTGCAGGCAACTGTCACGCAGTGCAGTGTCACCTGTCTGGGCTGCATACTGGTACCAGCCCACCACATGACCTGCCGGCGAGTCACTGGCCAGGTGCTGGCTCATATAGAGGCTCAGGCCACGTTGCAGGGCCTGCACGCGATACTTGGTGGCCAGCTTGTGCAGGGGGACGGCCTGCTCCAGGCGTAAGACCAGCTCTCCGCAGTACAGGTACCTACGTGGTCACAGGAAGTACAGGAGACTGGGTATTTTTTAACCTTGAGTGGGGCGGCTCTCAAAGCCTCAACTTTGATTTCTCTTCTCAACTGGTGCAGGAAGTGGTATATTAAATGGAGCAATTATACATTTCTCTGAAAATATTGCAGTGAAATAGAAAATATACATCTTTCTTCACCAGTGGAAGCAGTCCAGAGATGGATGGATGTTTCTTAAACTACCAATCAGTCATAATAATATTAAAACTGTAGAAAGTTGGCATCACTAGTAACTGTAACGGTACACAAATTCCTCATGTGCTGTTCGATAATATCATTTCAGTACTCACAATGAAACAAATGAATTGCCTGACACAGGCAGAACCTAGATTCACATGTTCAATATGGAAAACATTATGCTAAATGTAAGTTGGTTACAGTCAGTCATAATCGGTGGTTTGGGAACATTTTTGTTTCCCAATAAATTACACCAAAACTGGAGAAAGTATGGTTCATAAGACTGTATTATACTGAACTCGGATATGGTTCTGCAAACACATATAATGTGCTAACTCATTTGAGATCTCATCATCATGTGCATAGGACAGAAACAGAAATAGTTTCTGCAAGTTAGTCTCCTCATGGAATTTAAGGCACTTTTGCCAGGACTGGGGTTAAAAATAAATAACTAATGCTATGTGGATGTTTATCACTAGAGATTTGCGACCACATACAGTTGTAGGGAACACAGGATCTAGACTAGACAACATTTAGTTTATTATGACACAATTAGCATAATGTTATGATGCAGTCTTATTTTTGAAATTTTTTTTATGTTACATATTTGTGCAAATAAGCATCTCTTTTTTCTTATTCAGACACATCAACAGATGCATTGCTTTGGTGTACAACTGTTCTTAATTGTTTGCAGTTTTAATAATAAATAATTTCAAAACAAATTCTGTTTTCCCTGCTGTGTGCCAAAACAGCACCAAACCATGAATCCAGAACAAAACTTTGCACCAAACCATTAATTTTGTGTACCGTTCTACCCAATATCACTAGCAATGATATTTGATTGACTTTAGTGTTTTCATAGTGACCTAGACTTGGTGCACTAATTGCTGTTCTGTACCAGATAAATTTCCTAATTAAACTGTCCTGTTCTGTGTATTGATTTTTATTTTCTCTTGTGTGTAGAACTGGCCGAGCTGCTCGAGAGAGAGACACACAGAGACATAGCCATACAAGCAGCATGGCATCTCACCGGATGAACTTGTCAAAGACAGCAGCGCAGTCTACAGCTTCTCTGAGGGTGAGTACACTGCCATTGAGCGTCTGCAGCAGCTCCTCAAACACTTCGCTCTGCAGGGACAGCACCAGCGAGTGTGCCTGGATCACCTTCACCTCATCCGAGTTGGTCGTCTGCACTCGCAGGGACACATCACTGCCATTGCCCTGGATGAGCAGTGCCTCCATACGCTGCACCAGTGCCATCGAGTGGTTGATCAGGGCGGCACTGTTGTCCAGAACTGACTCCTGCCGCAGGACAGCTGTGAAACAGTGACCCATTTCCTGAATGAACAACTCACATCCACCAATGAATGAGCACCTCGCACCGCAAGCAACCAATAAAAAGGTTTGTGTACATGCAGATCAGATTTAACCCAGATATTCTCCCACCTGTTAAGAAACAACATGACACATTTTTTTTCTTTTTTCTATGTATAAACCAGCTGTGTCTTAGGTCTGAATTATTCGGCAACCTCTGTATGGGGAGGAATTTTTAATTAAGCCCAACACACTAACACATCTGTCAATTCAGGTCTCAGCTTTTCTGTGCCACCTGTACAGATCTGTCTGTTTATGGATTCAATCGATTCTTCCTGTGGGGGTATGGGACTCCAGCTGAGAGGCTGAAAGGTATTTGAAAGGCACCCCCGGTCCCCCCCCCCCCGAGAGGGCTTTACTGTGTCCCAGTCCCAAGCGCCAGCTCTCCACATCAAATGCCAGGTTCCCCCCCCCCCCCGGCTTAGACTTCATTCTTCTGAAGAAAACCATGATCTAATGCAAAAAGCCTTGTTTTCTTTTCATGAGCTTCTTTTTCTCTCCATGTTCCCTCATTAAGCTCCCCAAACACTTCTTCAAAAGTAATGCAGCACTTGCTTGTTTCATGAGTCGGTTTAGTTCACCCATCCGCCTTTCGCAGGGGCCGTCAGCCACGTCTCCTCTGCTTTCCATTCCACTCATGTCCTGTGGCTTCCCACCAGTAAACAAACAGGATGGAGGAATGGGTCAGTATCTAGAGCGGCGGGCCGCGCCGCGCCGGGCCGGGGGCGGGGGGGGGGGGGGGGGGGGGGGGGGGGGGGGGGGGGGCGGGGGGGGGGGGGG
>JAODKC010000048.1:8159060-8200909 GCA_026777985.1 Mormyrops attenuatus | reverse complement strand
ACGTTCTGTCTAGTCTTCCCAGATCCGTCATTGTATTGTCGTGGTGAAGTCTCGTGTTCATGTTTTATTGCTGTTCGCTACCCGTAATAAACCCCGTATTCCCCGTATTCTGGGTTCGCTCGCCTCCTTCCCCGCTCGCCTCCGCCCCGATCGTGACAATTGGAATATCATTAAGATATTTATGGAGGTGGTGAGGTAATTGAGTTTTGAAAATACAGGAGAGGAGGTGATGAACTGATGACATATGAGTGAGAAAATTCAACTGGTGGTCTAGAATACATTTATGAATGGAGATGCAATGAGTTATAGTAAGCTGAGGATATCTAAGAGGTGCTGGGAAATACTCACGCGCCTTCATCCTTGAGCAGAGACAAAAACTTGCGAACTCTGTATTCTTGGTCCATCTGAAAACCAAGCATATCACACACTGTTCATGCTGAAATTCAGACACTGTAACAAACTCTAATTACCAGGGATCGTCAACCTGATGATACACAGACAAGCATGCCTGTGGCAAGGCTCGTCTGTGTCCATGGCAAAACGTTTTGTGGATCATGGAAAAATAATCTGGACAAGGCTTTGCAAAGGATTTAACGACGTGAACCTCACCTGGAGGGACATCTCAATAAGCATCAGTAGCTTCTTGATGCCAATCCACACTCTCTTGCCCTTAACTTGCTGTGAAATGGTGGCCCTCTCTTTGTCTGTAAAGCTGCCAAGCAGCTGGCAGAGACAAAAAGAAGATTCAAGTTCAGGATTGTTTAATTGCCATACTAATAAGGGCTGGGGGTATTTTGTATTCAGTTTGGAGGTGTGAACTGAACACGCAACACTGAACATGTGAGCCTCTGCGGTATTAAATGCACTGCTATTAACAACAAACATAAACTTAAGGAAGAGATGTTGTAAGGTTATTTAGCAAAAGATAACAGTTTGTGAGAATAGTCAGTAGAAAAGGCACAAAAACGAACATCCCCATGAGGCAGTATCTTCACTTGAAATACTGATCAAAAAATATATTTTTCTGTTAAAAGTCTGTCATTTTTCTGCATTCTTTAGCCACAGTATCCAAGTTAAAAAGTTAATTTCAAACCCTGAAAGGATAATTTCCATATTCTTTCCTACATTTGTTCTCCATCATTATCTTTTCTCTCCCTTCTCCATCCGTGCTGTTTCTGTACCTCCAAGGCCTCGACCAGGTGTTCCCCAGTTGAGATGTTTGGAATGTGAATGGTGGTGCTGAATGCATCCAGCATCTCCATCTCTTGCAGCACATCCTTCCGACTGGTTGTTCCTATGATCAGCAGCTTACGTCCCTACGGAGTGTATGGAATATATCTGTTTGCCTCTGAATGGCTGGAGTAAATGTAAGTCATTTCTTTTTAAAATCAATATTGTAATTAATACTGACCCCTACAGAAATAATCAAAGTACTTACATAATTTCAAATTAGTTTTTGAAACTACAAACAAAAAACAATGTATTTACAGCTAAAATATCTTTCTTAATACAAATGACATCACATACCTTAACCAATTTGCTCACCACTAAAAGAAATTAAATGAAAATTTAATTCCAATTCATTTTTTGTTGAGCAGAAAGCCCAATTGTTCTGTCATTCTCTCCATTTTACAGAACTAGAGTAGCTGCAGGCTGAGAAAAAAATGCCACACCGGGTGCAATTTTGCTTCATAGGGTAATCATTTCAAAGAAAGATCTGCAAGAGGCTGTTGTGAATTTTGTTGTGAACTAAAATTTGAACATTAAAAATGGTCAACTAATTAAAAAAGACTATTATTAAGTAAATGTGAGGCTTCAAAGCAGTTTTCTGATGACTGTTGTAACTGTTATAATATTAATGGATTGTACATCTTCATTCATTTTCACACATTCATTTTGTACATCTTGTATCATATAGCACCTCAATTCATTTTGGTATTTAAAAAAAAAACAATTATTGTAGTTAGCTGCAAATCAAATAAAGTTCCACTTATTTTCCATTATATAAAAAGATTTATATAATTATATAAAATTGGCTCAGATTTGCAAAGTGTGCAAAAGTGTAATTTTTCTATATAAGATGCAGTTTAAGTACAATGGATGTACAACAATTTCAGGTATATACTCACCTTAGGTGGGGGTTTCTTCAGCAACACAAGCAGAGCCTGCAAGACGAGATTGGAGAAACGTGGCCCAATGGGAACATAATCTGGGAGAAGACATGAAAGAAGGATTCAGTGTGTATTCTTAATGACCCAGAGCCAAATATCCCTGCACTCTCAGAAAAAAGGGTACAAATTTGTACCTTTGCTTGTCACTGGGGCTGTACCCTCAAGTCTCTGCCAATGGTACCCTTAGCTATATATAGGTAATTGTACCTTTGAAGGTACAGAAATGGACTCTAAGGAACATCCCGGAGGTACAAACAGGATCAATGTATCATCAATGGTACAGAAATGTTCCTCAGAGTCCATTTCTGTACCTTAAAGCAACCATTCTGGTCTATAAAGGGTCAGACCTTTGTTGCCACTCTGCTAGTACAGAAAATGAAATGAAAATTAAACTGGCTGGAATGAAATTAAGCATATATTCAGCTCTCCATGGGGCATCTCTGTGGGCTTGTAGCTACAAGTCCCTTATATTTAAGCCTAAAGCCATTAATCCAGTACACAGGACAGATACATTCTTCACTATACAGATATATTCTTCTGTGGCCTGAATTAGGGTGAATTAGGTCATCCCAGAAACTGAGCTAGGTCAGGATTTGTAAACTACCATTTCATTTAAAAGGACCTGAATTTCATTGCACAATAGTTCTTGCTGTGTGCTGGCTGGTCAGTCTCTAGTAATCATGCACGTGTCACCGATGCTAATGTAAAACACCTGGCTGAGCCTTTAAATCAAGCAAAAATACCAGTCAAAGTTCAATAAAAAACAAACTATTTAGCCAAGTACAGGAGCCTTTCAGTTTTCAAGTAGTTCGTAAAACCTGAAGTAGCTCAAAATATCCTCCCTGACATAGATTATCTGGTCACCCTAACCTGAATGGAGAATGAAACATGCACAAAAAATTGCTTTTATCATTACCATGGTTTACTCAGTTTTTTTGTAAAGCACCCACAGAGCTTAAGCCTCATTAAGTTGCCAAACATTTTGCCCAAAGACTGAGCTGACCATGGGTGGGTGTTCACGCTTGCTTACCAAGCAGACGCTCAATGTCATCCACCACCACGCAGCTTAGCTGTGATTTGTAGGCATCGTCGAAGATCTGTCACAAACACAGTGAGAGCCTGGTTTCAACTAATTCAGGGGACATTGCAGGAAAACGTGTGGGATTAAGCTATCTTGGTTTCCTGAATGCAAAAGGCAAGGTGATCATTTGAGAAATGGCCACCCCTTTCACCTTCTTAATCGCTTGGCACTTAGAGATCTCTGAGTGGCCAATCATCTTATCCGGAGAGCAGATCTTGATAAAGGGAAACTGGGAATCCTCTGAGATCTTGGCAGCCAGTGCAGTCTTGCCACTGTGGGGTGGTCCTAGGAGAGTGGCAAAACGAAGGCTTTAAACTCCCTATAGCACCCATGCCTGGCTTTTAACACCTTTAACAAAAATTTCCATGTGACAGATTCAACATTTAACTTCCCCTTAGAGATTAATATTATTTTTAATCATTAAGTTTATCCATCTTTAAATATCTTGTTTCAGAAAGTTATTAAGTTGCCACACGCATCTTATGTAAAGTATGAAACTTGATTTTTAGTTCATTCTGAAATAGTAGTATTCTGTTTGCTGTCAAAATCCTGGTTTAAGTCATAAGTGGTTTGTGCCACCAGTATTATATGGTCTAGGTCCTTGGCAGGTTAAAGTGACCAAACATATTTTTACTTTTTCATTCTTAGATGTGATGGCTTAAATTATTATGATGGCTTTAAAAAGCATAAATTTTCTTAACACTGTCTATTACAGACAATTAATGCAGCTAGCAGCCATCAATCTGATATTCACAAAATATTTCAGATGTGAATTCTTCTTGTATTCTCCTCTCATAACAGAATAAGACTTCATATTTTGTATGCTTGTCAGTTAATGTCTTCTATATTCAGTAACTTTACTGTAAGGTTTCTGTGTGACGATGCCAGCACAGAATGAGAGTATTTAAGAGTCTTCAATAACCTTCCAGAAGCACAGCCACTAGAGGTGTACGATCACTGTTCTTTGTCTGCTGAACCAGCAGCTCCCCATCATCTAAGACGCGGGTCACAGGGTCTCCCCATTTAATGATGCCATTCATAATGTAGCTGGCATAGTCTTCTTGGTTGGTGCCAAAAGCCTAGTGAAGGAAAGACGTAGAATCCCAAGATTAATCAATCAAGGAAAGGATATATTTTCATATGAAAAATTCACATGTACACTTTACTAACAAAAAAATTTAAGCTCTACCTTCTAGAACTTCATTTTCAGAGACTGTCTGTATCATCTCAAAGCATCTAATGATTTATTAAATGATTAATAAAACACTGCAGTCTGATTTGGAGTCCAGGGCACAAAGGCTTCTAGCGCAGGTCAAAGGGGAGACTTACGGGCTTGATGTCGTTATTTAAGGACCCTAGGAAGTCTGCACGATGGACTTGCAGCTTCTCCGCTTTCTCCATGTCCACTTCTACTGTGGTACTAGCCTGCACAGGAAGACAGCGCATATCAGATAAAGCAAAAGCTTATGTGGTTTAGTTTTAGGAGTGGTATCCAAATACAAAAGTAAAATGTAGCAAAGGCTGCATACAGTTTACCTGGATCACTGCACTGTCAATAAAAATCTTTTAAATTATTAAACTAGCCAGAAAGAAGAGTTTTCAAATTCAGCTGATGTCTAAACACAATCCAAAAAATGCCATTTCTACTGTAACTAATTTGTGTAAGTCATAAGTTTATATTAACGAAATAAACAAAATAAATGTTTCTACATTTACACCTTTAATATTTTTACAAATCAGTTATAAGACATGTAATTTACATTCAGTTTTCATTAATTTTAACACATTTAAAGCACTTATTTTATAAAATGTATTCCGGTTTAAAGGTGCAGTATTTATGTTGAGTACTACAGCACAAAGACAGCTTGGATAATGCCTGAGAACTAATTTGGTAACATATTGAACTGAGCGAGCCACGGAGAAGGCAGAATAATTGGCAGTGCAGAAAACACAGGGTGGTGACAGCAAATGAAAACTGTGAGAGAGCAACCCGGAGAGGAAGCTCAGTGTAAGTGAGTGAAGGACCTTGATGTGGCGGTTCATGGCAGTGGACTGGGCAGCCCGAACCAGGCCCTCCAGCTCAGCCCCACTGTAGTTCTTGGTCTCTGTTGCCAGTTCTGCCAAATCCACATCGTTGGACAGCAATTTGAACTCGCGCATCTTGGCTGTGTGAATATTAAGAATCTGCAGCCGGCCCTTTTCATCAGGTAGGCCTGGAGGAGAGGATGGAAGACTTTGTTTTAAAGACAGTAAAACTAACGAGACATAAGTGGTCAGAGATACATGAAAGTAATAGCAGAATAGAAAGGTTTTATAAAAAAATTAAAGGTTCTGTACAAATACAAATATATTAAGATATATCATCTATGAGGATCATTCTGTTAACAAGATTGCTAAAAAGGTTGTTTTGACATTATGAAAAATTCATTAACATACAGAGTTAATGTTTCCTGGGCTACATAACCAAGTCAACATTTCCTATATAGAAGATGTCTTACACATTCCACATTCCAAGATAAAATGTCATTGATTGTTACCCAACTAACATCGGAAGTTTTCAGTTTGTCCCAAAATTATAAAACATATCTGAATTTATTAGTGTATGTTGGTGGGTCTCTATCAAATCTACAGATATTACACCTAAAATATGAAAGCGCTTAATAAACTAGACCAAGAGCAGGTTTTTCCTGATGGCGGGCCAATTTTTCTTACCAATTTCCATTTTAACCTCAAATCTTCCTGGTCTCATCAGAGCTTCATCAATCAAATCTGGTCTGTTTGTCATTCCTAAGGACAAGTATTGCCAAACAAACACGTTACACAGTCATCTCCGAAAGAAGGGCGCATGATTAGATTGCCACAGCAGAACATCAAAACATTTCACTTCACCGGCCAGTAGCCTTATGCACGCTCACAGTAAATCACACTCCTTTCTGCTGAGTCTGCCTTAGGTGGTAGAGCCACCTCAAAATCCATGGAGAAACTGTCACACCTATGACAAGGATGTTGTTTAGCTGCTCCACACCATCGATCTTGGACAGCAGCTGGTTGACCACCGTGTCATGAACGCCTGTGCTACTGGCTCCGGTGCCACGCTGCTTGCATATGGCATCAAGCTCATCGAAAATTATGATATGCAGACCACTGTTAGCACCTAGCTGTAAAGACCAAGAGAGAGCAAAGTTAAAAGCAAAAACTGACACTGCTGTACAACGTGTGGTTGGGAAAGCAACATCTTTAATGTTGTCAGATAGCATTGAACTAACTAATGAAGTAGTGATAGGAACTGAGAAAGAAAACTGAAGTAAAACCTAAAAAGCAGGTCTGTTGGAATGACAACATTGCATGCCCTGGACAGCCCTGTCACCTGTCCTGCCCATCTAATCCGTACTCCTCACACATTCACCAAACTGTACAATTTCTAGAAGTACTGGATGGATCAACTGGCAATAAATATGTTTTTACCTGAATGCTCAGGGTCCTAACTGTGACATGTAACTCTGAAACTACACCTATTCATTTATTGTATATTTCACTTAAATGCCAATTTGCAGAATCTTTCCCCAACAATTAGGTAGCTACCTGTATTTCTTTGTGCCTGTCTTAATGTCCATATCTTAAAGTGTCATTTATTACTTATATTGTTTATACACTATATTGCCAAAAGTATTGGGACACCCCTCCAAATTATTGAATTCAGGAGTTACAGTCACTTCCATAGCCACAGGTGTAAAAAATCCAGCACCTAGGGACGCAGACTGCTTCTACAAATATTTGCGAAAGAATGGGTCACTCTCAGGAGCTCAGTGAACTCAAGCATAGTACCGTGATAGGATGCCACCTGTGCAATATGTCCATTCATGAAATTTCCTCGCTACTAAATATTCCACGATCAACTGTTAGTAGTATTATAACAAAGTGGAAGCAACTGGGAACAACACCACTGGACTCTACAGCAGTGGAGACGTGTTCTCTGGAGTGACGAATCATGCTTCTCTGTCTGGCAATCCGATGGGCAAGTCTGGGTTTGGCGATTGCCAGGAGAACGGTACTTGCCTGACTGCATTGTGCCAAGTGTAATGTTTGGTGGAGAGGGGCTGCTGCATCCCAAGGGAGTCAGGGGACATTGAGCCTGAATGGGCAATATTCTGGGACCCCATTGAAGATGCAGCTGTGCGGAGCTGTGACCGTAAGGTTGATGGTGCCTGTCATGGTGGCAATTCTCAAACCCAATAGTGGACACCAGCAGTAATGGAAACTGCCAAGTTGAACTAGGTGGCCTTCCAAGCTCGGTTAGCTTGTGGAACTCCTGAAGCAGCTGGAAGGTATCGGCAGGCCAAGTGGAATGTGGCCTCGGCAGTTACTGAAGCAAAAACTCGGGTGTGGGAGGAGATGGTGAAATCATGGAGCAGGACATTTGGTTGGCCTTGAAAAGATTCTGGCAAACCATCAGGCGACTTAGGAGGGGGAAGCAAGGCTTTACCCATGGTGTTTACAGCAGGGATGGAGAACTGTTGATCTCAAATGGAGATATAGTCATGCGGTGGTAGGAGTATTTTGAGGACCTCCCAAACCTACCACTTTGGAGAATGCAGAGCTGGAAGACATAGAAGAGCCCCATTATGGAGGCTGAGGTCACTGAAGTAGTCAAAAAACTCTTTGGTGGAAGGCTCCACAGGTGGATGAGATTTGCTCTGAGTACCTGAAAGCTCTTGATGTTGTTGGACTGTCTTGGATGACACGCCTCTTCAACATTGTGTAGAGGCTGGGGACAGTACCTTCAGACTGGCAGACTGGGGTGGTGGTCCCAATCTATAAGACAGCGGACCAGAGGATGTGTGCCAACTTCAGGAGGGTCACACTCCTTAGCCTTCCAGGGAAGGTCTATGCCAGGGTATTATAGAGGTGGGTCCACCCTCTGGTTGAACCTCGGATTCAGGAGGAACAATGCGGATTCCATCCTGGTTGCAGAATGCTGGACCAACTCTTCACCCTCACAAGGATACTGGAGGGTTCATGGGAGTTTGCCCAACCAGTCTAAATGTGTTTTGTGGACTTGGAAAAGGCATACAATTGAGTCGCTTAAGGGATCCTGTGGGGGGTGCTTCAGGAGTATGGGGCCATCAGGTCTGTGTATAAATGGAGCGAGAGTTTGGTTCACGTAAGTCAGACTCGTTCCCGGTGGGTGATGGAGTCCACCAGGGCTGCCTTTTGTCACCGATTCTGTTTATAACATTTATGGACAGAATTTCAAGGCATAGCCAAGGGGTGGAGGGGGTCTGGGTCAGGGACCTCAAGATCGCATCTTTACTTTTTGCAGATGATGGTCCTGTTGGCTTGATTGGGTTGCAACCTGTAGCATACACTGGGTCCATTTATAGCTGACCTCAAAGTAGAGCCATTGCTCCTCTGCAATGAAAAGAGTCAGTGGAGGTGGTTCTGGCATCTATGTAGGATGCCTCCTGGATGCCTCCCTTGGCAGGCATTTTGGGCATGTCCAACCAGAAAGAGAACCCGGGGCAGACCGAGGACACATTGGAGAGATTACATCTCTCAGCTGGCCTGAGAACGCCTTGGTATTCCCCCAGTAGAGCTGGAGGAGGTGGCTGGTGAGAAGACGGTCTGGGCATCCCTGCTTAGACTGCTGCGCCCACGACCCAACCCAAGATAAGCAGCAGAAGATGGATGGATGGCTGGATGGATAAATACAGGTTATGTTTTCTTCTGTAAAATATCCACCTCCACGTCTTTCAAACTAAATCAACGGAATGATCATCAGTTTAGGAATATGATGTCATATAAGCAGTAATCAGTACTTCAGCTCACCGCCTGTGTAGGGCACCCATGCAAACTTTTTTGTTTGTTCTAATTTCATCCACTGTCCACAAATGGCATATATAATTGATGCCGTGGGGTTGATCAGCAGGACTAATTATGCTGTTACCGGTAAGCTTTGCACTACACCTCACACCTCCATAAATCATATAAATGAATATATGTATTAGTGTACTTATGTTAATGGTATATTGGTATATGTTGTAACCGTGTAATGTTTGCTGTGGAATGTGTTTGTTTCATTAGTATGTAACCATAAAGTGTCATGTAAACGGTTGACTACCCTGTCCGTGCCGCTGCTACTATTAAACCAGTAATGGCTGTTATTAAAGAGAGCAACTTTCATTTTAAATGAACAGTCATCTCCATTATTGAAATGACTCACACACTTGCCACAATACGTTTTTTGCACTCTGTATGTGGGTCTGCTGCATTGAAAACACTCTCCCTCTACCCCCCCAAAATATTTTTTTGTTTATGTAATGTTTCCTATTTAATACATTTATTGTCCCAGAGGAAAGGTTTAGACAACAAAGTTATAAAATTTGAATCAGTCTTTAAACTAATTTTAAAATTTAGAGAAAATTTATATGTTATGGTAATGAATTTGTATGAATGGCCCGTGTTAATTTTATATTCAGTTGTGGGGATTCAATGTATAAATATTTATGATTATAAGTTATAATATTAAGTATAATTAATTGCAATTAATCACAGAATATTGTGCGATTAATTCATTAATTTTTAAAATTTATTCCCAGCCCTAATATATGTGTATGTGCGTGTATTCGATATTAACGAAAGGAGTCACAACGCACGACTTGGTGGCAACTCCAGTCTGAGAAGGACAGCTGTGAGGGCTCTGAGGACAGATAAGGAGGTGTTTGTTAGATGAATCTGTGAGCAGGTGACACAGCATCTGTGGTCTAGTTACCCACGTCCTGCTTACAGAGGAATCGAAGCATTACAGACATCTGAATCTGTTCCTCGGAGACTTGCAGTCTGGGCGGGTGATGGGACGGTCCTTACGGATGACACTGCAGTTGTGACCCACTGGGCTGGCTACTTTCAGCAGTTGTTTAAAGCTGACCCTCCAGCTAGGATTTTGGACATCTCTGCATCCACGATTCTTGAAGCTGAAACTCCGATCAGCTGTGAACCATCCAATCTCACTGAGATTGCATGGGTGGTGAATCAGCTGGGGGCAGGGAAGGCCGCAGGGATCTGTGGTATCCGGGGTGAACTTCTCCAGGCTGGTGGTAAGGCTGTCCCCTCCTGGCATTGCATGCAATCTTTGCTTCCATTTAGGAGTCAAGCAGCATCCCAACTGACTGGAAAACGGGACTTGTAGTCCCTATCTGGAAAGGGGAGAGTGATCGCCTGGACTGCAGCAACTACAGGGGGATAGTGCCGGGTAAGGACCTTGCTAGGGTCATCCTTAAAAGGATCCGTGATCACTTGCTCGCCTGTCAGCGACCGGAGCTGTCTGGTTCTCCACCTAAGAAGTCTACCATCGACCATATCCTGGCAATGAGGGTTCTCATCGAGCACAAGCGCGAATATCAGGAGAAGGAGATCTAAGTGATAAAACATTTGATTACTTTATTGGCCAAGGATCACACTTCTTTTTTCATGTCCTAAATCTCGACAAATCCTTTCTAACCGCGCCTGCAAAGCAATGGCCACAGCTGGAATCATACTAGCATGCAAAGAAAGTTGCAGAGTGCGGTGCTGCGCTTGCAACTGTGGGTGAGAGCACGCTTGGCAATGAAGGGCAGCCACCAGCTACAGCACCCATGGAGCTGCGGGTTAAGGGCCTTACTCAAGGGCTCACAGATATGATCATTCTATCAAAGCCAGGCTCGAACCAGGGACCTTCCGACCATAGGCACAGAGGCTTTACCCACTGAGTCATACTAAACCATACACTTTAATATATATTAATAACAAGCATTATATTATTATATGATTATAATGGTTGTTATTATCATATAATGTTTTGTTATTAATGTATATTAAAGCTGGGAAGGTATGTTAAGATGTTAAGGTATACTTAGATGCTGTTTATGGTACACAAATGGCAGTTTAATTATTAATTCTAAAGGTGACATTTCATTTATTCATTCTGAATAACATGACGTTTTTATGCCAATAATAGAATATATGCTGTGTATTTTAACATATTTATGTGTAATTCATATTGAAAAATGAAGCTGCATTGCTGAAAGCTGCACCAGAACTATGTATCTGAATTTGTTTGAATTAATTTCCTTTTTAATTCTACTTCTTTAAATTCAGAATTCGAGCTGCAATTCTGCATGCGGTTTTCAACCGCGATTCAAATTCAATCCAAATTCACAAATTGAATTCGAATTTCAGGGCCATTCTCAGTTCAGGTTTGAATGCTGCACAACTCTGCTTCTTAAGTGCAAACTCAAGCTGGACATCCCTTTTACCGCCTGCTCATCTTTTGTGTGTGTGTGTCGTAAATGTGTGTGTGTGCATGGTTTGTTTGATTTTCCTACTATACACTGCCAGAAAAAGGGTACACCTATGGTTTTCCCTAAGACACAAACAACATTAATGTATCCCCAATGGTACATTTACTTACTGCTAGGGTACAGCCCCAGTGACAAGTAATCGTACCATCAGAAGGTACAAATTGGTACTTTTCTTCTGACTGTGTGTACACAAGCATATGTGTAACTGGCAAGCCTGTTGGAGTTGTTACTTACTCTCTTCTGCTCTTCTTCAGCCTCAGCAAAGAGTTTACGAATGTTAGCCTCTGATTCCCCCACGTACTTGTTCAGAATTTCAGGCCCATTGACAATCTTAGGCTCACGGGCATTAAGCATCTTCCCAATCTGCCGGGCCATTAGAGTCTTTCCACAGCCAGGGGGGCCAAAGAGCAAGATGCCTTTAACATGCTTACAGCCTAGAGGAACAAAACAAATGGAGGCACAATTATGACCTAGTATGTTTATAATCCTTCATCCTAAGTAAAGGAGTTTTGGAAGTGACCAATGAATTTCATGGCATCCATAAAAAAATAATAAACAAGCAAATACTTTCCCAGCTATACTTCATTTCTTGGATTGTCATAGGTTTCACTGTGAAGGCCATAGATTTCATTAATTTCACAAAGCATCACAATAAAATAAACCATAAAATAAGAATTATAGTGCTTACAGAAATTATTGCATACACTTTTCTTTACAAAGTTGATTGGGTCACGCTTTGCATTAACTGCACCTTCATAATGCTTTAATATTGCATTCATAAAACGTTCAGTATACCTTCATGATGTATTCATAAAACATTCATAAACATCATGTATCTTAACATCCTAACGTCCCTTAACAGCTGTAACATACATTAATAACAAACATTATATAATAATAACAAACATTATAATTGTATAATCATGTAATGTTTGTTATTAATGTATATTAAAGCTGTTAAGGGATGTTAGGATGTTAAGGTGTACTTGCATGTTGCATAAATGTTCTATGAATGTAGTATGAATTCATTATGAAGGTGCACTGAATGTTTATGAATGCATAATTAATGCATTATGAAGGTGCATGTAATGCCTTTGATGGTTTTGTTAGCTCACTTAAAATGGATTGATAGAATTTTTTGCCACTAACAGACACAAAATACTCTGTAATGACAAACAGAAACCACATCTCTAGGAATTCTTGCTAATTGAGATCTCCCATCTAAAAACTGCAGTCTTTAGGTCTCCCCACAGATTTTCTATTTCACCCTTGGCTGGACCACTCAAGGACACTGAAGCTATTCCAGCATTGTCTTGGCTAAAACTTCAGTCCAATTTTATACATGATCTGGAGGAGGATTTCTTCAAGGACCTCTCTGTTTTTGACTTCATTTACCTTCCCGTTAATCCTGACCAGTTCCTGCCACTGAAAAGTAACTGTCCTTCTAGCAAGATCTCCTACCTTGAAACAAGAACTAATGCTCTGTTACAGTGGCTAATGAGTTATTGGTCACACCCTTGATAAAGATCCTTCTTGCTACCCAGTTTGGCCAGTCGCCTCTTACACTCAATATTGATGGAGGTCACAGTGATGTGGATGTTGCTCTGTTGTGTACTCTGATCTACCTTTCTACGTATTGCCCAATCAAGTAAACTTGTCATAAAAGGTATAACAGTATCTCAAAGGAAGAGCTTAATTTGGAATATTATAGCAAATTCCAAGTTTTTACATTTCAATATATTTTCAAAAATACATAAATATGTGTTTTTACTTCATTATTATGCGGTACTGTTAAGTGATTTTCATTTTGCTATTAACCTGTTATGAAATAACACACGGTAATGTCTGGGAAAAGGGAGGGCTCTGAAGGCACTGTATGCCTATAAATGAATTAAAATTCACACTTTCATTTACCTTCGTCTTCCCTGCCAACGTAATTTGTTCTGCATCCTAAAATAATTGTCGGAATTATTTTGCAGATCTGCTCTGCAGTGTTGGGTGGGAGTTTCTATGGGTTTGTGTTTTCAGTCCCACTTACTATTACATCAGCATATATCTCCTTCCCAACTGGCTGATTCCCAATTTACCACATCTGTCAAAAGCCAAACACTAAAGAAGGAAACATTACTTTTACAATTTGTGTTGCTTTCTGTGACTATTAACTACTCCCTCTTCAATGGTCAATGTGCTTGACCCTTTCACAGTTCTGTGAATGTGTAGCCCTCTTGGATCCAGTTGCTTAGATCTTTTTCTGTAAATAGTACCTACATAATTGGAAATTTTGCATACATTGTGAGTAGCTGTTAGTTTCCTCCGTGCTTATGATAAGATAGCGAGTTATGCAAGTCTTGTGCATTTTTATTTTACTTTTCATTTTGTTAAGAAACTAATCTCTCTAATTGGCTGTATTTTTGTTTATTTTGGCTTGATTGGCTCTCCCCAAATTCATTAATAAACTAGAAAGGGGGGCTGTCGGAACAACAGGTATTCGCAAGACTATGCCACTTCCTTCACCCATTTAATCTATTCGTTACACACTCACCAATTTGAATATAATTCAATTTAACGTTTTAGTTATTTGTGTTCTTGTCTAAAACAAACGACTACAAAGCAAGAAGTTGGAGTGAAGTTGGAGTGAAGTTTGAGTGAAGTTTGAGTGAAGTGCACAACTATGGGTTTTGTGGTAGTAAATTTATTCACTCAAATCTTTGTAATAATACATATGCCTCCCAATCTAACGTGGTCTTATTCTGCTAGAAAGCACATCTACAGTTTGTTTCCCTGTCAGTTTTCACTCTTTTCATGTCCCCTACACGCCAGCTCCGATTGACCCAAGAATTAAATTGCATTAATCAGCCTTTTCGGAATATCGTGGTTTTTCTTCACCGTTTCGTTGCGTTCGGCTAACTGGACACGCAAGCCTTCGGCAATTAAAAATCAGTCCTCAGTAAGGATGCCACCTTAGAGTGCAAAAAATTATGGAGGCTGCCCCCCCGCCTCTGCATGGCCTAAAGCTACAAGACAATGCAAGTTCAAAACCGGGCACAGAATTATATTTTTCAATACGGGATGAGTGTGCAATTTAATGGATGTCACATATCCCAAAAGACTTAATTGCACGATTACACTGACATGTTCCTTTTCCACATAATAAAAAAACAGAACAAAAAACTAAAAAGTGGGTGCGTTGAGAATGATAGCAGTGCATTCCCTGAACAGGCCTGTCACCTACTCCACCCATCTAATCTGTACTCACACACTCACAGTCCTCTACAATTTCTAGAAGTACTGAATATATCAACTGAAAATGTGAAAGCCGATACATGTGCCCTAGGTGTATTGTAACACTTTACTACATGTATTCATTTACTGCACATTTCACTTGCATGTCAATTTGCAGAATCTTTCCCCAACAAAGTGGTTACCCCTTTTTTTTTTTGAAAATACAGGTAAAACAGGAAAGATATGTGAATATGTGCAGTTTGTTTGTGTGTGTGTGTGTGAGTACATATACATACATATATATATAAAGCTGTGAATTAAATAATAAATAGTCATCATAAATAATGTATTTAAATTAACTCTAATTGCACATGTGACTAATTGTGATTGCACCTAACATTAAACGTTACAATCATAAATATTTACACATTTAATCTCTGAATTCTCATGAACTAATTCTGTAACATATCAATTTTCTCAAATTTTTTAAATATGTTTGAAGACAAACACAAGAAATTATATGACTTAATTGTTTAAACTTTCACTTTGGCCTATCATACAAATTGATAGTTTATTGTTTATCCATGCCGCTGACGCACTTCTGAACTTGAACATACAATCTACAAAGCTTTTTGCAGCACTGTGGAATGCCAGGAAGACATCCTACTCTGGTGACCAAGCAGAGGTCTTCTTTGATACCTCAGGACTCACCCATTTGCTCCACAATGTCGGGGGGGAATACCCGGGAGGCAAAAGCCCTGCGGAAAATGTCGGAGAATTCCTTGTCTAGACCTCCAATGCCCATACGTTCAAAGTTCCAGTCAGGGTTGATGATGGTCTGCCGGGCCTCTTTGGTTTTGGCTTTTCCTGAGTTGGGGTTGGGGTTTATTCTAATGCGTTATATTATTTTAATTCATTTCTCACAAATCTGGTTTCAACAACAAAATTACAGCAATAAAGCATTATACATAACTCATATTACCATAGTCCTTTAACAATAAGTGTTTTCACAATAGACATAGCAGAACAGACATATATGTATAGTATATAAGCTATGGTATTACAAGACACCTTTTAAAGACAGATATATTATTTCATAATGAAATGAACAAGTATTATTCCTGAAGTCTTGAATGATGGTTAATGATCAGTTTTACACTTTGTTGTTTTAATTATCCCATGCCACATTTCCTGCATTTCGATGGATTTTTTTCTTCATAGCCTAATAAGACAAAATGCACCCTCTTGAAATTGGCAAACAGTAGTGTGCCAGCTGATATGCCACTTACCCACCAAGCTGAGGGAAGAGCTCTCCGCTTTCTCAAAAATCACCTGACTATTACCTACCAAAAGGCCAATATCAATCTAAAACAGAAACATAGGAGGATCTATTAAACATTACAGTGCTACAAATGGTGCCCTCAGTAGAACAAAGAACTATATATTAAGAAGGCTTTCAACAGGTCTTCACAAAACATGAACCAGTAGCGGTTCCAGATGTCTGAATGCCCCTTTCAAACATTGAACAGAACACATGGATTACAGTGGATGTGGAAACCAAAGACCTTGCTTTGAACAAACCTTGTTTTGTTATGTTACAAACTAAAATTCTAACAAATTCATACATAAAGAACAGATATGCTCTTTCACTGTTAACCTATAAATAACAGCAATATATGCAATACCCACACTTGTTATTTCATAATTATTATTCATAGTTATAAATAATCTTGAGTTTTTGCAAACTCTTCCTTGCAAAACTGCTGTTGTATGTTATTTGGATAGCAGCAGTCTACGGCAGGGTTCCCCAGTTCTGGTCCTTAAGGGACGCACACAGCCATCTAGGTTTAGGACCATTTGTGCAGTGTTCATATTTACTTTTTTTTTTTTATGAAGATTTGCATTCATCACAAGAACTATCAACAGTCCAACCGGTGGGCGGTGGTGGCTTAATGGTTAGCGATGCGCACTTGTAATTGAAAGACCAGCAAGGCACCAATGAGGTACCCTGAGCAAGGTACTGCCCCCAAGCACTACTCCCCGGGCGTTGAATTAGCTGCCCCCTGCTATGTCACATTGTCACATATGGGTTAAATGCAGAGAACACATTTAGTTGTTGTGCACTGTGTGCTGTGGTGTGTCAACAATGACAATTAATCAGTAAATTGTATTGCATTCTGGCACTCCAGAAGCAGAACTGGGGAACCCAGGTCTACCGTGATGCTTGTCTTTGGACTTTATAGCACGGTCTGCTCACAATACAACTATATCAATGTCTATCAGTTCTGCTGCATTTTGATAAGTCCTCTATTTCATGCTGATGAGAAGCCCAGCAAAAGCATGACTGTACCAGCACCATGTTTAATGGTACTGATGGAATTCTTCAAGATCTTTGCATAATGAAGGTGAGAATAAGCTTTTCTCAAGTGTGACTTCCTTCTTGCCAGTTTAAGACACAGGCTTTAGGATTTATATAGGATTTATATAATACATATGGTACTGTATAGTTGAGTCCTTCATGTTTTCTTCTCCCTTAGTCATATGACAATGGAGGTCTCTGAGGGATGCTGTTTTTAATTTAGAAGATGACCCAGTTCTAGGTATTTTTACATACGCACTGGATACTCAGAGCGTTTGATATATTTTTATGTCTCTTCACTAAATTGTATCGATCTGCATCACTTATTAGCCACTCTCCTCATACAGAGAGCTGGACTCGTTTCATTGCCTGCATATACTGCAGTACACTGTAATGTTGTGATTTGATAAATGAACTTTGTCTTGATTCCATTTAACCATAACAGCTGTGTTTAATATGAATTATCATTTGCACATGTATGTATTCTACTCAACAACTATGCAACACTGCTCTACGTGCCTCAAATTGCCCCTCGGGGACAAATAAAGTTTTCTGATTGATTGATTGATTGATTGATTGATTGATTGAACTCCACGTTCTGTAAGCCAGCTTAGGAAGCAAATCCTGATTTCCTGAGTTTAACACGTCCCTGGGTCAACGAGGGAGGGTTTAGCATTTCACTTCTTTAACCATTCACAGTCTTAATTGCATGACATCACCACGTTAATTAAAACCAGTGTTTTCTGTTAAGTGGCAAAGTGCACAGATTTGTACTGGACCCATTTTATTGTGCATGCCTTTTGTTAAGGGACATGTCACGGACACAAAACATAGGAACATGCTTACCTGCAAAGGCTGTATGGAGCAATGAAAAGGCATGTTTTTATTTCATAATAATAATAATAATAATAATAATAATAATAATAATAAGTTGGGGGCTAAGGACCTTGCTCAAGGGCCCACGGTCATGTGGCTACTTTGCCGAGACTGGGCTCGAAGAGGCAAGATAGGTAGATACAAACAAAGTTGCATTTCAATCCAGGTTACACTGAAAACTCAATTTAAAATAAGTACATCTACTTGCACTGAAACCCAACATAAGACTATAGTATCATCTTTACCTTCTGCTTCTTTCCAGAAGCTGGCTCCCCTTTGAGGATGCTTGGGTCCATGGCCTCAATATCCTTCACCACTAGCCCAAATAGTTTGTCACAAAAACTGAACACCAGCTGCAAGGAAAAGGCAGCCAGAAAAAGAACTGATTCAAAAAGAGAGTAACATGCTTTTGTTTGGGTGCCTGCACTATTAAATATTTTGAATTAAAATCAGAGCGAGAGCAGTTGCATCCTCTCTGGTAAATCAAAACTGCAGAATGAGGTTTGGATTTTGAAAATGAGATACCTGAATGCTCAAAGACACACTGAGTACAAGAAATATATGCCAGGGATAAAATTTACCAATCCCTGTGAATACTGGCAGTAGTCCCAATTCAAATAAATGTCTGCAGCCATTAACATTGAACATTCATATTTAAAACCAGCAAGGCCTTTTCTCTTGCAGTCTTGCTTACCTGCTGCCCCACGCTGAAGCCCTGATTGTTGAACTGCTGAATGAATTCACTGGCCATCTTGTCAGAATCGTAGGGACTGCTGTCCGTGCTCTTTTTCTGCAGGAAGTCAATCTCAATGGTCATGGCTCCAACACACTGCCTGGACTTGTCAAAATTGTAGTTGGACACTGGGGGTAGATTAGAGGACTAAGTTATATTTAAAAAATCCAAATTACCAGTCAAAACCACTGCTCCTTACAGGGGAATGCATTGGGGGGCGGGGGTTAACATAACCAACAGAGAGTGAAACTCGATAATATACAGTCACCCCTTCACATTCGTGAGAGTTAGGGGTGGAACATCCGTGCAAATGTGGAAATTTGCAAATAATACTTGGACACCCCTAAGCTCATCCCATAACAGTCTGCTAGCTTGAACAATAGACTTTTTTATTTCATTTATTACCAATTTCCACACAAACAGTACTGCCCTGTACACTTCGCATGTCAAACTACTTTGTCATTTCCTAACTAGACCTTTTTAGAGAAAACAAAACTATGGCCCTATATGTACAAAGGTACTACAGTATGCACTGGGAACCCTACACATTAGGTCCAATATTAGGGGTTTAAAATTAACAGAACTTTTAAGTTTGAATGTTACTGCGTGAAACGCGAGATTCCACAGACACAAAGACTGCAAACCTGTGCATAAAAATTCCCAATTTGAACTGAACAATTTCTGATTTGAACAAAAACGTGATGTCATTCTTAAATCAGTCTAATCAGTAAACAAATCCATCCAACAGCCCTTACCTTCTACTTCTTGACCAATCGAGAGGCCAGCCCATTTCCTCTAAAAAAAAAAAAAAAAAAAAAAAGGATACAAGTTAGCAAGAGCTAGTAAACAGGAGGGAGGGTAGAGTCGCCCCATGGACACCAATAAGCTGCTGTGGCTATAGCTAAAGCCGCATACTTAAATATAGCGCAAATTTTTTGGGTTATTGTTTACAGCTACAATCCAACAATTTTGAATCTCTGTGAGCTCTTAAAACTGGATACCTGGATGATGTTAAGAGGACAACATCACACTCCTACTGGCATTATTTGTAAATTAACAGTTCTTCGAAATGTCACTATCAAGCCAGGGAGAAAAGCATGACAGTACATGAGGTGAATCACAGAACTTCTTTTCAGTGGATTTCATAATAAAGGACTCTGATTAAAACGAAAAAAGCAAATGATGTGTCAGGTTTTGGTGACTTAGAAACCCTACTCTACAGAACCACACAAGATTCATGGGTGAAGTGCTCTGTCTCGTGATGTTTTCCTAATAATAAATGCACTGCACACAAAACACAAAAAAGTAGAAAGGATGCTGTCGGAATGACAGAATTGTACTCCCCAGGCAGCCCCGTCACCCCCTCCCGCCATCTACCTGTTACTCCTCCCACACCCCTCAACCTCTACAATTTATAGAATTACTTGATGGATAAACTGGAAATGTGAAAGCCAATAAATGTTTTTTACCTGAATGCGCTGAGTCCTAGTCATGACACATACGCCAATTAGACATGACATTATAAACACCTGCCAATATTGTGTAGGCCCTGCTTGTGCTACCAAAACAGCTCTGATTCTTCAAGGCATGGACTCCACAAGACCTCTGAAGGTGTTCTGTGGTATCTGGCACCAAGAAGTTAGCAGCAGACCCTTTAAGTCCAATAAGTTGCGAGATGGGGTCTCCATAGATCAGATTTGCTTGTCCAGCACATCCCACAGATGCTTGATTGGATTGTGATCTGGGGAACCTGGAGGCCAAGTCAACAGCTTGAACTCATGTTTCTCAAACCATCCCTGAATAATGTTTGCAGTGTGGCAGGATGCATTATCCTGCAGAGAGTGATCACTGCCACAGGGGAATACCGTTGCCATGAAGGGGTGTACTTGGCCTGCAGCAATGTTTAGGCAATACGTGTCAAAGTAACGTCCACATGAATACTAGGACCCAAGGTTTCCCAGCAGAACAATACACAGAACATCACACTTCCTCCCATAGTGCATCCTGATGCCATCTCTTCCCCAGGTAAACAACACACATGCACCTGGCCATCCGCATGATGTAACGGAAAACGTGACTCATCAGACCAGACCACCTTCTTTCATTGCTCCACGATCCAGTTCTGTAGGTGCTTTCACCAGTGGACACGGGTCAGCATGGGTGCTCTGACTGGTTTTTGGCTATGCAGCCCCATATGCAGCAAGCTGCGAAGCACTGTGTATTTCGACACCTTTCTATCATAGCCAGCACCTTCTGGGAGGTACTGACCACTGCATAACATGAACACGCCACAAGATCTGCCATTTTGGTGATGCTCCGTATGCTTGCACATTTTTTCCTGCTTCTAACACGTCACCTTCAAGAAATGACTGTTCACTTGCCTCATTGACAGGAGCCATTATAACGAGATAATCAATGTTATTCACTTCATCTGTCAGTGATTTTAATAATCTGGCTGATCAGGGAACTCTGAACCTACACCTATTTATTGCACATTTCACTCACATGCCAATTTACACAATCTTTCCCCACCAATCCGATGATTAACTGTATTTCATTGCATATACTTTAATATCCATGTCTTTAAATGTCATTTATATCATTTATATTCTTTATTTGTCTAGATATTTATATTGTTTATTTCTCATTTGCACTATAACCATCATTTTCCATGACATAAAAGTAAGAACTTCAACAGATACACCAATGGTACACTGAGCTCTGGAGGGTCCATGGACATGGAAGTGCAGAAATACAGTACTAAAGTTATTCACCCCAAATCTTTGTGATAATGCATAATATTTCTCCCAGGCCAGCTTGGTCTTTGTCCATACAAATTTTTCTGACCATATGGTGGTAATTTGGGCTTATGGTCATCTAATTTTTAATACTGTGCAGGATAATAACCAATACAGTGCTTCCGCATTTATGCGGTCAATTGGCTCCACAACCCACTGCGATACTCCACAACCACATATGTTTAAGACTGTTATATAAATGTGCATATTCACTCTGTATATACACCTACTCCCAACTTGTCGTATACTTTAAATCATGCCTAGATTACAGAAATGTATCTATATAATGTAAATTCTATGTGAAAATAGCATTGTAGTTGTTATAAGGGAAAAATTATATTGTACATGCACATTACAGGACGAGTGCAGCTCTGCCACAAACCTGTGCTTGATAACAACTGAGTTAGGATGCTGAGCAGTGGATGTCTGAACAACAGAGAGCTCAATTCACACTTACGCACTTTGCATGGCAGTTTGAAATTGTGCATTTTGGTTTTAAAGCTATTTCCCAAACTGCAACCACATAAGATGCAGTCCTGACTATGTTTGTATACACCTGTCAACCCATGATCTCAACCCCAGGACCCACAGCTTTACATTACTGTTTCGCTCTACATCAGTGGTTCCAAATGTGGGGGACCCCCTCTGGGGGTTGTGAGAAAGCAGTTAGAGGTTGCAAATTGATTCTCGCAATATGACATGATACAAATGAAAAAGGTCGTTCCATTTTAACTGTAAGACAAGTAATTGCATTAAATCTACCAAGAAGGAACCCCTCAACCACTGGTCGGTGAAATCTCGTTATGGGACCCCCCCACCTGTTGACAAAATCTAGTGATGGGACTCCCACCCCCCAGGTCATCAATATCGAGACCAGAGGCTTAAAAATTTAGCCACCCATGCTGTACATTATATCATGACACTAACACACAACAAAAACTGAACATGGTTGTAGTGGGAAGGCACATCTATAGTTTCCTGTTGGAGTTTTCACTCTCATCATGTCCCCTGAATAACAGCTCCTGTCCAAAAAATTAAATGTCATCAATCAGCCTTTTCAGAATCTCATTGTTTTTCTTCACTGTGTCATTGTGTTTGGTTAAATGAAGTTGCACAGCATCGTCAACAAATCAATCCTCACTCGGGTTGGGGTGTGCAAGACTTGCTGACTGGTTGAGCACAAGTACTGGGGCTAAGTTTATGTTTTGCGGAAATACAGGGACAAGATGCTTTTCTGTTCCTGGTTTTTGCATTTCTGTTTTCTATATAGGAATTGCCGAGCTACAAATGTATTACTAATGAAGCACAGGGTAGAGTGTGCAAAATGGACAGATGATGTACAAGTGTTGTCGAGCATTTATTCTGAAGATGGTACACAGAGAGAATGTGAATCCTGTTATCCTGTTCACATGGAGTCCACTTATCCAATTCACCCTTTTCTTTGCTGTCACTAAGCACTGTTGGTTCAATTTTGGTGCAATTCACCCATACGATATGTCTGCCAAGGCTGAAAAAGACCTGTCAAATATTTTTTGAGTTATCAAACTAAAAGTATCAGGTATCTGAAATGCCCCTTTTTCGATACTGTACCACTATGCGTCAGTTTTTGGGATGCGTCTCAAAATTTGATCATTTCTAGTGTCTCACCCATACAGTGTGTATGCAAAGTTTGAAAAAGATCCAGAAAATACTTTGTTCACTGTGTTCATTGACTGTGTAAAACCAAGTTTGCTTAAAAAATAAACTCAGGTGCAGATCTTATTTAAATAAACACGTAAATCACTTCTGTATGCAAAATCTGCCAAACATTAAAGGAAAGAGGAGAAGAGATCAAAAGCTATTTGCACATTTCAGGATAACCAAACCTCCTAAAATGTTTATACGGAATGCCATAATTCTCTAAATGAAATAAATAAAAATATCTATAAATAAGTAAATGAATAAATAAACATTTCAATTTGGATTGGATTCCTGACTGGGAGTTCAAGCCCCCAGACAGCCCAATACAAAACTATATAAACAATCACACTATTATAATATGTTTCTATTAACATATCCATTATCTAGGCTATTGAATGCACATTCTTACCTACACACTTTAATTTTGCGTTCATGTAATTTTTACCGGCATGTTTCACCAAAATAAAGCGTGGAACAGCTTTGACATAGATAAGGAGGCTTCATCAAAGTGTGCATTAAATATATGATCTTTGCAAATTTCAAAACATCTTTAATAAATCAATTTTTAGGCAATTTATTTTTCCTGAATTTGTGCGGAACATTAATGATGCGCACTTTGACATTGTTTCCGTGCGAATAAGTTACAACAGTCCCATATTAAACCAACTTCCCAGTAGATACAAACTTTTTTTTTGTTGTTGTTGTAGGGAAAAGATGCGTTGCTATTCACAATGAGCCATTCTGCGCTGACAGACGTTCTGACATAAATCGTATGTCAAACACCGCTCGCGTGTCTAATGAGTTTTTATGTACTTACAGCCACAGAAAGACGTCAGCTGAGTAGGCAGTCCTTCATTGCAGACTGGGACACTTTCGCATTCACACTGCTGTAAGAATGTGGCCATATGCGTCCCAGACCACCTCTGAATGTGGCTTGACCAATCAGATCTCGATGCATTTTCAGTGCATTTTGGGTGCGTTCACACCTGCACTGTCCACTTGTGATCGGATCACTCGGGACGCATGTTAATACCAGGTGTGAATAGGGCCTTAAATGTCATCTGCTATCACCATTCCCTTTTTGCTGCCACCAAGCAACGATGCTTCAATTTTGGGATAAGTTGTCTCTAAATTTGACCAGTCCTAGTTCCTCACCCATACAACGTGCCTCCAAAGATCCAAGGATCCTTCAAATACTTTTTCAGTTCTAACTATCATTTTAAAAAAATCAAGTGTCAAAACTGCCCATTTCATTGATATCGCTAAGCGGCGCTCCTTTGATTTTTGGCTGATCTGTCTCAAAATTTAATCAGTTGCAGGTTGTATACATGAAATGCCTCTGCAACACTTGAAAAACATTCGTAAAATAATTTTTGAGTTATTGTCTTAACAAGAAAGCATTTGCAGGGTGGTGGACTGGTCCTAAGACCAGATGCATTCCCTGTCCAGGAAATACAATAAAGACATACCTGTGGTAAACTGAAAGCGATGGTCCCAGGAACCACACTGTGGTGGCTCTTGACAGTGAAGACGAACTTGTGGGTGGGTGTGGTCTTCACAGTCACATGTCTGCAGGGAATAGCAGCGGGTTAGCAAAACAATCAAATCTGAGAAGCCTGTAGAACGGGAACAGCTGAAATTACAACAACGCATTATACAAAATAGTCAGAGGAACATATCTGATTAACACATATTGTGAGAATGTGACAGGCTTGTGCCAGTCAATAAATAAAAAACGTAGCTAGTTTCACATTCAATGAATTAGTATTTAAAACTCAGAATAGCTAAATAATGAGAGGTTTGCTACATCCTTACTGTTCTTGAATAAACAAATAGAAAGACAATGTAACTCCTCTTAGTGCAATATAATAACAAAAGGATATCAAGAAATGGTACAGATTCTAAAAATACAATAATCGAAATGTCAAACTGAAATAGATTTTATGTGCAGCAGGTTAATTCTTCTTCCTCAAAAAATAAATACTCCCATCCAGAAACGGGCAAACACATAATGATTAACATGAATACACACTCACACACACACTAGGCTCGGGCCAATCCACATTTTTCAGTTCCGATCCGATTCCGATACACAACTGCCAATACTGATACAGATTATACTTTATATATGAGCAATGTTTAGTAGTAAATACAGAAAAAAACAAAAAAAATCTTTTATTAGACTACTAGAAAAACGTCATTAGTACATCTTGTTTTAAGCGTTTTTGAGGCATTTTGCAGATCAATTTGAATATCTTCCAAGAATGGCGAATGCTTAAAATGCCCCACAATTTTTCTCACACATTGGCAACAGTGTCACTTAGACTTTGTTGCAATAGCAGCCCCCAAGCTGCAGCAAGTGTGCAAAACAGCCCAAGCTAACGAGTCCCAAATCATCCATTGGTTTTTTCAAATTACTCGCATTGTCTCGGTTTGTTTAGTGGAATTTCCACTAAACGCTACTCCCACCTCTCAAAACTTCGTTTTTACAAAGACTGCAAATCGCCATGCTACTAGTTGCTGTTAAAAGCATAAAATACTTCCGGATCGTCACCCTCTTATCTGATGATCTTACGCTCCTCGTACCGTGAAGGGTATGCGCATGACATCGCAGCAGGCAGAAGTCACTGCGCTCACACCCACTGAGTATCAAAAAACTGAGAGACAGCATTAGTGTTCAGCTTGCAAAAGCACATCTAAAATGGAAAGAGCTGTCATGCAATTGATTGTACAAATAGATTTAACACGAAGTAGGAGCTTCTTTTTAGAGAATGCAAAAACCTAAATAAGTAAGGATCGGATGTGGATTGGTCACGCATGGCCGATACCAGATCCGTCAAACAGGTCTGGATCAGCGCCGATACCGATCCGAATATCGAATCGTTGCATCTCATATCATATTTTGTGTTATATAAATATTTTAATTGTATAAATATTTTATTGTTGCACCATTGATAAAGAACATACTCAACCTGGTCTGTAGGTAATCTGTCTATAATAGCCTTTTGTATCATAAAAGGGTTTCATAAATATTTCAGAAGAAACGAAAACAAAACAGAATCAATGACTGCTCTGTATATCAGTTCAATTCCACTACAAATGGTTGTACTCACTGCCCAGACTGAAGGTCCTTTTCGCTCACCACAGCACAGTTAGTCAGTGAAAGCTCATCTGTTGGGCATCGAGCCGCTTGCATCGTCTGAAGAGAAGAGAGAATTTGATGAGGTTCCAGTTATATACCAAAAATGCAACTTTCATTACAACACAATGACACGAAGGGCCTCTTTAGGGTGTTAGCTGTTCTGTCCCAATCTGAAGAGATCTGAACTTTCCTATGGGAAACACACTGCAGTTGAGGAGATTAAGGTGAGATTGGAATCTTACTTAGACACCAACTGCATTTTTGCTAGTATGCTATAGCCACAGATAAGCACAAAACAGCAAGAATTCGTCAGGGGACTAAACTGTGGTACCACCGAATAATAAGATGGTCCAAAGAAACCAAACTAACATATTTCAGTTCTCCACAAGGCTAGTTTTATTCTTTCTCACATTTATAATAAAGAAAAAAATGTAATGAAAATAACATTTAAGGGTCACTGCATTTGACAGTTTTTATGTTGTCTGAACTAAACAGCAACCAGTTCTCTGGGTTAGATCTCAAACTAAATGAAGCCATACAAGTCCAGTAACACCTAAATTAAAGTAACACACTATTACTGTCACTGTTACATTTACTATTGTCCACCTTAAGGTCCACCTTAGTACTAGAATTTTCTGTTTAATATATTTAATTAGTTGCTAATCATTTATCCAGTTAAGAAGGAGTATGTACATAGTAACAAATACAAATAAAATATTCAGAATGGAGCATGTTTCACAATCAGGCCAAAATTTCACAGGCAAGCAAGCTATCTCTAATGGACAAAAATGAGTCTTGTGGAGAAATGATCCTATAAACATCATCTCTTTGCACTGGTTTGTGGACCACCCTACTAAGTATGAAAGGGAAGTCAGACTCAACATGACCGGGCAGCTTACACATACCTACCTCGAAGCATCACAGCACATTTACCACAAAATTTATTAAGGGCTTATGGGGAGAGCTCAGCATTTTCCGGTTGTAATGGTTATCTCAGATTTTTCAACTGCAAAGGACAAGCAGCAAGAGAATGTAGCTTCCCGCTTCCCTGCACACAACCTGTAGCTGTGAAACCAACTCAAGAGAGGAGGAGTCAATAGATATTTTCTCCATTTTCTTCACCATAATTTGTAACAAAAAAAAGTTATATATATATATATGTGTGTGTGTGTGAGACCATAGACGACATTCAAATAAATTCCCTCTCCCCTGTGTGGCTGGGCATGAACTGGGGAGGGGGCGGGTAAGTCATGTTGACAGCAATGGCATTTAACCCAAACTTCAATACAGTAATACTGTAGGATGCTACACTGTAATGCTCACTGATACTACAGTTCCCCCCAACTATTGAGAGTACTTAAATAGGAAACCAGCCACAAAAGATGATTTAGTAAAGGCAGCCTCAGAGGCCCTGCTTGTTGTTTCTGATTAAAATGATTTCTGGGAACATTCAGCTTTCCTTTCAGATTAATCATCTATTTCTAGCAAAGGTACTCCGGCCATGAAGCTTGCATACTGTGAAATGTGAATCCTTTAAAGCTTTTATCCATATATATCTGAAATCACACCAAATCCTTTCCTGTTGACACAGGTGCGGCAACACCAGATTCCCCACTTTTCCATTTTTCAGCCAAGCATTAGCCATTCACAACAGCATTTATACAGGCAGCCTTGTCAATGCTAAAGCATGTCTAAACACACCGGGTTACTGCAGCTGAAAGACATGCATAAGGCCTGGAGGCCCTCTGAATCCACAGCTGTAATATCAGTCCTGTCCACTCGGGACAACATTTGATGGCCAGTTAGAGACAACTGAATAAACAGGCTTTTGGCAATTCTGTCCAAAAAGGAGACAGGGCACAAACTGCAGTCACACCCACTACAACAGCAAAAGAAATAAAGCATTAGCATATTTGTCTTAGCGTAATGCTTCTTCCCATACACATTCTGCATTCTGAAAGGCTGTGTCACCCTAAATCTTTCACGTTTTCAAACCGAAACAAAAAGCTCGCACTCCGCATCTTCTGCACCACTGATACACCATACATTGGAAATTGTATCATTACATCAAGGTTGTCATGGTGCTGGATTTTAAAAAGAAACTATATTTAGAAATTTAATAATGTGTAATAATATGCAACACTGGCAGAATTAAATCATTCTGAGCAGAAAGAAATCATGTAAAAATATCTCTCAACATCAATACATTTACCTTATATCTTTCTGAAATCTAATATACAACAAAAGAGCCAAATGTACCCCATGACTTTGTCATCAACATTCTGGCTATGGCAGGCGTCCTGAGCACTGTACCTTCATCTCTGCAGGCAGTGCAGCCAAACTAAAGCAGTTAGTCATTGTGACAGCATGTAGCCTCATCTTTCCACTCAATGTAGGGTACAGCGTGATATTTCAGACAGTGTTAAGATTTAAGAATGCAAGTGAGTGATTAAATAATTCTACTGAAAGAGATCAAACGCAAAAAACACTTGGTTTTTGTGTTCTTCTTCAGCATTCTCCCCAAATTAAGCAAAATTGCCCTGGTATACCAACTGACTCTGCATGGTTGTCAAACCCATCTTTTCATTTAAAACAAAAATAGTGTTTTGTTAATGAGGATTACAAACATCCCCCAGGACAACTGACATATTGTGTTTCTTGCTTTCAAGAAAATATACATACCTTGAAAAATATTACGACCTGGGGGCCAAACGTACGCAAGGGAAAGGGAGGGGAAGAGGATATCAGATACAGATTGCAAAAATGCCAAAATCCCCATTATGGTGCTCCAGTCGGTACTTCAGTGCATCGAAAGAAGCATTTCAAATTGATAATAAGGTGGGTTAAGAGTTGAGGTCAATTTTTACATTACTCCTGGCATGTCTGCTAACATAAAATGTACATCTGAATTTTGACAACTGGACAAATCAGTCTACCGAAACATTCCACTCCATTGCAGTTAGAGAAAGTAAATTAGTTTTGAAGTAAAATGTCAGATCTATTCAGAATGAAATTGACCCCAAGTCCTGAGACAGAGAAACTGAGCATATACATTTACATTGAAGAATAACTCATCAACAGCTGATTTTTTAATGTTTTTGTTGCTTGAGTGTTTGTAACATTGTAAGAAATATTTGTTTGCAACAAATATTCTTATAAAATACTGTTGAAGAAACACTATTATATACACACACACACACACACACACACACATATATACACATATATAAAAGATGCATCGATCTGTAATGTCACACTCAATTTTTGGGGGGGAAGACATACTCCAACTTCACAGTTGCAAGCTCTTGTTTTAGAACTAAAAACACAACTACTAACATAATAGAGACATTTTCACTGGACGACCAGGCATCTTCTGTCATGGAGGGTGAGGGATTTCGTTGGGCCTTTCATTACTTTTAAGAGGTCTCTAATTACCAGCCAGCGACACCTTTATAATTCACTATTAAATCTGCGCCGCTGATCAATCTTCCATTTTCCACTAAATAAAAAATAATATAGCGTCATTCCACTAATCCTCCAATTAATAGTGCTTCCTTCATGTGCTTGGTGTTTTCATTACAGTTCCGTAGTTGGCCGTTTGACTTGTTTTCCCTGTTTAATAATATAAATTCAGAAATTCTGCTTTCTTTGTATTCCATTAATAGCGTATAATTAAGTGCCCATGGTAATACTTCAAAAAACCTCAGTGAAGTGAAAAAGGTTTGAATTTATGTTACCATATTCAAATCGATTCGTGATAGAAATGAAAAGACTTCTGACTCATCAAATCGTTCCCTCAGTAACAGTAATCGAATCGCCTTGTGGCCAAAGATTTACACCCCTATAAATATTAATTGTGCCCTTTGTAATTTCAACACAGAGTCTCACAAAGGCTTGAAGAGCCTGCAATACTGCAATACTGACACCTACTGGCAAAAGGGCTTGGAGCTGTCCGTCAGCACCACCCACAAAATGAATTCCATTTTAGAACGAGGCACTACACACTATGCAACTTTCAGCCATCTCTAAGCTTTTTAAAATATTTCACATATTAAGCCAAAGGGTCTCATACCATATTAGGTATTCTTCTGCTATGCCTTCTGAAGAGAGCAGCTCAAAAATATCCATTTACAGCACCCATAAGGAATTTGCATCAGAAACCACGAGGACACTATTGTCACAATTACAAACATTTTTATCATTTTACATTGCTGATCTAAAGAGAAACCAATTGCAAATAAAATCAAATAAGAAACAACTAAAACATTTATTCTTACTGACATTGTTTTTCTCTATATGCACACCATATAGTAAAGTATACTGTTACTTAAACATATGCACTCTGTATACCTTCTATATTTTCTATATTTACGCACAGTCTTCAGAGTGACCAGGTGTACATTTCGCTACATGTTGTACTCATATAATGCGCGTGACAAATAAAGGAATCTTGCACCTTGAATGTCTTGTATCTTAAGTGGCCAGTATTTTTAGGCTAAGTGTTCCTAAAACACTTTTTATTCAGTAATAGATGCTGGACGAGGGAACACGAGCCTAACAATTTCCGAAGGCTATTAAACACAAACTCAGAACCCATAACCATATTATCCAAGCACAGTACCAACTTTCATCGAAACCTCCTGCTTAACCATGAAGTGCTTTCTTCAGGGAATTCGTTCTGCACATTTAATGGAACAAGATCAATCGATAACCAATAGCACATAAAACTCTACATAATATCTTAGCAAGCAGCAAGGCCAACTACAACAAGTAATCCTCTTTGGACAAGTGAATGAGTTCTACAGTATACTATATTATTCTACGTATTATACTGACCGTTCCCTCTCTGTGGCTTAGCTTTCATCTAGCCTCGGTGAGTAGCCCGTCGGTGCCTGCCAACAGGCTCAAGCTACTCAGACACGATGATACCAAAGCAAACTACATACCAAGAACAATCTGTAGAAGTTCCCATCACCTGTCAGTGGTCATCTGAGGGAAATTATTCAAACAGCACCCGGCCAGATCAGTGCCAGCGTAAGACCTCTTTTTAATGTACAAGACTGGGATTTTACATTGTAAGTCTCTGCACAGCCTTGGATACCTCTTTTGTACTAAGCAATACCAAAGCAATACCAAAGCAATACCAAAGCAATACCAAACATCTGAAAATACTCTGCTGCACCTTAAAGCAAAGTACAGGTAGAAATGATGATATGTGTGTTGCTAAATTTGTGCGTGCAGTATTTAAGTTCAAATTATTAACTCTATGGAAGGTTGTGTAAAGCTTTTCCGAAAGATTATCAACTTAAAGAATGTCTGTATTTATTCTGACTCTAACCTTCCTACTCTGCTCCCCGAAGAAACTAGTTTGCAGTGCAAATGTAAAAGCTGCCTGTAACATATTTCTTTCACCCCTAATATTATAAGGCACTGATCAACCCACATCTGTGACCATAAATTAATCCTGATTAATCATGATTATGTGTTTTTAAAACAGCTGTGAAGAAAATACACTCCACTGGTGATTGATGCCACTTTCCCTTTTGCCAGCCTGTATGTTTGTTTCAATATGTATGTTCTGGGACTGATAATACGGAATGAGCTTTCTGATGCAGCCAAATATTAAAAATGTTGTCTGGAGTTGGTAGGTATTTTCAAGGTAGTTATTAAAATTTGGAACTGAACAGACCATTAATAATCTGTGTCAGCATTTTAATTCAGTAAAGGAGTAACTACACTAGTGGCCAAAATTGTGGAAACACCCAGCATTTTTGGCATAATGCTTTAAAAATGACTACACGAATATTGGTGGTAATGTTTATAAACAATCAAAGAATGTTTGCAAGTATCATACATTGGATGATTAAATAAGTAATTTGAGTAACTGGAATAAAGTTCTGCAATTCCAAAAAATTTGAAGTTTCCATAATTTCGGCCAATAGTGTACCAAAGTGAAAAACCATACACACAGCTGATATTGTTATTACAACAACAGCAGAAAAAGCAAAACAGTTCAGTACTGTGATTGGATGATAAGTATAAAACACAGCGACCAATGAACACAAAGCATGCAGCCGACTGAGCACACGAGATGATACATGTCTTTTTTATTAAGACTCCACAGGGAGATAATTCATTACAAACCCCATTCATAGCATTGATCCAAGCGGCACCCTCTCAACTCCCGTACTGTACTCTAAGCAGAAAGTCTAAATACAGCACACCTCAGGGCTTATAAAGGGGAGTGCGAGAGGACAAGCCAGAGGAAGAAGGGATTGGAGATACATTATCTCTTTCAACTACACATATAGTCAGTCTGAAATTATCATTTCATTTAAGTAGGGCTGCACCTAACAAGTATTTTTGTATTGATATGATGGTTCATTTGTTCAATTAGTCGACTAATTTAGTACTTTATCGAGTGATTCTTATATTTTTATAATCTTTCTAACTTATTCTAATTTTACATCTTTTTCAAAGTAAAATATCTTACATGGTATATGTTTTTTACTGTGTATATGACAATAAACTTCTTAAACTTAAACGAATTTAAAAGCTAATTAATTGAATAACCTTAATAAAAATTTCAGCTACACCATAAAAATTTGCAAATTAATTAGCAAAAAGGTAACATTAAAAGCTTACTATCAGAATGCCAACATTTGATTGTCTAATACAGTGCAACAAGGTACGCAAACTTAAAAGTTTTTCAAATAAATGCAAATAATTCCAGTTCAGGAATAAAGTCCTGATAGCGAAAGTAGTGTAATTTAACAAAAGTAATGCAGTTCAGGGCAACACTGAATATATAACAAAAATTTGAACAGGACAAACAAACAGTCAGATCAGATTTTAACTTCACGTAACACTGGATATAACAAACTACTGCAGTTTGATTTTAATAACACACAGAATCCTGTTTAGCAGTCCAGTATTAGTGCAAAGAGATTGCACTATATGGACGACAACTGAAATTCCTTAAAATGAAAAAAAAAAAACGTATCATCATTCCTCTGAAAATAAAGTTTTACTGCCGGCGCCCCCCCCGCCCCCGCCCAAGCTTGGGAAGTAGCTCAGAGGTTAGTAATGGTATCAGCTAAATTACACAAAAATATAATGATTATCAAGACTTTTGATTCCATGGTCATCTACACAGAAGATCTCCATTAGTACTAGGCACTGCCACCATGTCCTCTTCAAAGTGCATGATGCCATGACATACACCCCACATTAATTGACATATTTGCAACCCAATTACATCAACACATCATCCCAGCACTACAGACCAGCACAGATACTTTCACAATGTCTATAAACCGTTCGAGTAGCAGTCCTATACACACACGTACAAATACTGTATACAGTATGCATCAAACTGAATCACAGTCATCTACAGAATAAACTTCCAAAAATATATAATTGGGGTGTAGTCGGACTCTGTGGGTCGTGATTGGGAGGCTTCTGGTTCAAATCCCGTGGCTGGAATAGTGCAGCAAGGCCCTTATATCCCAACTGCTCATAGGCTTGGCCTACCCTGCTCTTAAACACAGCGACAATTTGCTGTGTCTGTGCTTTTATTTGATTGGTAGCAGAAATACGAAGCTTACCTCATTACCTAGCAACTGCGTGGGCTACCGCGCGCATCCACACCCAAGACCCCAGCATGACTTAAACTGCTAGCTAGACTTCACGTTAGTAAAAAAAAAAACGTTCTATTCATTTTGTTGGCTTTGTGAAATGGGGGAAGTGACAAGCGAGGAAGACGGCAAAACATCGGACGAGCCACCGGTATCAAAGAAAAAGTGATTTACAACATACAACGCAGAGTGGCCAAAGAGGAAAAACTTTTGTGGATGGCTAAGGCCCAACCAAGGCGACTTTGGGGGTTTTCCACAAAGCAGAATTTCGCAGTTAGCCTGATAACTTAAGCCACATGTGAAAACTGTCCAATAGGAGGAGCCATAAGCGACCTTCTTATCTGGCAGCAAAAAGCATGAGAAATACACATGGAAAAGAGGTAAGAAATGTCAATGTTATGTTGTCCAAATTCATTAGGTTAACAGGTTTTTTAAAATTTATTAAAATATGTATATTAATGTTTTCATTGCTAAAGGGACATATTAGGATTAGGTTTCATAATATATTATGATTTGAACAAATAGAAATTTCCACAAATCGCAAATCATAGGTGGCAACCCTACCAGTGAAGCTGCGAATAAGAAGCTAACTTGAGCCACGAACTAAGACGCCACGAAAAAGAAGCTAAATGAATCGGAAGGTGCAAATATATAGCCGTGTGTAACTGCCATTAGTGTGGGCGACACGAATGACCCTGCACAGGGAACACAAAGACAACGGAATTGGCAAACGCACTGAGAAAGTGCAGCAGTGATCCACAGCTCCGCCCACTCCCACGCTCCAATTAACATATATTTGCATATTGTGAACTTGAAAATTTAAAAAGTAGGAAATGAAAATTCAAATTGGAAAATGGAAAGACAAAAAGGTTTTTTAATTATATTTTTTATTTTCCCGCATCTGACTCATGAGTGGAAAATTAAAATACAAATGGTGCCATTTCATTTTAATTTTCATTTTGGCAGGATATTTGTGCATTGACTTTGAAAACTAATTGGCAAAGTGGAGACTGTATTACCATTTTATCATTTTCATTTTATTTTTTGCCGAAAATACCTCCCAAAGGTAGGTATTTTCTACTGCACACAAAAGCAAAACTCTCTTGTGTTTGTGAAGGGAGAAGAATCGCCAACTCGTCCTTGTATGTCTATGGGAAAGTGAGGAAGAAACTTTCATACAGTCCAAAGTTCGGTTTTTGCTTTGCTATTTTTTTTTATTTAGGCCTACAATCAAGTCTTTAGTTTTATTTTGTTGTTTAAGTCATATTCACCTCCAGACTGTATTCACCATTACCCACCTCTCCCATCATATTGCATTCCCCATTGGGTCAGAACACCTGAAGTCAGGCTATCACCGCAGATGGTGTTACTGTGCTGCACCTGGGCCTGCACCCTCCTCACCACGCCACATGACATCACCAACATACCAAAACACAACGCAGAGTGCCTCAACGGGAGGGTCCCAGGGCTAGCGTGCCCTGTCCACTGGAGTTACCGAGCGGGGAGCAGCATATAGCCAGGGTTAAAGAAATATTTCATTATTTGTAGAAGGCCTATGCCAGGGGTGTCAAACTGCAGTCCTGGAGGGCCAGAGCCCTGTGTAGCTTAGTTTTTTCCCTGTTCCACCACAAATGATTCAGCTCAAGAGCTTTGTGGTAATTAGCACAAGGAGCTGAATCAGGTGTGTTAAATGAGGGGAAACCCAAAAATATGCAGGGCTCCGGCCCTCCAGGATTGGAGTTCAACACCCGTGCCCTATGCCTTTATTATTTAGAAATATAACCAATAATTTTATATTTAGATTCATTTCCTCTCTCTAACCTATTTCTCAAGTGTACTCTTTCATCTCCAGTACTCCACTGCTGTCCGTTGGCCAAGTCTCGCTCAAGTTGGAGGCGTGTCTGGCATCGCATCTTGTGGAATCATACTGCATCACAATAGGGGTGAATCGCATCGCAACAGTAGATGCTGTATATGTACCTTTAATGTATCAGGTTGTTGGTAATGCATTGAGAAGTGTATAAAATCGCCTCAGAAATGGAGATGCACATCCCTACTTGCCTATTAACATGTAATATGTAATTATATGGTTAAAGTTTAAATAATAATGAGAAACCTGGTTTCAAGCAGATGTTCTTTTGAAAAGTACAGTATGTTTAATGTAAAGCTTCCAGAAATTGAATACATAAAAATGTGGAGAGTGCAAGTATGCATATATGCATCCCTAATGACAATATATCTTTGTAACACACCATTGTGACGTAACAGAAACACTGAATTCTCTCCATAAATTCCATTTTCTAGAATTTTTTTTCTTAAAGTAAGGCTGCTTAATTGACATTACATCCAGGGCGGACATGAGTCAGGATTAGTACACATAGAGTAATATATATTTTTTCTTCTTTTTTTACTACATAATATAAAGTATACGTATAATACGCGTTTTAATATTAAGTTATCACAACGAAGAATATGCCATTGGTAAGCCAGAGAAATCAGACCAAAGACTTGAGGATTGCGATCTAAATGATTGCCAGAATATGACACTGATGTTAAGGAAACTATTATTGTTGTTTAAATAAGCAAACAAACAAAGCCCTACAGAGAATATATTGCGTCTTTAAGCTGCTGTCTACAGTAGCCCTGTATCTACTGATGGTGGTGAGCCGATCTGCAGTTGCGATCTACAGTTTTGCGACGTTTGCAGGGCAGGGAGACGTTAGAAACTCCGTTTTCACCATTTTAATACATCGGATGTAAGGGCTTTCACCTTGATGGTGACATCACCGAGTTCACGTAAAGGTACGCAAAAAGAAATAAAATAAAATTCGTATGAAAAGAACTTTATTCCCTCAGGGCCTGTCAAGGTTAAATGCCTTTCTTGTTACCATATTTATGTATTATTCATTCATTTGTTTATTTATTTATTTATTGTCATAGGATTAAAATAATCCTGCAACGCCTCGCCTTGTTAAACCTTTAGCATATCATACGAAATGCGGTAATTCACATCAAGTAATGTATTTTCCCCTTAAGATGCAGGTAACGTTAACTGGTAAATGTCAAACAAGCATCGTATGCCAATACACACCAGTCCCGTCTCCATCTCCTAATCTTTCAGCATTAGTTTGTTTCTATGTTACCTAACAGGCCATTTCAGATCTCAACATAATGCGCTTTCGGCAATTTCTCTACAAAACGCCGATCTAAATACAGAATCCATCGTGATCCTGAAGGATGTAAAAAAGGAAGGCATTCGGAGCATAGTGTTAAAGATGACTTGCTATATACCGGGTGCACCGTCACCCGTCTGCGGCAAGTCCCGGACATATCCACCGATTACGTTCTCCAAACAACAGGACACGGTCGTGTCTGCAGAATACCGAATTAAATGCATGCCCTAGATTGCACCTAGAGTCTGCTACGGATTAGTAAATGATTATTAAGACTTACTCGGGCCGCCATTTTCGCATATGCCGATGCCACTGCAGTCAGCGCTGAATGACTCGGCTCCCCGCACGGATCACTGGCAGCGAATACCGGACAGTCTGCGCATGCGCGCCACGACCAGCCGGCCAGTAATGCTTCATGCTTCTGTCCACACCGGCAAACCATTGCACAGAGACAAAATGGTTATAAAATACGTTCATAATAATTCGACATCTATTTTTTTCTCATATTAAAACTGTTATGTTCAGGTGCTTGCTTTTCGCTTAATCTTTTTTCTGGTGTTCACAGATCCATATATGTGTATATTATTCATGAAATGCGATTTACAGCTTCTTCACCTTTACTGCAATTGTTTCACCTCGTACCGTATTCCCTACAGGGGCGGTTCGGTGGGGGGGGGCCGTGCCCCCGTGACAACGTAAATGCCCCCACTAAATACGTATGCTACTAGGGTCTGAAATAAATGTGTTATTATTATTTACATTTATATATGTGGGCTTCAGTTTTGTGCGCTCGGATCTGGCGAAGCACAAACGTAAGCACGTTTTTTGACGGACTGCTATCGCGGAAGGGGCCGGGTGGTCGAGTTAATTCAAAAACTGTCAAATGTACCTGCAAAACTGCATAAATAACTTGTAGGTTTTCAAAAAATGTCTTCTGTTTCTACTGCTGGCAGTATAGTGTAATTAATATTTGGAGGACAGTGAGGTCAAATACATCTGGTTCCCGTAACAAAACAAGTGCTCCCTCCTAGTTGAAATGGTGTAAAATTGCAACCGACTCCATAACGTAATATACAAAAGAAAACTCGAGAAAAGCCATATTTTGAGAGAGCCAAAATTAGATTATCAATCTAAATTATATTTTCCCATTTTAAGGTAGTGACCAAAATAAAGCTTGATCTAACTGAAATTTAAATTGAATATCAGTTTAACAAAAATGACCGAAATACGTCCTTATACAGAATGTAACAATAAAAATTTAAAAACTACCTAAGCGGTTTCAAAAGGTTTCATTTGGTTCAAGGAGTAAATTGTACTGAAGGTAAATTACAAGCTGTAATCCCTGGGGTACCAGAGGAGCATGGACACCCTGGCAGATTCAGGGGGTCTAGCACTTTATAGGGGTCCATGAATACAAAAAAAATAAATAATAATTTATATGCTTGGGGAATATTACACCCTTGTGAAAACCATTCTGTTGCAAATTTATACATTTCAAAATTAGTGGCATGCAAAACTGAAAATGTATTGTTTCACATGATAACTACCACTTTAAATGAGTACCAGTAAAGGAAAGGACTTAGTTAACTCCACCCTATCTACATAAATTATGAAGACCCATGACGTACCATATTGTAAACCAAAACTCATGTTTCAAAGCAGAGGGGATGGAGGAAGCAGGGAAAACTGTTGTGTCTTGAGGGATGAAAGAGGCAGGGGTTGAAGCAACGAAGGGGTTTAAACTCAAAAGAACCAGGCAGGGAAAAAAACTATCAGGGATCTAAAACAAGTGAACAGGAGGGTGTTCCACGAAGCAGGATTATTTTGACAAGTCTGGCTCATGTAAGTGGGAGTTCCATCTTTCGATGTGTCTTAAATGAATCCCCGCTGAGCTACAATGGTAACTTAGGCAAGTGAACAAGTCTGCTCCGAACCAGGTTAACTGTCTCACTTAGTTAAGCGTGGTCTCAAAGAACGTCCGATGTGTGGGAACAGATTCCCAAAAGATTGTTCCGTCGGATGAAATTCCGCGTTCTCTCTACTCATGTCATATAATAAATATAATAAAGCCTATAAAAAAATCACACCTCAGCATTCTAATAAATTCCAAAATAATAAAAATAAAATGACAACCTACAAGAAGGAACCAGGAGTTTGACGAGGAACCTACAGGACAGGAACAGCGATAGGGGGAGGAAGGAGCCATGATTTCACTCCTGATCTGCAGCACTCCATAGAGAAATAGGTCTGAGCGGCTGCCCCAAACAATGTGCCCCCATCTCCCTCTCCTGGAGACAGAGACTCAGCCAGCCCCTCCTATGTACCCCAGCTAACACCATTGACGGCACAGAGACTTCCGACCAGGTCAGTGTGGATGTTGGACTGAGACAGGGCCCCACAGAGTGGGACTTGGGGCAAGGCCTCTGGTCGGGCGTCAACAGGGTCAACCCTACCCAAACAGGGCAGAGCATGGTCAAAGCACTTCTCTGGGCTGGGAGCCTGGGGCCCGGGTGAAATTACCCTCTCTGGGTTGGGTGCAGCAGTGGCCTTTTATAGACTGGACTTCATGAGCTTGGGCTAAGCAGCAGAGACCTTACCTGGGCTGGGCGCTAGAGGAATGACAGAGACCTCATCTGAGCTGAACCCTAGCTACACCGGGTCCAATGACACAGGCTTGGGTGCAGGTTCAGTCTGCTTCCTCTGCTTTTATTAGCCTCGGCTGGAGATGATGAGAGGGGAGCCAGTGGGTGGATCGGCGACTCACTAAGCTGTCTCACGCTTAGCAATTCCCCTGACCTCCACCAGCAAGCACCGGACCTTCAGTCAGTGTGCACTTATAGGATCCGTAGAATACTACTCTGTCCCCTTTAGGTGCTGAACTCCAGCAAGTGAATTCCAGGTAAGCCTAGGCCTCAAACAGCCCACATTTAGTGCTCTGTGGGAATCCGGGAACATCCAATAATACATCCAGTCAGAATGTATCATCAAGAAAACCCAGACTGAAGGGAAGATCTTATACTTAGAGTACCACTCATTCAGTCCCAAATGGCATAAAATATCACTCATAAAAACATAAAAACTCAGACTTCAGATACTAGCACATAAACAATGGACTGACTTGGATGCCATCTTAAATACCTCTTTTCCACATGTTGAGTAAAGCAAACTGTTGAGGACTTAATTTGGCAACTGCTAAAAAAAACAGCAATAATTGTCAATGAAAAATATCTGGCTTGTATTAATTCATATGCTTAAGCATCTCAGGATGGCATTGTAGCACAGTGGTTAGCATTGTTGCTTCACCCCTCTGGGACCAGGGTTTGAGTCTCTGCCAAGGCTCCATGGATGTGGAGTTTGCACATTTTCCTCATGTCATTGTGAGGTTTCTTCCAGGTACTTTGGTTTCCCCCACAGTCCAAAAAACATGCTGAGGTTAATTGGAGTTATCAAATTGCCCATAGGTGTGAACGGTGCGTGAGTATGCCCTGTGATAGATTGCCTTGTGCCTGTAGTCTCTGGGATAGGACAAGCAGTTACAGAAAATCGATGGATGTTAAGTGTTTGTTTATCTCCATAGACAGAGAGGGATCATGTCATCTCTAATTTTTTTAAATGTACAACAATGCACTGACGTCAGCATATTTTTCAATAGTACCACCCCCTTCTACGTCTCATTACCCTCACATCGCACCACTTGATCCACAGGGAACACTGAGGAGTCGGATTACTGCATCATTCAGAGATACATTTGTCTAAGATTTCTGCAGATTGAACATTCAACGCACTTGGGCCTACATAAACAAACGGGTATGGTGCCTGAGCCTAATTTAAACAAGGTGATACCTCCTCACACACCAAACAAGGCTGGGAAGGAAAGGGAGGAAAACTAGTCAAAGCAGGAAAGAAAAGTGGCCCATCATATCCGATGGTCGCAGCTGCAAAGGACAGGGAATACTAAGAAAATATGACTAAGAAAGACAATTTATGGCACTGACCTTATGACCCTTGATTCTATAGCAATGGAATTACACCAGGCAAAGTTATTGCATTGTAGCTGTGTTAATTAAGAATGTTATTATGACACCTGCTGTGAGACACCAGAAGGTTGCCAGCTACTTTGACTGTGGTTACTTTTACAGGCTACACGTTGAGATGGCCAAGGTTATGTCTGTGTTGGTCACCTCTTTACCAGAGAATATTCAGAGAGCACTTGATCAAAAATCTCTGAATACATCAGCAGTTCTTGTTGTGTCCTTCACCTGTACTGATGGAACATTTGGGAGGGAGATGTACACCTCTGTCTGAACGCGGTTGGGTTTCCATGGCAAAAGCAACTTGCAGGATCCCCTTCTAAAGCCACCCAAGGAATACCATCCATCGAGTGGAGGTTGGCTTGAAAGCTGTGATAAAGTTCGGTGAGTCCAATCATACTATTGTATTCCAAACACAAAGAAGGCAGGAGCAGGCATGAGGGCAAGACAATTAGGAATTTATTAAAGGACCATGAACAGGGCAAACAAACACAGACCATGTAGGACCAAACAAAAGGCAAAACTGGCAATAGGGCAGGGGTCTCCAACTCCGGTCCTGGAGAGCTACTGTCCAGAAGGTTTTCTATCCTACCTGGCTTCTGATGAGCCA
>JAODKC010000048.1:8146420-8157349 GCA_026777985.1 Mormyrops attenuatus | reverse complement strand
ATTTACCTGAGAAATGGTGTGGCTCATCAGAAGCCAGGTAGGATAGAAAACCTTCGGGACAGTAGCTCTCCAGGACCGGAGTTGGAGACCCCTGCAATAGGGGAACCACCAGAGCACACACTAGGGCAATGTCAATGACCGGACTGGGGAGCACAGAACTGGGAGGCACTCTTATACACCACTCATGAGGAGCACACGAGAGTCATCTGGTGTGAATCACACGAGGGCTGAAACGAGAGGGAAGACAAATGAGCAACAGGTGTGGCTTGTTAGAGCCACACTATGGAGAGAACGAGAGGGGCAGAGATGCAGGGCATGACACATCAAGCCACTGGAGATGTCTGAGGAACAGAAGGGGTCCAGGGTAGCTAAACAGTGTGTATAAATAATTTTTATTATATAAGAAATAATCTGAATGAATGAGTGAAGAAGGGAAACTGTACCGTTCTGTTGTATTAAAGAGAGAGCTGAGCCAGAAGACAAAGCTTTCAATTTACTAGCCAGTCTACATTCCTACCCTCAACTATGGTCATGAGCTCTGGGTAGTGACCGAAAGAATGAAATCGCAGGTACAAGTAGCAGGAATGAGTCTCCATCACAGGGTGTCTGGGCTAGGCCTTAGAGTTGGGAGGAACCCAAAGTAGAGTACCTGCTCCTTTACATGAAAAGGAGTCAGTTGAGGTGGTTTGGCCATCTATGTAGGATGCCTCCTGGATGCCTCACTGGGGAGGTATTTAAGGTGTGTCCAACTGGGAGGAGACCCCGGGCCAGACCCAGGACATGCTGGAGAGATTATGTCTCTCGCCTAGCCTGGGAACATAATATCCCCCCAGTAGAGCTAGGAGGTGGCCAATGAGAGGGAGGTCTGGGCATCCCTGCTGAGACTGCTGCTCCTGTAACCCCACCCTGGATGAGCGGCAGAAGATGGATGGATGGATGGATTGATATCTGAATATAAAATTTTCAGTAATAGAAAGGATTACTGATCTGTCTTTAGCTATGATGTTGGACCCCAGATTTAAAGAACTAGAGATCAGGAATGTCAGCTGCACTCAGGCAGCTGTGGAAAGGCTGACAAGGGAATCCATCACAGCAGTAATCAGTACCTTTTGCAAGATCTGGTCCTCAGCTCAACAGTAAGTGGATCTCTGGGGTAGGCTTGGCCGTAATGTGGATGCACAAACAGCAAGTGACCAGTGCAACAGTTGGCGCCACTGCAGAAGTCCAAAAGTAAAGTACTCTATTCTATGCATTTATTCTTTGAGAATGCCTTTCATAAAATGACATTTCTCTTTCTGTCTGTGTAGGCATGCCAAAGATTCACACATTCCAAGGTCAGAGGACCCATTGAATTACTGAGCTGCTCACAAGGATGTTTAAACCCGTATAGGTGTTGCATGGCAACTTTATGCACACCTGCATCAACTATGCCTTGGAAAAAGGATCTTCCACTAGGCCGGTGAAAGTGTCAGCCAGAAGATAAGTCACTTTAAGCCTGGCATAGGTACATTGCCAGGTACATTTTAAAATAAGAACCTGGCATAAATGCCTGCTGTGCCTCCCGTACCACATTTATATATATATATATATATATATATATATCGCTAATCTCACACCAACTCACAGCAACCTCACACACATTCATTTACATAGGTAGTATTTCCATAAACATTTAATTGTCCTCACATTTGTCGCACAGATTGCATGAACAAACATAAAATCAACAGTATACTTCTATCCTTTGCAGTTTTAAGGAAATGGCTGCTGTTTTTTTATTTACCACTAGATGTCACTGTGCTAATTGTTTTCAAGCTTTGAATCTTTTTACGACACAACCAGAAAGGTGCTTTAAAAGACTCAGAAGGCTACGTCCTCCCATCTCTGTGAAATTTACATCACTCACCCTGTGCATGGACCATAACAGCACACAGAAACCTGAAATATGAATTGGCATAAGAGCAATGACAGTGATTGCTTTGGGGAGTTATGCTCTCTGCTCTGTTTAAATTAGGATGAGATACATTACCACTTGGCTCCGAGCCACAGAACAGGATCAGCTGCATGATTACTAATCAGGAACAGGTATGACAAGTGTCTGATTTTGTTTTAGAAATGTTGGTTTTTGAGAGGATAAGTTGTCTTTTTATTTTTATATTTCTGAAAAAATTGTGTTAAGCGATTGCAAATGTGTTTTATATGGTTGGGAAAACTGTAGTAATACATTAAACATTATAACTGTAGCACTGGATATAGTAACAATATTCATCATACTGTAATACATTTTCACAGAGCTGAGAGGCAGCATTATTAAGGAAGTAGACAAAGGCAATAGCAATAGTGAACATGGTAATAGGCAACAACATTATTCACTTATGTGAAATTCACAGAAAAGTGCAAAAAGATGAGGATACATTCTGGGGCATTCATCAATCAGCATTTCAATAATAGAGACCACAACCTGTTACAATAGGATGGAAATGAAGTTTGATGGAGTGGTGGGCGCCATACTATAGTAGGTATGTGGAATGTAGCTCCCAAGGTAACTGACTATACCACCCTAGGACTGTCAGAAATGGGTCTTTCCCTAGCTCAAGTCTAGTGGCATTCATATTCACCCACTGACACACCAGGAGTAAGACATGGGGTTCCAATACAAAAATATACATATATTTTAAAAGATAAACAGCAAAGAATGAGCGGGACTATGGCAATGTGGTAATGCCACCCACATATACACAGATCATACAGACACTTAAAACAAGACACCAAAAAACCAATGACACTCATTACCTGGGGTGGGATTTACCAGTGGAGAGGTACTAGCAGGGGCAAAATCGATACAAAAGAAAATAAATAAAATAAACTAACAGTCCAAAACAGGGCCTCGTGCAAACCAAAATTCTAAGGGGGCAAAGTGAAGTGTGGGAGAGTCCTCCCCCACAAATAAAGGAAAAAATGATGCGATTTTCTGTAAATTGTCATGTCACACCCTACATTACTTCCCCCTCATTCTCTCTGTTGTGTGGTTCTCCAGTCCAGTCCACATATTGCAGCTTGCAGTTTTCCCAGAAGCCTTTGGCTGTTCTCTATTTTGTTTTAGAGGCCTATAAAGGCAGAAGAGGGGGACACATAAGAAATTTACAAACGAAAGGAGGCCATCAAGCTTATTTGGGGAAAACTCAACTAATACCTCAGAGTTGTTAAAATCTCATTTAGCTCTGACTTAAAGGAACCCAAGGTTTTAGCTTGCACTACACTAACAGGAAGACTATTCCATACTCTAACTACATGCAGTGTAAAGAAGTGCTTTCTCAAATCCAGTTTAAAATGTTCTCCTACTAATTTCTACCTATGGCTACAAGTTCTAGTATTTGAACTAATATTGAAGTAACTATTTGGTTGAACAGCATCCAGACCAGTTAGAATCTTAAATACCTGGATCATGTCCCCCCTTAGTCTCCTTTGCTTGAGGCTGAACAGATTTAGCTTGGCTAACCTCTCCTCATGAGACATTCCTCTAAGACCAGGAATCATTCTTGTAGCCCTACGTTGAACCCTTTCTAAGGTAGCAATGTCCTTTTTAAGGTATAGTGACCAAACCTGCACACAACATTCTAGGTGGGGTCTTCCCAAGGAATTGTATAATCTTAGGATCACCTCCCTTGACTTAAACTACACACAGCTTGAGTTGTAACCCAACATCCTATTGAGCTTTTTAATTGCTTCTCCACACTGACGAGAGTGGAACATGGAAGCATCAACATACACACCGAGGTCTTTCTCATAATCAGCTACCTTTACTTCAGTGGAACCCATAAAATATCTGTACTTTATATTTCTGCTCTCTGCATGGATTATCTTACATTTATCTACATTAAATTTCATCTGCCAGTTATCAGCCCAGTTACTAATTAAATCAGGATCCCGTTGTGCCTCTGTGCTGCTAATTCAGCATCTGCTACACCACCCACCTTGATGTCGTCTCCACATCTAACCAATTTACTGTATATATTGTTGTCAATAACTTTAGCTGTTACTAGCCAACTATCTTGCAAAGCATGCCTATTTTTCCATACACATTTGAAAAAGAGATTGATGCTGATGCTCTGGTAACTACTTCAATAACACACTACTGTACTGAGTTCTGTGTGTGCGCGTGTGTACTTGCTCTTCTGAACATTGGAAGAAACTAATGCCATAGGGAAGGGGGGCATAAATACATAATATAAAAAATAAAAATTAAATAAAAACCTTAGTATGGTCCTAAGCTCTCATTGCAGTGACTGGATATTCCACAAGCACAGCAGTATTCAGTGCTAAAAGCTGAGAAATGTCCAGGTGTCCAGACTCCACTGTGGAACATGGAAGTATTACCAGTAAAGAACAATGGAATGGGGAGGGGATTCCAAAATGCAAAGTTCACCCCCAAAATTCCACCTTCTTATAAGTTGGGGTCACATTCTGCTATTAATTTCTGTCATGTGGGTAGGCGTGTCCAATCAGCTACCTTCACATCACCACACTAGCATACCCAGGGTCTATGTAACACTTCTCCTTCTGAATTTTATTTTTTATTATCCAAGTTGGAAATGTACAAAACCTAATGAAGTTGCTTTCTGAAGTAGGACTTTACAATGGAAAACAGAAAATGGGAGATTGGTATTCTGTATTACTGGCATTACAAATAATTGGGAAGTTTGCTCAAAAGAATCCTTGAATGACTATTTATCCATCTTCCAATTGCTTCTCGAATCTTCATCAGATTCGCAAGGACGTTGGGAATATAGTGGGCAGCACAGAGCACAAGGGTCCACCCTGGACATTATGACAGTCCATTGCCGGGCGCTTACAGAATCATACATTACAGGAACTGCAGAGATAGCAATTATCCTAACTGCATGTATTTGGCCTGCAGGAGGAAACCTGTGCAACATAACAACATGCAAAATCCACAAACCCCCATATACTGAGGGAGGGGGAGCAAAGCATTAATGCTACCCACTTAGGCACTACTTTTTCATAGTATTATGAAATATGTAAACTAAATATGTAGAAATGCCAAGTGCCAACTGCATTAAAGGGGGCTTAATACAAACTGACAATTAATGCTTGCCTGTGTTTTTAGAGCTTCAGCAAGTCTTACACCTGGAAGTCTCTTGTTATTGTTTTGTCTTCTGCCATAATTAGCCACTATTTTTAGTCTGGAAAGAACATACTGCACCATATAATGGCCATGATGACAGGGTAGCGGCAAGAATCTTAAGTCAATAAATAATAATAATGTAGCTGATAGGTTTTGACTGTGGAGACATTGTCTGGCCAACTTTAAGCCTAACTCTAAGAACACAATAATAGAGTTCCCAGAAACACAAGCCCCTCATATAGTCCTTGATATATCTCATTATCTGATGTGGAATTTGAGTTAAACACAAAACTCTTACATTATTTGTTAATGGTTTCATCTTTTTCATTTTGGACGTTGTCTTCCTGCAGTCCAGGGACATGTCGGTTGACTAATTGGCGTCTCTAAATTGCTCATAGAGTATGATTGTGTATGTGCCCTATGATAGAGGAGCATCCCATCCAGGGTGTCTCCCAGCCTCATGCTACCTGGGAAACGCTCTAGGCCTCCCCGTGACCAGTATAAGTGGTTCGAAGATGGATGAAAGTCCAGTGTAATAAGTGCTATTGAAAGAAACGGCACTAATACACTTCCAGCTGGTGCATTTTACATATGCACAACAATGGACAATTCTAGTTTACAGTTTATCCATCCATCCATCCATTCATCCATCCATCCATTCATCCATCCATCCATTTTCTGCTGCTTATCCAGGGTCAGGTCACGGGGGCCGCAGTCTCACCAGGGATGTTTACAATTTATTCCAGCATGGAAAATAAAATCTACTCAGTTTACAACACATGCATAAAATACATACACAAGACGACCAGTATAATCAATAAATATTTTATTGACATATTCATACAGATTTTAATTTATTCCAAGTATATATTCATGAAAATCGTATAGTGCAAATTAGTGAGTCAGATTATTCATAACCAGCAACCTTTACTCTATCAAAAAAGGCAGATCTTTGCTCAGAATTTTTTTTCAACCAAAGGTAAAGTTTGCCTATAAAGAACAAAAAACACTCAGTAAACTCAATAAATAGAATGTGTGAAATTTAAACATCACTGTAAAGACTTTTAAATGCTGTAAGATATTGGTTGACATCACCATATTTCTAAAATAGGTATTTTGTTGCGCTTGAATGAATGGTGGCAAAGACCTTCATTTATTATTCTTAAATTATCCATTGTACTGCAATAGTCCTTTGTGTTGCATGTTTTTTCCACAGACCATTTTTTTGGTTAATCATTTTTTGGTATTTCCTGTCTTAAACTATTCACAGTTTAGCTTCAAAGACACCTCGTTTTTGTATAAATATAGCTAAAGTGGCAGAGTGCTGTCAAAGAATATTATTTCCTGAAATTTGTTTTTGTGGCTTTCATTTACCAAACCATTTCATTTTGTTCCCTTACCACCAAATAGTTTATCTGAATATTTTGCTACATTGCTCATCTTATTCCCAAAGACAAATGTATAGATATACAGACAAATGTATCTTTATAAATTATTCTGGAAGGCATCATACGGTATGGAGGCCACAGCTTCTTTTTAACCATAGTGTCTATCATCTTTTTCATCCAGTAGCTTATATATGTATAACTGAAATAGCTGAGCTAAAAATAAGAATCACTCTAACGGCTAATGGTAGCAGACAGCCTCATACTAAGAGTGCCCCCCCTGGCTCTGTGGTGCTGCTCCAGTCTCCATTGGAATGAAATAGCAGAGAGGTGCATCATGTATGTGATGAGGATAGACGGGGGGTTGTGAGAAACTCCCCAGGAGCTCACGCCTACAATATGGGGAGGGAGCCATTTGGAGGGGATCCAGAGTCCTCAAGGAGCTGTGGTTTATTGCATATCCACAGAGACCTTGGTAAAGATTCAGGGGAACGTGGGGTAGAAGGGGATGAGGTAATGTGAGTGCAGCCTGGCCCATCACATAGGCATACACACTGGGATCCAGGGGATGGGGCCAGCTCAGCGTCTGTCTTTGCCGTTTGTCTTTCATCCTCCTGTTTTGGAACCATACCTGAGTTCACAAATTCACAATAGAGAGAAAGAAATTACTGCATTATATTACAAATTTCATACTGTATGCCATCTAGACTTATAGCTGCTTTGGAGTTTGTTATGAGTGACTAAAAAGATTACACATAAATCAAGTGTGTGATTCAGTGGGTTAAGCCTCTGTGCCTGTGATCAGAAGGTTGCCGGTTCAAGCCTGGCCTTGGCACGTCTGTGGGTGCTTGAGTAAGGACCTTTACCCCCAGCTACGTGGGTGCTGTAGGGGGTGGCTGTCCTTCATGACCAAGCTTGCTCTTATGAAAAGCAAGATGTGAGTTTCCCCACAGGGATCAATAAAAAGTAGCCCTTATTATTATTAATAAAAAAACTGCAATAAAATAAAAATAAACCAAGTTACAGTCTGGAGTGTACACAATGATAACTTTAATATTTTATTTTTATTTATTTGTTGTATATATGTCAGATTCATTTATTTCAGAATTTTGTTTGTTATGTACCTTAATAGTGGTCTCGGGTAAATTGAGGACTGAAGCTAACTCGCATCGTCTGGATTTTGACACGTAGCTTTCCTTGCAGTACTCCCCTTCCAGCTGGAATAGCTGTTCTCGAGTGAATGCGGTCCGATGCCTCCGACTCTGATCGGCTCTGTTCCCCTGCGGGCTGATGGGGGACGGTTCTGCCTTCTCTTGCTTGGTCTCTGGATGAACATTTATTTTAAATCATACCATTACAAGACTTTTAACGTAATACTTCTGTGTGTGTCATTTTTAAAACAAGTATTGCAAAAAATGAAGTTTTTAAAACTACCATTGATTCGTTAACTCTACATCTCTTTAGAATGACTTAATTTTAAACTTCATGATAGTAGTATAGAGTGCCAAATATTTTTCATTCGTATCTACAATTGTTATTATATTCTAATGAGATGCTATACAAAATTTCTATCAAACCGTACTATTATAGTGCGTGCATATATTTCTCGACTTTTGAAGGGGTTACGTTCCGATTAACCCATCATAAGTTGGTAAGTATCGTACTATCGTAAGTTGTATAAGAGGATGATGTCATAAGTAATTATACATGGATATCAGACAGAAAGACAGACAGACAGACATATAGATAGATAGATAGATAGATAGATAGATAGATAGATACTAGCTAAATACTAGGGTAACACTTGACAGTGCACAAACTCTTAGTAATATTACTAATATTACTCAATTACTTCTGAAGTACCAATCATGAACAAATTATGAAATGAACAAACATAAGATCAGTATTTCACGTGTTATTCATTGCTTGTTCCTTCAATAGTTCACAAAGGTTTACAGAATTAACAGATATTGTAACAAACATAGTAACTGCTTTGGATAAAAGATGCATCATGATTCATTAATGATGAACAGACATGAGCAACATTTTAATGATGAATCAACATGAATTCAGTATGTGACTAAAACTTTGTGGTTACTTATTACATTATAGCTTAAAACGACATTATTTGTGCCCCGTCAATAAAGTGTTACCAATATCAGAAACTGAAAAGTAAATAAATTAACACGTTTACATTACGTTAAATCGACCTTAGTACGATATGGCGTTAAACACTGTATTAGATGATCACGCTCGCGACCATAGTAAGACTGGATGGGTGGATGTTGTTATCGCCAGCACCAGTCAAGTATCACACCGCATATCGCTAAGGCCGGGAAAAGATCAAAATTAAAAGTTTCATGACTACTGAATGTGCATCGTTATCGCACCATAGTAGAACATCTATATTATTACCATCAATGTCAGCAATATTATAATGATACATTTCAATGCTCAAGTGCGATTACGCAACACACGTGTGTGTGGATAAGCTCCATACATTACTTCAAGATAGTAACGGTGCAATTGCCAAGAATGACTAATTACTTAAATATATTATTATTATTATTAATAATAATAATATTATTATTATTATTATTATTATTATTATTATTATTGGTTTGAAGTATACATGTTTGAAGTATACATGGTAACTAAATGGATACTTACGCATTTTTGACTGGATGACTTTATCCATTAACAATCGCTTTTTGTATATTCTCAGGTCAACAAAGGGCAACGTTACCGGTTTATGAAACCTATAGTATATCTAGGCCTACGTTAAAAACAGAAGCAAATATTAGGTTATTCCTCTTTACAATTTATCCAGGTTTATGTAGTTATGTCATAAGTCAGAAAACTTCAGATTTACCATCACCCATTCTGTCTCTCTTCGCCTCTTTTATATCTCTCAATGTCCCATCTTTCCTAATGACAGACACTGTCATTCCACCACGGCGCCGCCCAGTCTCTTTAAAAAAGGAAGTGTTAAATCGTCTTTGGTCCCAGACTGCTCTTTGTACCTTTGTTGTGGAGAATTAAAATAAATCACCCCTTCCTTGTTGTTAAAGAACATACCCTGGAGATATCAAGTAATACACATTGTTGTGGAATACTTGATGTATTATATATGTCAGTCATTTGTTGTCTGCAGAGTCCTTCGGAGCCCGTTGTTTTAAAAAGAGTTCTTTAAATTTCCACAAATAGGCCTAATGCTCATGTAGTAGCCAAAACATCTTGGCAGTATTGGATATAGCATTACCACCTATTGCAATCAAGTGGCAGTTTTTAAAAGGTATAGGCTGTTTACTGAGATCCCTAAACTGAACTGAGGGCATACCGAGTTGCAATTATAGCATAGCATTCGCATCATTTATCCAATTCATTCGCTTTTCTTCATGATTCCCTCCTCTGTTGGCGATTATCATCTATGTGATTGCACTGCTGTATTGGCCTTTGATCTTAACTACTCAGGTATAATTGTCTAGGTGGGAGATCTCCATAAAGACTTTGTTGAGATGGCACGCCTGACCATAAACATCCTCGGAGTGGCTTTACAAAGCAGGGTAGCTAAAGATAATAATAAACCATTCTATGTGGCTGAATTTCGTAGTGATTGAAGTCATGTCTAATTAAATCGTATTTGGAGATAATTCCAATGCATTACGTTTTGTATAACTCTTAAAACTGTGTACATTTTTTTTTTTACTGCCAGCTGTATTAGCTGTCCATCGCGCGATCAACAAATTTATGTTTAGTAGTTAATAGTTAATGGTTATTATGCATATCTCAGCCGAATGTTAATGTGAATTGACTATGCGTTGCTCAAGGATGTGTTTCCCGATAATGATCGATCTTGGTGAATAAAGTCCTTCTTTATAAAAAAATCAATAAAAACATGCAAAAGGACACAAAATGAAGACCAAAATAACCTATTTTGTAGAAAATATAGGCGTATAAATGGGCTCAAAACGTAATGTTACTTCCTTGTAAAAAATAACAATGGTGAGCAACAATAGAAAAAGGAAGCAACACTTTTCAAAAGAAACGTTAAAACAACTTATTAGGGAGGTGTCCCCAAAACTACATTTTATAAAACAATTGCTGCATAGCACACACAGCAATAACAGCAGGGGGTCCAGCTCAACTAAACCAAACAAAGTGAACCTGAGATAAATGGTGTCACAACACTGACTTTCAGCAGGGAGTGCTTTTCCACCGCACCAAGTACAGCACTTTCGGTATGGTACTTTAGGTATGTTTGCTTTTCCGTTGACTTCCAGTCGAATACCAGTACCAAAAGTTTCAGTACCGAAAGGGTCCAACCAGGTGGGGCCACATACCATGGCAATATATGGGCTACATCACAGACCAGTGGCCAAATCCCCACCCCACCCCACC
>JAODKC010000048.1:8098144-8145047 GCA_026777985.1 Mormyrops attenuatus | reverse complement strand
GCTAGACTTAGTACCACATCAGCCTCAGATATACATATATTAGTCATAGATGACGCTGTATTCATATTAAATGGTGGTAAATTACTTGTGTTCTCTACTGTGAACACCCGTGTAAAGTGAACACCCGTTTTTTATTACAAATTTATTTTACCGGCTTTGTTGTCCCCAAAGTCATTTGGTTTAGCATGCTAGTAATCACAAGCTTAAAATCAATTAATATTGAATGTTTGCTCTGCCACTTCTAACCCCATGGATTATTTTTTATCCCCTATAGGAACCTATGGATACCCTTAGAATTCTGATTACCAAAACCGTCTTCCTCTCTGCAGCCCTATTGCATGGAAACGGAATGTTCAGAACACACAGAGCTGAATAAACAAAGGACTCATTTGTGGGCTTAGCAGAAGTAGAGAAGAAAGGAGGATGTTATGGTAGGAGTGTCAGGGTCAGCACCCATGTGTGTCCCTTCCCCGTTTGGCCAGCAGGCATCGCTGGTCATCCTGTCCCTTCTGTCAGTCTTTGTGCTTCCCCGGCTTCCAGTTCTGCCGCATGGCTCAATGTGTTGAGCCATGTGGCTACCTGCACATTCCTTTGTTGCGTGTACGAATCCCACATCCTCTGTCTTCGTATTTTTGTTCCCCAGCATTTCATTGTATGAGTTTTTCTAGTTCCCGTGTCTGGTGTTTTGTATTTGGTTTTGGTTTCATTCCTTGTGCCCCTGTTTGTGTTTCTGCCTGTATTTCCTAGTGTTAGGTTCTGTTTTCCCTATTTCCTTGGTTAATATTAGTTTCTTGAGTTAATTAGTTCCACCTGTTGCCTGTTCTTGTGCCTGCCCTTGTGTGTGTTCCTGATTGCTCGTTGTCTTGCACCCTCCCCGATTGGATAATTGTCTGTCTCACTCCTGCTGTCACATTAGCCGGTTTAGTTTTAGTATTTAAGTCCCTGCCTGAGTTCTGTCCCTTAGTGGTTCATTGTGTGTGGTTTGATATGTTTGTTGTAGTTTACCGTTAAACGTATGTATATTGGATATTCTGTTTTTGTACGCAGCCTGCTTACCCTTTGTTGCCCTGCCCCTTTTTGTTATTAGTCTTGTTTATTCGCAGTTGCGTTTGACCCCTCGTGGTCCTTTGTTTTGTTAGTATTTTCTTGTGTTTTTTAATTTAGTTTATAAAACCCGTTTTTGTTCTTTGAGCCACAAGTGGTTCGTCCACTCCTTCTGCCTGCACCATGCCATGCTCTCGTCCGTGCACCAAGTCCGCCCTGGTCCATGACACACAACATTCAAACACGCACGCATGCACCACAGACGTAAAGTTAAAAGTCACTCCCCTGGGTCTGGGCAAATGATACCCCCCTATGTACTCCAGGGGAAATCAAAACAAAACACAGGAATGCAAGGGTCCAGCGCATTGCTGGGTCCAAAATAGTGTTTTATATATATATATATATATATAGCAAGGTCCTCCACATTTACTGTACTTCTTCCTGACTTTATTATGTTGCACATTTGCCATCTTGCACATTACACACACATAACACTACCAGGTGCAATTTGTAATTGTTGCACTGTAAGGATTGCTATATGTATTATACTGTGTGTATGCTCAGTAAGTTCCTTGTCTTATTTTTCCATTTGCACTGTAAAAGTTGTATGTACCGCATCGTTTGTATGCACTGTTTGTCCCTGATATTGTTTGCACTGAACCACAACCAATTCTGGTATGTTCACATACTGGCAATAAAGTGTTCTGAGTTCCGATTTTGTTTCAATCAACTAGCTGTGCATGAAGAGTCACAGTCACGGAGTACTCAATTGGCTGGTTAAAACAAAATCTTGGTCTGGATTTTTACTTCCTGTACGTGAACTATCCGCCTATGCGTCGGACAATTATTTATTTAAACAATGGGGAAAAAAATCACAGTATCTAGATATATGTAACGGGATTGATACAATATTAAAGACATTTAAAATTTAAGGGTGCAAATATAAATTGCGTGAACAATAAATAGTTTTACGTCATTTGAAGTTTTTTTCCCAAATCTATGGAACATTCGCTGGACCTACTGAGGGTGCATTTTACTTGGATGTGCAGTTTGTCTGGTTTTCTGAACGACTCCTAGGACTTCACGTATTTGCTTGGGTTTCATTTACGTTTACCATCGGTCGGTAGGTGGCGTATGCACTTTTCATTTGGTGCCTAATACCCATAAACCCACAGGAGATGACTGTGAAGAACGCGGGCGGTTCTTTCCTTCCACTAGAAGCCTCCGTGGTGGTAGGTATTGCATTGCTTTCCGCTTCCCTTGTAAACTGTATTTGTTATAATCAAGCTTAAGGTTATGCGTGGTATAATATATACTTTAATAATGCACGAGATCTTCTGCGCAGTAATGCCTTGCCGTTGTTTTATGGTTCCTAGTATAATTTTTTAAGCCTCACTTGATAAAACCCACCACGTGGTAGCTCACTGATGCGTAGTGGAAGTACACATGTTATATCGTTGGTTTAATAAGCAGAAAGTCTTTGTCCAAAGCTCGTTAGAAGAAATGAATATTTTGTCTTACTGGGGTGTTTACCTTTATTATATTCTGAAACTTGATGTTAATGTTGGAGATTAGTCTTATATTAATGTCAAACGGTACATTAGAACAAGTTTTATCTGCGAACTATTTTTATATGCGAACGATCTCGGACATTTCCCAGAAAAGTCGTACGCGTTGAAACGGCGAAATCAACCGAGGGGAACGGCGAACATGTGGGTCACTAGTCTCTGGCACGTTGGGAGTCGTGGGCTATTGGATATTCGTTTTGCAAACATTTCCGGGCATTGGTGCTTTGGTTATCACACTAAGAAAACTTGTTTATTTATTTTTTTACATAATAATAGTGGACAAGTGTCGTTTCACTGAACGTAAAGCAACCTGAAATTTTAAATATGATGGATGAGTAATTTGACTAATTGGGAATGTGCCATGTGCTACTGCTAAAATGTAATTTAGTCGAACAGCGTTTATAGAATAACTGAGGAACACGCAGCTATGTCACTTTTTAAAATTAACATTACACTTAATTAAAGCAGTGGTTCCCAACCCAGTCCTCAGGGACCCCAGACAGTCCACATTTTTGCTCCCTCCCAGCTTCCAGCCAATCGAGAACACCAAATACCTGGTACAGGTGTTAGGAGCTAGTAAAATATCAGTGCAACCAATTTTAATACCTGAATAACTTTTTATAGAAAGTCAGTATTATAGTAACTGTACAAAAGTAGTGTTCCAGGACTGCATCTATAAAAATAACTTATTTTAAAGAATTGCATTTAAAACAATTTTAAATGTGTTATATTCATTTATGGTTTTCATTATTTTTTGCCTTGGAGAAAACCTACCTTAAATGTAAGTGTTTTGGAAACACCTTGCATAAGGAAATACATACAAATACATTTTGGTACTACATGCTTGTGTGTGTGTGAGAGTCTCTCACTCTGTGTCAGTCACATACATACAGACATACACATACACACACACATGTGCACAACTTACTTAATAGAAGTTCCCACAAAGCTCTTAAGATGGAATGGAGACCACTGGTAAAGTCAGCAAGAAGAACAAGCAGAACGTACAAAGCTGGGGATAATTAGGTCTTGTTAAATTTGTTATATAAAATACAGACAAAAGTCAGTCAATGAAGAAAGATCATGCACCACTCTGATGTTAGTGATGCTCTCTAATCATGATCCTGAGACTGACTTGAGCCCCTTACTAAGCTAAATGTAAATGAGTTAAATGTTCATATGGCTCGCTTTGTTTGTATCATTAGTGTACCTGTTACAGTTGTCACTGTTATGTCATGGAAAATGTTGGTCAGAGTTGAAATGAGAAATGGGAGTACGGATTAGATGGGCGGAGAAGGTGAGAGGCTTGTCTGGGGAATACAACGGTGTCATTCCAACAGCCCCCCTTTCTAGTTCCATTATGATTGGTGCAGTTAGTGTATATTTCAGTTAACCTCCCCAGAAAAAAAAAAAATCAGTGGATGCTGATGTTCATTGCAGCTTAAGGCATTCTACTTGGCAAAAGTTGAACTGATTCAGAAGGCCCTCACTTATTTTGTTTTGTCCATTTATTGAGGTTCTTTGGTGTTGCAGGTTTGTAACGGCTGAATCCGTTTTTTGACTGAACTTGGGAGTTAGAATTAAATGAATAGGTAGTAATGATATAGGAACTGTAATGCTGAATTGATTTTCCTCATGCTGCAGGATTTTGGACCTGTCTGAGGATTCTGTCATTCTGAAGCTGGAGATGACAAGGAAAGTGCGGGAGTCTTACAGCGACATGCCAAATTTGTGGGGAGGCTACACATTTTTGCACCAAGGACCTGGTTGAGAAACACTGGTTTAAAGCCCTGCATGATTTTGTGAGTGTTTTTAATAATCCTAGAACTCTGGTACAGAACTAATTGTAATGCAGCAGACTTGACAGTGGAGTTCTTCTTATTTCTGCTCAATTTTAGCCACAATTAGTGTAATGTTTTTGTAGTGAACACCTACTTCTGAATTTAGGTTCCACTAGTGTCAATAAATGTATGTCAGTAAATGTCCAGTATTTCACTCTGTGTACTGAACTGACAATAATGTGCCGTATGGTACACAATGAATATGTGTACTGTTAGAGCCTTAGTATATGTACCAATGAGCCAAAACATTATGATCACATGATGTGAACCGAATAATGTTGATTGTTTCATCTCAGATGTAGACATGCACCATTTTTACTAGATAGTCAGCATTATTCATTTAATGTGGGAGTGGACATAGTGTTTGGCTCATCGGTGCATATTCAAACTTACATCCAAGTCAGTCAATGAGGAGAAATCATGCACCACGCTGACATTTGTGATGCAGATAAATCATTTTCCTGAGACTAACTCTTGGATGCCATAATTTTATAATGCTTTCAGTTGCTGAGTTTGAAGATGTTACGAAACCTATGTTGTGACAACTAGAGTCATTAAAGTCAGTAGATATTGGGCCCGTTAACGGATGTCAGCCACTATATGCTTTGTATATCACCACTGGGTACATGTAATTTTGGCCTATTGCAAATAAAACCTTCCGAACATATACAAAATATTACTCAGTAAACCCTGTAATGGCCCAGTGAAGTGGCAAGATATGCCCTTGTTTTGATTCACAGGTTCGTCATTAGATTTTTGTGCACAAGAAGCAGTACTTGTCTTGTTTTTTGAATATTGATGGTGTTGTAAAAATGCAGACATCGGGACATAGGTGTATGATCTTTTAGTATGTAGATGTTGAGTGTTGCATAGGGATATGCCTAAGGCAAACTGTTTCACATGTACCTTCGCAGTCCTTCCTGTCTGTTTTGCTGTAAGGCTGACTGTTTCTGTTAATTTTTCTTTTTATCTACACTCTTGTTTTTCTAGGTGGTGGTACCTGTAACGAGGTAAAGGGGACTGCATTTTAAACAGCTTAGCTGTTATGCACTTTCAGTAGAGGTGAGGATTGAGTACATGTCTTAATTCATGTGATATATTTCTCAGAGTCCTTTCAATATTCAAGGGTTTTATTTGTCATATGCAAGCTGTAACCTGCAGTGAAGTAATAAGGTGGTCAGCTCCACCAAAATAATAGTATATAGAAAGCAATAAAGGCATAAAAAGTTACAGTTTAATAAACACATAATAAATAAGGAACAGAAAATTACTCTGACAAAAATGACTGGAAATGTATGTTGCACAATCGACCCTTCCACATAGGCGGGGTTAGGGGTGCAGGGTCCCCTCAGTCTGAAAAGACTGTAAAATATTTTTGGTCCCCTGTGCAAAGTGAGCATGCAAGCAGTGAAAAATACGAGAAAATTATGTGCCGTATGGTACACAATGAATATGTGTACTGTTAGAGCCTTAGTATATGTACCAATGAGCCAAAACATTATGATCACATGATGTGAACCGAATAATGTTGATTGTTTCATCTCAGATGTAGACATGCACCATTTTTACTAGATAGTCAGCATTATTCATTTAATGTGGGAGTGGACATAGTGTTTGGCTCATCGGTGCATATTCAAACTTACATCCAAGTCAGTCAATGAGGAGAAATCATGCACCACGCTGACATTTGTGATGCAGATAAATCATTTTCCTGAGACTAACTCTTGGATGCCATAATTTTATAATGCTTTCAGTTGCTGAGTTTGAAGATGTTACGAAACCTATGTTGTGACAACTAGAGTCATTAAAGTCAGTAGATATTGGGCCCGTTAACGGATGTCAGCCACTATATGCTTTGTATATCACCACTGGGTACATGTAATTTTGGCCTATTGCAAATAAAACCTTCCGAACATATACAAAATATTACTCAGTAAACCCTGTAATGGCCCAGTGAAGTGGCAAGATATGCCCTTGTTTTGATTCACAGGTTCGTCATTAGATTTTTGTGCACAAGAAGCAGTACTTGTCTTGTTTTTTGAATATTGATGGTGTTGTAAAAATGCAGACATCGGGACATAGGTGTATGATCTTTTAGTATGTAGATGTTGAGTGTTGCATAGGGATATGCCTAAGGCAAACTGTTTCACATGTACCTTCGCAGTCCTTCCTGTCTGTTTTGCTTTAAGACTGACTGTTTCTGTTAATTTTTCTTTTTATCTACACTTTTGTTTTTCTAGGTGGTGGTACCTGTAAGAGGTAAAGGAGACTGCATTTTAAACAGCTTAGCTGTTATGCACTTTCAGTAAAGGTGAGGATTGAGTACATGTCTTGATTCATGTGATATATTTCTCAGGGTCCTTTCAAGGGTTTTACTTGTCATATGCAAGCTGTAACCTGCAGTGAAGTAATAGGGTGGTCAGCTCCACCAAAATAATAGTATATAGAAAGCAATAACGGCATAAAAAGTTACAATTTAATAAACACATAATAAATAAGGAACAGAAAATTACTCTGACAAAAATGACTGGAAATGTATGTTGCACAATCAACCCTTCCACATTCTGAATTTTTGTGTCTCTGCTGGCCTTCGCTTGTCATCTGTGGCTTTTAAAAACTCTCATTTAATTTCTTATGCTGACCCCATTGGATGGAGTGGTGGCTTTGAGGCTAAGGATCTGTGCCAGCAACTGGAAGGTTGTTGGTCCAAATCCCATGAATGCCCAGCGTGATTCCACTCCGTTGGGCCCTTGAGCAAGGCCCTTAACCTGCAATGTTCTTATGTTCTTAATTGTTTCGCCCTGGCTATGACGTTAATTTACATCCAGCCCTATAAGGAGGTCCTCCAACTTACAGGGAATATCTTGGGGGCTGGTGGCAGAATTGGCACTCCAGCCATTGGGAAAAACCTCACACCCATTCGGACTAGTGTAGTGCTGAGGTATCACCTGCCCCATGGCTGCACTCAGGTTCTCATCCTTGAGGTGGTTTGTCGTGTGGTAGGTGCAGCAATGCGCTGTAATCAGTGCAAGTTCCTTACCTCTCTTGCCCCATGATATATCGAAGTCACAATGCAGAAGGGTCTACTGTACTTTGTTTGAACTACGTGCTGTATGAGAAAGGAGCAAGTATTAAGTTATAACTAACAATTAAGTAATTTAAGTGATCTAATGGCATGAGGGTACAAACTCGTACTGAACCTCTCAGTTCTCATTGAGAGACAGTAGCATTTACCAGCCCTCAGCCTGGTGGAGAGGTGGTTGTTAGGGTAGGTTGTGTCACTTTTGCATTACTTTTCCTGCAAGGTCTGAAGTAAGGCTTGCAAGGAGGGCAGATAAACCTTGTTGACGTGTTCAGCAGAGCTTTGCAGTTCAGGACGGAGAAATTCTTATAACAATCCTCATAGCTCTCACAATCTTCATCAGAGGATGAATTAATTTCATCACTGCTGTTGGGAAATGATTGAACTTGTTGCAGAGCTTCTTTGGTGAAAAATGAAGCATGCCATTGTGAACTGCCTGATTAGGTGTGTCATTTTACGTCATTCTTGGTCGGTGTTTTCACACGTGACTTATCTCTACCTCTAATGAACTTGTCATTGGCATGTACATAGCCACGCGTGCTTGTGGGCATGTGGACAGGTAATGATGCGATGAGGAAATGTGTAAGCTGATTATTTTGATAATTTCATATAAAAGCGGAAGTTTGTGTTTGTTGAGAGCACACTCTAAAAAAATTGTCGGCTCAACTTAAAAAATACGTTAACAATTTGCATGTTTTCAAGTTATTCCAGTGTAACTTATTGAGTAAATTATACGAGTATTTTAAAGTTAGACTATGCTGACGACACCCATATATATAATTCAGTTACACCTAATGACACCACAGCTATTGTCACTTTAGCTAATTGCTAAAGACCTGGATGACTGAACTTTTATCACTAAATGCACAGAAAACCAAGGTTCTTTTGTTTGGAAGCAAGTCTGCGGATAGCAGTGATATAATCTCTTAACCCTACTCTAAGGGGCTGAACTTTTCCCTCAGCAACTCAGCCCGTAACCTAGTCGTCATCTTGGATATAAGCCTCTCATTCAAATCTCATGTGGATGCAGTTTCAAAGGTGTGCTTCCTACAGTTACGTAACATTGCCAAATTATGATGATTCACTATTGAAAACACTGAGAAATCGATACATGTCTTTCCATACAGTAGGTTATTGTACTGCTCTGTTATTCAAATTGTCACCAGGAGCAGGAAAGTTGAACACACAACCCCTGCTCTTAGTTCCCTGCGCTGGCTCTTGACTGACTTCAGAGTTCTCCTACTTACATATATGGAACTTAAAAGGTCTAGCATCTGCCTAACAGAATTACTTAGTTTACAAGCCACATCATCCACTGAGATCACAGAACGCAGGTTTCCTTGTCATTCCACGTATAAATAAAGTGACAGTTGGCAGTGAAGCATTCCAATATTATGGAATGGTTTGTTAGCCTATGTTCGGGATGCCAGATCAGTCTCAAGTCTTTAAATCTTGACTGAAGACCTATTACTTCAGTTGAGCTTACCCGCTACTTACATAACACTGACTATGTCTGTTGGTTCTGCTGTACATGCCATTTTGCTTTTTTATTAATGTCTCTAGGCATGTTCTGACCACCCACACTCTCTGCCTTCCTTCCCACATGTCTGAATGGTGCTCAGATGTGCACAGTCTGAGTAGGAGTCCTGGATCCGTCCCATGGAAGGCTGACACTGTGGATGTGACTTACAAACTGTAACATCGTGGGCGCAGACTTCAATCTGCTACCCTACACAGACCGGCATGGAGAAATGACTCATTCAAGGACTTTGGCTTTGACCTTGATCACATTCTACACCTTGCTTTTAGCAAGCAAGCCCACACTATCTTTTTCAATAATGTTATCATGCCCAGCGGGGGTGGGCGCAGGGTTGGCCTTGGACCCCTAGGGGTTTTTTTTCTCCCTACTTGGGAGTTTTTGGTTTCTCTCTTCCGTTGTGACCTGACTTTCGTTCTTTAATTTCTCTTCCCTTTACCATGTTTTTGTATTATTCTGTCTTAATGATGATGTAATATATCACAACACACTGATGTAAAGCGACTTGGGCTGACTTTGTTGTGAAATGTGCTATATAAAAATTTATTGGAACATGATTGTATTCCTGTTTCTTCTATTATAAAATATTTCGTTATTTCTTTTATAATGTATTGTTGCTTCAGACAAATTATAACTATTTCCTGTATTATATTTTTTCTGATTTGTATTTTACAATCCATAGTCCACTTCACAAATACTACAATTATTCCTTGATTTCTTCGCTTAGGAATACTTGAAGGGTTAGGGTCAAGGTAAGTATGATCTTAACATTAAAACATAATTACAAGAAATATTGTCTGTGCAGATTATACTTTTGTCAGAACAAAAATTTTATGCTTATTAATAACAATACTCCTGGCTTTTATTTTTTGTTCGGGGACGACTTGAGTACGTTTACATGCTAAGTAAGAAAATCTAATTATTGTTAGTCAAATTCAATTCAATGGGACTCAAACTGGCCTAGGCGCTCTACGCATGCTCCATAGTCCCCCCCCTCCGGGATCCGGAACTAACAAAAGAAGCCTTGTGTCATTTTATTTGTCCACGCATCCATTGTTATTGATTTTATTTTTACGTCTGTGACATAAACAAGCTGAAGCCATATTGCCACCTATTGTAGCGGAGTCGGACATACTTGGATCAATAAATCGATTCCCCTCCCGTGCTTGGATACTAGGACAAGGACAGTAGTCCGATTAAATGGCATATTCGAGCTATAAACGTAACTGGACTTGTGCACGTAAACGTACTGAGCGGGATTACTTCATGGGCGCGATTAAAGGTGAAGTTGAAACTTGACTCGTCAACTGAGAGATCCGTATAACCTGAAATTTGATTGGTTCTTCTAGCGGAGCTTTTAATCAACGTAGACAAAACATTATTGTCGCTGCTGCCTCGCTTCGTCGTGGGCCACTCCGGTCTCGGGAACGCGCAAGCGAAGGTGGAGTGTGCAGGGACCGGTTTGGGATTGGGCCTGTATTTATTAAGCAGATGACGTGTCGCGCCCTTTGGCCAATCAGATATCAAAGCTGTTTTGCGGCTCTTTTTGAAAAACAGAAATGGCGTCGGAAAGGATTGCCGTGTAAGTGGGCATGTAATTAGTCGTTGGTGGTTTCTTACAAAAAGCTCTGACATGTTATTATATAGTCATTGTGTATATATGCTTTATGATGTATAGATTGTGTTCTTTAAAAGTGTTTTGTGATAATTTAGGTGACCATACGTTCCCGTTTGGTCTACGCGTTCCGGTGTTCCGAGAAGTAATTCCCTATCCCGAAAAGTTTTAATGTGTAGCAAACATACCAGTCGACATACACATGCTACACGTGAGTTCTATGTGATTTTAAATATCTGGTCACCCTAATGATAGCTGTTTTCTCGTTCGAAACGATTTGGACCAGCCCAGGTTCACCCCTCTTTCACCGATAATCGATTAGTATATAATAATCTTATGATCGTTAGAAAATTATTATATGATGTCCTCGATTTCGTACGGTGGTTATGTATATAATAACGGCAATAACAGAGTATTCGTTAAGTTAAATAAATTGTGTGGTCCTCTAGGTTGGAGCAGCAATGGGAAGCTGCTCGAAGAAATCTTTTGAATCTAGAGGATGCTCAAATCGCTGGGGAAGTGGAGCTTCCAGCCGCAGTAATGGTGCCCTTTCTAATTGTGAGTATCTGTTACATAAAGACCAAAAAACCCACCCTGTATCTCCACAAATCACACCGTCATGTGTCACATATACACCTAAACACAATTAAGTCACCTACTTCGAGATTTTCATCGTGATCACCAAACATGTAGAAACAAAGGAGAAACTGAAAATATATAAATCTTCAATTTTCAGATGTCCATTGCAATCTAGCATGGGTTTTATCTGAGATATTTCTATGTGTTATGGTCAAAATAGCTTGTATTTGCGTAAGTCTTGCCTGAGCAGCCTTATTTAAAAAAATCTATGGGACAGAACACGCAAAAAAATGGATGTCAGCATGGAGTGGTTAGCCCATTAAGCTATCCATGGGATGCTTAAATTCTACATCGTTCCTCCTTTGACTTTGTCAAAGAAAATTAGTGTTTGGCACAAGATTGTGAAGGGGAAGAAAATGATCATATGCTGTGAACAGTTTAGCGTTTTTTTTTCCAATTGTATAACATGGTGAAAAAAGGTTAACAGTACAGCTGAGATTGTACTTTTATGTGACCTGTGAAACCTGAGGGTGTATTGTGAATACAGCTACCCCCAGACAAAATTATGGCAGAGGAGCAAAGCATTTTAAAATCTTCTATTTATGGCTTTTTATGTTGGTGTAGTGGAATGTTGGCTGATGTTTCCTTGGTGGAGAACAAATATTCATGCTATAATAAGTTGGACACGATAACAAATGGTGGCAAAATCAAAATATGGCCTGTATAGCCAAACTGACTGAACCCTGTTTCTGCACATCTCTCTTAAGGATAGCAGGAGGAAGCTGAAGGTGATGAGCCGGCAGCTGTGTGTGCTGGACTACATGCTCAAGCTTCTGGAAAGTCTGGAGTCACCAGAGGAGCTGCTGAACAGCCCTTGCCCTGAGGGCACAGGCAAGGACCATACAACAGTGCACGTCACCACGCATTTACTCACACTCATGCATGGACATAATTAAAACCAAAATATTTCTGTTACATCTGTTTAATCACACAAGTACACTGTCTTAAACTCCTAGTGGGGTGCTTACAGAAGACCCTTTTCCATTTAATACGGGACACCTATTTCTTCTGAAGCAATGGAAGAATGCTAAAGTATTTCATTGCTAATTCTCCATGAAATGTTGCAGATGACTTTGCCCACGCTCAGTGGAAAGCTCTGAAGAATGAGCACAGAGAGGGCACACAGGGTGTGCAAGACTGCATCATGAGTATACAGGAAAAAATGGAGCAGGCAAATGAAAAGAGAGAGATGATTGGCCAGCTGCTGGTTACTTTGGAGAGAAAGGTAATAATTAGAGAATCTAGTTGCAGCATAATTTTCTTATCAGGCTGAGTCTTGGGTTATATAGTACTTATTGTAAAGGCATCAAAATGTCATTTTAATCGATCCAGCCATTCTGTAATTTTGCTTTCTGTGCCTTGAATTCCTATCTCCATGTTAGACTGTTCCATCCCTTCAAATTAACTTCCTGAAAGTGCACATTGCCCATCCCCATATTATTTTTAATCAGTCAATTAATTATCTTCCTAATAGATAGCAGAAGCAAAGGAAAAGGCAAAACAAAAAATGAAAATGGACAGAAAGACTGAGGTAGGTGTTTTTCTATGCCTTTCTAGTAGCTTATCTCAGTCAGGGTCACATGGTGTCTTTCCCAAGCAGCTTAGGGCACAAGGCTTGGGTGCTCTCTGGACAGGATGGCAGTCTTCATACGATGTATATTTTATTATGCCAGAGGCAGTCCCATATTGGCATGAAAAATAAATGAGCAAATGATTTTCTATTAAGTTTCCTATATAAGCCAAACTTTCAATAGTTTTTTTCCTCTTCATTTTTGGGTTTATAAGAAGCACTAATGATGTACTTTTCTAGGTTTTACTCTAGCTGTTCTTAAAAACTTGGATTATTGTAAGTGACCTGCTAGTTTGCTTTCTACCTTACACCCTGCTCTTCAGAGAGAGGCCAGTGTGAAACTGCAGGAGGTGCAGTCTGCCCAGGAGGCCAGCCAGGAAGCTCTGCGGGTGACAGAGCAGAGGATTGCAAATCTTCAGGCCAAGATATCCTCCTGCAGTGCTCGCATGGACAACTGGGTGCTACTTAGAGACCAGTAAGTACTGCAGTGTGGATAGCCAAGATTGTGCAGATGAAAGGCAGTGGCATTGTACCTTAAAGAATGGCAGTAAAGGTGTACCTAACCAGTACGTCTCGCTCAAAACTTTCAAACTATAATAGTTGCATAAGAAGATAATGTTGGATATTTGTACTGAATTAAAAATTCAATAGACAAGTAACAGAACTATTATGCAGCTCTAGATTTTAATTGGCTTTTGTATAACCTAACAACTTTGGGATCTTTTCAAAACTGAGCACTGACTGGGTTTTCCCCTAGGTTCCAGGGAGAGGGTGGGTGGTAGGGATGTTGAAAAATTTTGAAAAGGAAATCAAAGGTCGTAGGAGAAAGAATTTGTTGATTTATAAAATTTTACTGCAAATATCACAGCCCTCTTTTGAACACTGAAGTTTCTTACCTTTGTTGGCTCTATGAAATCTTCAAACAAATCATTTGTGGTCCAACATTCTGTTTTTTGCTTAGTAGTTACTGGTAGGAATGTCACAGTACCAGAATTTTAATAGTCTGTGCAAATACCAGTGAAATTGCACAATTCTTAATATACCAAGTCAATACCGCGGTAAAAAATAAATCCCATTTACTTCAACATACACTCTCTATTAAAAACACATGGTTTTACACCAACATGAAGATCATTTAAGCATAATTTTTTTTGAATGCCTAAGACTTTTGCACAGTACTGTGCAAGCAGGAAAAATCAACAATTGTGATTGTAGTTGACTGGGTCAGAGCATCTCCAAAATGGCAGGTCTTGCAAGGTGTTCCTGGTAAGCAGTGGTCAGGACCTACCAAAAGTGGTCCAAGGAAGGCCAATCGGTGAATGGGCCATGAGTCATGGGCACCCAAGGCTCACTGATGCATATGGGGAGCGAAGGTTAACCCACCTGGTTTGATCCCACAGGGGTCATTCTGGCTCAACTCAACAGATGGTCCATGCTGAACTATCTCAGAATTGAACCTTTTTGTTGTATTTTTGTTTACACCTGGGCCAATATGAAACATCCAAAATTTCTCTAGCCTAGCTCAAATAAATTTTTTAGTTTTTCTTATATGTTGTGAAGGGAACCTAGAGCTTTCAAATGATATACTGGAAGGTTGTCTTTACTGCATATAAAAAAACCAGGATGGCGTTTTCTGTTGTAAGGGTTTTGAGTTTAAGGGTTTCGTTTTTGATTTAAGGCTTTTATTGACAATTTGATGCTCAATAAAACCCTTAAGATAGAAAACACCATTCTGTTTTTTTAATATATTGTAAAGGGAGTCTAGAATTTTCAAATGACAGTGACAATATTTTCTGTACCCCTTGAGATTCAGGGCCTCTTGACAGATTAGAGAAATATATATTTTTTTTATCTTAAGCAGAGTACATGCTACAAGCTTGCACACATATTTGGAATTAGGCCACAGACTTGTATATCCACAATTATTTTCAGGTGCCTGGGTTTTACCGTTGCAGATATAGCCGTCTGAAAATGGCCGACCAAGCAGACAAAGAAGAAATTTCATTGAGAGATTTCAAGCCAGTGTAACTCGCTGGACCCACAGGACAACTACTATAGCAGAAATGGCTGAAAAGGTTAATGCTGGCTATGATGGAAAGGCGTCAGAACACAGCGTGTCACAGCTTGCCGCGTAGCCGCAGACCAGTCAGAATGCCCATGCTAACCCTTGTCCACCCCTGAAAGCACCTGCAAGGGGTGCCGCACGTGAGCGTCAGAAATGGACCGTGGCAGAATGGACGATAAAGGCCTGGTCTGATTAGTCATGTTTTCTGTTGCATCACATGGACGGCTTTTCATTTTTTCACTCTAACGTCCGACTGAATTTTCTGTAATGCATAAGCTAATGAGTTGTTGTTTATTTTATCCGAATGATGCGCTGCAGTTCCATTTAGAGATATGCTTAATCACAATGACTGTTCGCAGATGTGCTGACATCAGTCAGTCTTGTGAAGCTTGGCGCTACAGAGACTTGCTGTCGTGTAATGTGGTTTCTCATTCGTCACTTCCAGGCTGCAGCAAACGGTGCAGGCTACACTGGGCTTGACTGGCTACAAGCTGCAATGGGTGGGGGAGAAGAAGCTTAACATAGAGCTGTCAATCCAAGCATGCCAGCCATCCCTGGGGCATCTGGAGCCACTCTCTCTGTCACTCACCTGGAATAGTGATGGAACGTTTGACTTGGAGGTAACCGTTTTGCTTTTAATTAATAATAAATAACTAACTACATGTTTTTCAATAAAATAGGATACTTTTATTGTCATTGTACATGCACAATGCTAAATACGACTTTTATAGATGAAGAATTAAAGTGTAGTAGTGCAGTCATGATTAGAATTAGGGCTGCACGTTATTGGAACATTTTCAGATATTGTGATTTAATATATTTTGCAATATATATATATATATAATATATATATAATAAATCTCAATAGTTGAAAATTTAACCAAGTTCAGCTGAAATGGAGCATTTCTACCAATAATTTATGCCATCTGCTGTTGTATAATAATATTTAGGTTCTAGCCCTCAAAAATAAGACCACCCCAGTTTTTTAGATGTATTTTTTGGGGAACAAAGAAAGTCTTATATTCGCACCAAAACATATAGGAAAATGACAAATATATCATGATACCGCGGTTTATGTGTGCGTATTGAACCATCCAGGACACACTGAACGGTCCGATAGTATACCGTGTACTGTTACACCCTTAGTGATGACATTGCGTTAATCTGCACCGTCAGTCTTTGCAAGTTCTCCCTATACTTGTGGTCCACCTGCAGGGTTAGGCAATTTGTCCAGTGTGCCTGGAACATTTTGTGTGACTTAATGTAATCAGATCTGCGTCTGTTCTTTCATGTGCCGCATCTGACTGGGACTAGGGCTAAGTGACATGATTAAATTCTCCCACAATAAATTTCCCCAAGTGTGGGGGGGCGGGGGTGCGCACATAATGAAAATATTATCTTAATACTGCCCAAACATACCCTACACCTCTCCAAAAAAAAATTAACTTAACTCAAAATTTCACTGGCAAATTTAATCTATCAGACTGCTACCATTAAAAGTGTGGCTGCCAAACTGTCCACTGAAAGAACATGAATGCATTAAACTTAAACATTAAACATTAAACTCTCATGCATTAAACTTTGCCTTCAGACATAACACACAAGCCTTTTACATGATGAACACAATAAGACACCACAAATGTTCAGATCTGCACTTTTTTTTTCTTATTTGAGGAAGCACTTCTTTACACAGCATGTTGTTAGAGTATGGAATAGTCTTCCTGTTAGTGTAATGCAAGCTAAAACCTTGGATTCCTTTAAATCAGAGCTAGATAAGATTTTAACAGCTCTGAGCTATTAGTTAAGTTCTCCCCAAACCAGCTTAATGGGCCAAATGGCCTCCTCTCATTTGTAAATTTCTTATGTTCTATAAGAGCAACTGTAAGAGATGCTGCACAGGCCAATTGGTCAGTTCTATAACAGCCTGTCAAGTGGAAGAGTGTGAAAAAGAATGGAATTTAGCAAAATTGGAAATTCTGTATATGTGACCCCTAATCCTACTTGCACCTGCTTTCAGGTGTTCCAGGGCACTGCAGGAGTTTTCCCCGAGTCCTTACATGGCCCCATCTCCCATGTCAGCACTGCCCTACTTGAGGTTTTGCAGCGCTACCTGAGCCAAGCTGAAATGCTTGCTGAGATTCAGAACCTCCACTCCAGGTAAGTGGAAAATGACTTGCGTTGAATCGTGTGAGCCATCATCTCCGAAGTTTCGCGGTGCTTCCTCTGATGGTTATTTTTTCTAAGTAACAACCAGCTGTTATACATAAATCCATATAACTGCAGATTATTGTAATATGCTGCACACTCGTACGACCTAGCATTAGATTGATCAAGTGACCAACTTTCCTGTCGCTTCGGGTTTTATAGGTTCGCCATAGACTGGCAGCCGGCACAGCAAGAGCTGGTTTTCCTTAAGTCGGCGTCGGATGTGTGCTGCTTCCGTGTTGATGCAGGCTACCCACGCACTGGGAGCGTCACCCTTATGTCTGTGCGTGGAGAGAAGGGTCATGTCAGTATTGCTGCTCTGCAGGTAAGGCTCTGCTCTTGTATTTATATGAGCTAAACTTTGCAAAAAAAAATAAATATCGCTCTACTGATTGAAGTCTATAATAAAGCAGAATTCTTGTTTAAAATGTGAAATATTTACAAACTCACAATTATGCAAGCAGTAATAAGGTTCCTTCCAATTGATGAGAATTTATTAATCGTATTTGTGTTTACTAAGTGTTTCGGTCTTTGCACAGTGCACTAGTAGGGCAGGTGGGAGTTTCTGTAAAGATAACCTGATGATATCTTTTGTTTAGCCCCCACAGGAAAATCCCTCCCTGACTGAGTGGCTGGAATACCTTAGCAACTGTCTGTATATTTGACCAACTGTACAAATCATGCTTATAAATATTATTGCAAGAGCATAGGCATTGAGTGTATCATTTGCATCAGCTATGAGGGAGAGCTAAATACTCCTATAACATTAAAATGTTTTAAATGTGTTAATTACCTGTTTTGTGCAGCATCAGTGCTAGTTCCAGTTATATTTTACTGCAAATAGCTGCTTCATTTAATGTACATAATTAAAATTATGATTATGCTGTGTTTGACAGTAGCCATATTGCAAGGTAACTACCTGGAATCTGGGATGGATGCATAGAAAGCAGATTTAATGGTCCTGCACAGTGGGAGTGTTGCAACGCATTTCGCACATTTTGATGTTCCTGGCAAGGAAGGGAAAATATGCTCCTGTCATTAACGTCACAGTCTTTGGACATTTAATTCAGTTAATATCTTGTGCATTAATTTTGGGCCAGACATCATTTATTCGGTATATATTAGAAAAAAACTCTCAGTGGTATTAACTGAAACTGAAATTCATATCATAATAAACTGTAAACTTAATTAGGCAAGTAAAATTGCTCACAGAAAATGTTGGGATAAAATGTAGTCATGCCTTTTTTTCCTGTTTAGGTTAAAGGGACAGTTCACCCCAAAACTGACATCACTGTGCAGAAGATATGATTGGTGTGTGGAGTGACTGGGTCATGATTTCTGATGAGACTTTGCTGTTGAATTTTTCAGATGTATTTTTTCTTTTGGTGTGTTAATTGCCATGGAAAGAGTGCCAGTCAGTCCCATTATGTTCGAGATAAGACAACCGATATCTGCAAAACTAGGCAACTTGCAGCAGAACAGCCTTGATGGATAGATAGCACTAAACCCTCTCTAAAACGCGTCTTTTTTCAGTTTGGTGATGAACTGCCCCTTCAATATTTTGTTGCATATCCATTAATTTTCACAGCAGCTTTAAGTCTAAGTGCACAGGCTTCTTGGTTCCTGAGCTGACGCTTAGCCGGACTTTACGGTGAACTTCAGAATGCCTTTTCTGTGTGCTTCCTGATGAAGATTTGCATTCATCACAAGAACTGTCAACAGTGCAACCGGTGGGCAGTGGTGGCTTAATGCTTAGGGATGCGTACTTGTAAGTGGAAGATTGCAGGTTCAAATCCCCAACCAGCAAGGCACCACTGAGGTACCCTGAGCAAGATATCACCCCCGAGCTCTACTGCCCCCTGCTATGGGTCACATATGGGTTCAAGGCAGAGAACATTTCGTTGTTGTGCACTGTGTGCTGTGGTGTGTCAACAATAACAATTAATCACTAAATAATAATAAAAAAATACGCTAAATACAGTAATCAATAAATGCCAAGTCTGGTCCTGAAACTGCCACACATGCGCCTGCCTTTACACTCTCTCTGCTGTACTTCACAGATGAGGTATTTTCCGGATGTTGACACATGCTTTCTCCACACAGTTGCCTAAGCAAATAATTTTCCAATCGTCCAGCTAATGCCTTTTGGATGAGTGGGGGTGGCTGGTTTAGGACTTTTCCTATTTACTGCTTCATTACATTTTGGACACTTCATTTTCAATCTATCTGATATCTCCCACACAATTTCTAATTGTTAGAATGCCCTTTTCGCCGATTAATTCAGAGTCCAATTCATTCAAATCTGTTCTTTTCATTTTGAGTATTTATAGTTTATATTTTATAAATATATATTTTATATATTTCTTCATTTTATATTTATAGTACTAAAAAACAGCTCCATAATGTTAATAAAGTTTCAGATCTGTATTGTGACAAAGATGCTTGCACAGATTTCTCCTTATCATACCAGGCCAGCACTTCAGTATCACTGACAGACTCTGAGAAGCATATGGAGCCTTCCCCAAAAGGCAGGGGAGACAAGTTGCTAGTCCATCACTGAACACACATAAGAGAAACTAATGCAAGGACATGATCAATTGGAGCATGGTCCAGGAAGCATAGGCACGAGGCAGGGGATGTTCAGGATAGGGTCCATTGTATAGCTTACCCAACACATCACACATTATGGATGTTTTGGAGAAACTGTGTCCCTAAACTGCACGTATTTAGGCTTTGGGCCTGTGCCAACATTGCAAGTACATGCAAACTCCACATCCAGAGGATTGATGATACAGTTTGGACCCCTTAGCCACCCTAACATTCAAGTGCTACTTGTAAAAATGAAACCAGAAACGTATGTTTCTGTTAGTTAATTTACATGCCACTTGAATTTCATACTATACTCTTAACAAAAATTGCAATTTTCAAGCAATTAAGTTTTCATATATTTATAGATATTTGCATGATCACAGTCACATTTTAATGTACATGCCTGTGCAATACTGCACACATAACAGCATATGTAAAACACATAATATAAATTGTATGCATTTAACAGGTGCTTGAACGTACCCAAGACTGGCCTGGGTTTAGGAAAGAAGACCCTTGGAGCTGGGAGTGTTGTCAGTGTAGAGGAAGGGACATCTGCCCTGGTCTGTTCTGTCTCATTGTAGTACCTGTGCTGGGCAGCTCTTATGTACAGTCAACCCTGAAGGCTACATCAATCAGAACCTGAATCTTGCTCAGTAATCTTTGTTGTGGTCTTTTATTTGTAATTTTGGTATCTTATAGGATGATTCGCAAATAGATCCCAGTTATCATCCTCTGTGTAATAGAAGATAGGAGGAATCAAACAGGCTCCACAGGAGGCCTGAAAGAATTCTCTCCATGTTGTTTCCTCAAGTCCTGTCCCAACACTGAGACCCCCTCAAAGTGGCAGACAACAGGACTTCAAGCATCAATGCGGAAGGACAGCAGCTTTTCTGAGTGCATATTGTTGAGAGTGCGCAAATCGGGCAGCTTGAGCAGCAGCTTAGTGAAGCGTGAGCTGTCCCCGGGATCGTTCTTATTCACGAGGGTACGCAGAGCTCGAATCAGGCTCTCCTGGAGTAGCTCCACGGAGGTGACATTTTCGATCCCAGAGCGATCTAGGAAAAAGGAAAAAAGTAAGTAACCGGCCGTCGTCAGATTCATCATTTGCATAATTGTTAAATACAGGAATAAGGGTCATCGAAGTTATCACTGGTTTCTGGTTCTTAAAAAACCTAGGTCTTCTTACCTGCCGAAATCAGCACCACAGCAGTGAACAGGCCCAGCTCTTCTGCTGACAGCTCCAGTCCACTGAGCTTTTCACTGAAGTCAAACATAGTGCCTAGCAGGTCTCCCATGCCCATGTCACGCAGGGCTTCCAGACTGTAGGTGACGCCTGAAACAAAGGTCACAGTCTGTTCCTTCACGTTGAACAGGGAGGACAAACGCACCATCAGCACCTGTAGGGAAGAATAAAGATATATTACTGCAAATACAGCATTGAGGTATTGCCTGTTCTGACAGCTGGTAATAGTTTTACTTGTATTTTAGTAGGAAGTTAAGACCATCTGATTGACTTTTAAAACCTACCTCAAAGGTACCAGCCTTCAGCAAAGTGACTTGGTCATGCTGCAAAAGCTCACTGAAGCCAGGGATGTGCTTAGCAAACTCCACCACTTCACGCACTGCTGGTGTGAAGCTGAGTGAAAAGTCCTCCCAGATCTCCTGGGCAGATTTGCTGGGGTCAGCCTGTGGGCACATGTTCATTGGGCAAGCCTGGGGAAATATAAGTAGGAGTGGATTCAGTGGAAACGTCTCTGGTGCATCACAGCAACCACAAGGATGTAAAGATGTTTCAAATGATGTATGTAAAGTGGCTTGTTCTGAAAACAGGTCTACAGATTAGCTGGCATACTCACTAATAGGATTTCTTTACGTTCCTTCCAGGGACAGTTGCGATCCTGGGGAGCAACATTGACCCCAGGTCCATAGTGGCTCCCAAACATATTGGTGTTGCTTAGGCAAGGCCGATAACCATTGTTCTGGTGAGCCAAACCATGCTCTGGCATAGAATTATATGTCGATACATTGTTGTCATGACGAAAGATGCTGTTGAGGCTGTTGAGGTGGTAACCGCTGGGGCAGCAGTTTGCCTCATATTTGTTGAGCTCCCCACCATTGCGGAAGTACAAGCCTTTGTCCAGCTTGTCATAGGCATAGACGAAGGTCTCACGATGAGCCCGGGCAACTATCGAGATGGTATGTTCTACACTGGGGCTAGGGAGGGAAGCAGCAGGTGGGGATGGACATGGGCTCTGGTTGGGAAGGGGTGGTAGGGGAGAAACAGACATAGTGGCAGGTGGAGAAGGGGGCGGAGCCATGGTCTGGGCTGGGCGGGGCTGTGGGGCAACGGCCAGGCCTGGGGAAGAGGGGGACGTCAGGCCAACTATTTGGTTATTTAATATGTTGTTCATAGCACTCTGCATCTCTGCTAGCATGCGCTGCTTCTCCCGTTTAGGGATGCGGCCGAAACGCACAGCTGCGAAGAAAACAAAGGAAGGTAACATCACACATCGCTAAGGTGTAACTCGCGGCTGACGGAAGGCAGAGACGCAGAACTCACCGTCACGGGACATGCCTACAGACAGACACTTCTTGAAGCGGCACTGCTGGCAGCGGTTGCGGTTAATTCTCATGATGGTGCATGTCTCATTCTTCAGGCACTTCTTATATTGGATGTTCTGCTGGATGCTACGGCGAAAGAACCCCTGCAGACAAAACCCAGGGGTCAGCGCTCCTTTCTGCTCTTAGCCATGCAGATGAGCTGGCAGAGCCTGTATACACAGGACACAGAGCTTACCTTGCATCCTTCACAGGCATGAACACCGTAGTGGAAGCCGGAGGCTGCGTCGCCACACACTTTGCACAGAAGCACCATCCCATTCAACTCTGGTGAAGCAACAACCATAGAAGACGAATTGGTATCTGGGCAAATCCCTTTAGCAAAAGCTTCTTAAACAAATAAAACATCCATAATAAAGTATAGCTGCAACTTTGACAAGCTTATGCACAGTCTCTATTATATACAACCATAAGCCTCATCTGTTAGCTGTAAGCTAGTACTTACTAGTAAGGCTGACTACAGACTTGCTGGGGGAGGAACCAGAACCGCTGCACTCATCGTGTCCATGAGGTGATCCCCCAGATCCCACACTGGAGCTGCTACTACTCAGATAGGTACGAGTAGAATCCTGGGATCCACTGGGTGAGGGTGGAAATGAGCACCCAAAAGAGTTCTGCGAAAAGGCCAGTGACTGGAAACTACTATTCGAGTTTTCACTGTACATAGACATCGGGCTGGTGCAGTTTGGGGAAGCACTGGATGAACCGATGTAGGAGATCACACCCCCTATTGAAGTGGAAAAAAAAGAATTGCTCATGTCATCATTAGTTCCAATTACATTCATTAGATGTACATATAGCAAGGTATCTCTTGTCAAATATACGGGCTTTTGTGCATTTTTAGAGAAATGCTTTCAGCACACCGTGCTGCTTTATGGCAAATTCTAGTGGCTTTGCCTCTGTGACAGTTTCTCTGTCTCCAGAGAAAAACCTTTGTATGGTGTCACTCAGTGCTTTCAAAACTTTGACAACTGGAAAACACTCTCATGGGTTACAGGCTATACGAATAGGAACTAAGAAATCTTTATTTCAGTTTCAATGCTTAAACAATTATGACTGATGTTTACAACAGCTATAACATTTGTATTCATTTTGTACCATCTTGTTACATTAAACTTTTTCATAATTAATAAAAGAAAATAAAAAGATGTCATTTTTATCATGCAGAGATGTCCTCCGCAATGTAATAAAAACCTGTCATTTTGACATAAAGATGTGTGAATGCAATCAAAAAACTAAAAATGCCAACAAAAGTCTTGTATTTTGTTTGGTTACTTATGGTTAAGGTTAGGGCTGGGTTAGGGGTGACGGTCATCATGTTGGGATTAGAGTTTTTCCCATAGAAATGAATGGAGAGTCCCCACTAAGATGTAATTACAAACCTGTGTGTGTGTGTGTGTCTGTGTGTGTGTGTATTTGCCCTGCGATGGACTGGCACCCGTTCCAGGATGTACCTCAGTCTTGTGATGCTTGAGAGATCCTCTAGGCTTCCCCATGACTCTGCTCTTAAAAAGTGTTTATTAAATGGATGATAGATCTAAAGATACCAAACAGGGTAGGTGATCGACTTGGGGGTTCGGGGGTTGGTATATTTTGCAGACAGGGGTCCCCATCAGTAAATCGCTACTGATAGAAAATCTGGTGCACTTTCAATCATTTAGGCTAAAGGGCTACGTGCTCACGCTCCCCCACCCCCTGTACATCCCTGACACTACATACAAGTAATACTATCATCTATCCATCTACCACTGTGTTTAATTTCAGTATTATTTCAAATATATCTTATATATTACTGTTTCAAAACCAAAGTTTTACTGTTTTTGTTTTCGATATGAAATGTTATCAAAGTCCAATTCACTAAGTATAGCACCAGAAGAACAGCTGCAGAAAGCAGAAAACTCGTGTCCACCTGACCAGCCATGTGCGCAACGTGGATCGTCTTGAATCACGCCCTCCATACACGTGCGCCCCAGACCACAGGCTCGTCAACCATGCCAGCTAGTAGCAGGCACACTGCTCACACCGCCTACTCATTGTCTCATATTAACACGATCGCTGCTATTGCACGTCTTTGTACTGTAGAACTGGAAATCATTAGGCAAGCAACCCAGAAACGATATGAGCTCTCTTTTATTTCCTTTAAGTCGTTTAAGAAAAATATCTTATTTTTCAGTCAGGACTATTAAAAACGTTTTACAGACAAGCTCTGACCGTGTATGTGACAATACATTCGGCAATATATTTTCTCTAAATGCGTTTAAAGAACGACTGACATTTTAAAACTCTACTTCATCCTGAGGGAACGACACTGGAATGGGTTGTACCAATCACACTTCGGTTATTTCTCTTCCTGCTATCCAATCAATGGTAACTATAATACATTCGTCATCAACGGGCGTGGTCAAAGAGGCCGGAAACAATTATGTAATGAGGTAGCGCACCGCCAATAGGAAAAGAAGAAGACTGAATGAAAACAAAACGCACATGGTTAGCCTTGAAGGTCCATGTGAATAGGACGACAGCATCAGCTTTACCCGCATCAGAGAAATATCTGAACACCTGACTTTACCACGTTGACCTACTTAGCACGTAGTTTAGTGGGATTCATAACTCTGATCATTTTTGTCCACTCACATTACGCAAATTACAATGTTCGCACGTCACGACGTTGATGGTAGAGAATTGATAATATTCAAGTTTCAGCAACATAATAAACAAGCAACAAACTCTTTTTGGACTGAAGCCGTGTAGCACCGTAGCCTCCAAGATAACAGCGAATCTGTTTTAAAAGTGTATTTGAAGTACAACGAAGCAAACACTTACCTTTTCCTTGCAATATTCACTTACACTCATCGAAGTCGCAGTTAACGGTATATTTACCTGTATTGTTGTTTGTGTCCATCGACGTTGTCATCTTGAGCTCCAAAAGAGTCATACAGATATTGGGGATAAAATGACACCTCTAACACAAAAACATAGCAATATGTCTGAAAGCTGTGTATTTCTTTTATGTTAAATGATTCATTTCTTAAGAGTAAATATACGCTAGAAACATGACATTTTATTTGCAGTCCTTAAAACAGTTTCGCTATAGTCTCACGATTCATTAAAGTTGGCATCATTTCATGGATCTCGTATAAGCTTCTCTGAAATATAGTGCATTCTCAATATGAAATAATTAAGATTGTGTTTACGCGGTACTGCCACTTTGTCTATCGCTATCAGTCTGGTCTGCAGGTTTCTATTCTACCAGGTTCTGCTCGATATATCTCTTCGTGTGGAATGCAAGGAAGCACCAACGACACATGCGCAGTAGTTGCTTAACTTGCGGCACGAGGCTGAAAACGGGACCATGTGACCTCGGGGAGTGCCTCGTGGCCCAGTGACATACTTTTTCATAAGTATTTCTGACTTTGTTTTATTCGGCATATACAGTATATATGTGTGTGTGTGTGTGTGTGTGTTTGTAAATGTGGTAAATCCTGTAACTTTTTACCTCGAAGGGACATTTTTCAGCCCCCACAAACATTTCACTAAAATCAAAAAACGAAAAATGCGACAGGTCTTGTATTTCATTTGGTTACGTATGGTTAAGGTTCTGGCTGGGTATAAGGTTGTTATAGTTAGGATTAGGGTTATGCCCATAGAAATGAATAGAGAGTCCCCATAAAGGGTCTGTATGCAGACTCTGCGTGTGTGTGTGTGTGTGTGTGTGTGTGTGTGTGTGTGTGTGTGTGTTTTAATCTGTGATGGCTTGCACCTGTTGTTTCTGGGATAGGCTCCAGACCCTACATGATGAATATATTATTTATATATAATTCTCATTATTCATCATTAACTCCTCATTGACAGTGATGTCCTGAGCTGATATCAAAGATTGGAATTAGGGCCGACCCAGGCATTTTTTAAATGATCAGTATCGGCTACCACAGCCAAATGCACCGACATGTACTGCACGTGTATGTATATTTAAATATTAAAAGAACGGCCCAGACTTGGTATTGGCAGATATAAATATTGAATGGATCGGATCGGTGTACCAAAAAAGTGGATCAGAACATCTCTAATTATAAACACACACACAGAAACACATACACACACACACACACATATATATATATATATATATATACATATAAACATCAGAAATACAGTAGTATGCATATCTTGTTCGTGTTTGCAAAAAAAAAAACAAAAAAAAAATCTCGAATCCGGCATCTACAGTAAGCACGAGACTGTACCCGTGTTTATCCACGTGGTGATATACTGCCAGCCGAAATATTCCTAGAGGTAGCAATTTAACAACCAAGGATCGATCCATTCCAAAGATGTCTGAAACTGCTGGTTTTGATGCGGAGTTTCCGAAATATTTTGTCTGGGAAAAGGCAAGAAAAACTGTAGGACTGTTTAAATCAAGCACAAATGCAGGACTAGCTCATGTTCAGGGGCAGCTTGAAATATCACAGCACAAGCTGCTCCAGGAGGTAGAGACACACTAGAACGGTATTTATTTAATGTTTCAGTGTCTCTGTGACCAGAAAGGGCCTGTTGGAGCTGCTCTGACAAGACATTACTTCTCTGAGATTTGTAAAGTTTTATGCTTGTTGTTTTGTGTTTAGTTTTGAGGAAATGGGCCTAAGTCAAACTTATAAATAATTGTGAAAAACTAAATATGCAACAAACTGATAACACCGATGGTTTCAATTTTGCTTTGTCTCGAAGTAACAAGCAAAGCGGCAGCGGCGGCAGATTCGTCCCAAAACCATATGTAGGTAGTTTACAAAATGTAAGCAATTTTTTTTATATTACTTAGAATGATTATTGATGGTGTTCAGGTTTTGACACATGAACAGGATTTACGTAAACAACATTTTGAGTAAGATTTTATTCAGACCATTTTTCCTTATAATAAGAAACAACATGACCCATGAAACAGACTTAAATAGTCTGATACAAGGGGTAATAAACTCTGAGCGGTGGTGTTTTTTTATACTTTTTATATGCCAAGTTAGATCATTAACACTTTTTTGTCTTTCAACACATCCCTATTGAATAGCACACTGCACTTATAAGACAAATGCTCAATCATCTCTCTACGGGAATTGTCATGATCTGCCTCTGTCATGTCCCCATTTGGCCAGCAGAGGTCATCACTTACCCAGCCCTTATGTCTCGAGTTAGTCGTGTATATACTACCATTGCCTTCCTCCATCAATCAGTCATTCTGTTTGTCATTTGTGTTAGTTGGTAGTCCTCAGTGTACCAGTGTACTTCAAAATATAATAATATTTCTATATTTCATATCAATTACTAGGGCTCCCTTTCTAGTATATGATTTCTGCGCTCTTGCTCGCTGACGTCTAGTTCTTTTACGATTTCTATGTCCGTGAACCCTAGGAGGCACACGCACGCGCAATCATAGCTGCCAGTCGAGCAAGAGCTGGTTGGCTTTTGTCTTGCTGTCGGACCTGGGCAGTGATCCGGGTGCATGGAACAGTAGGCATATGATTATTTTTAGTTAACTATTAAAGCTTTTCACATATATTTAAAGGATCGGCGTTTGAAATACGCTGCACCCACAGGATACGTTTAGACCATTTTTTCTTTCTTCCTAAGGGTAAGTTAGATTTTACTTTATTTGAAAAATCATCCTGATCTGCAGTGGTGTTTTTAAGAGGGTTTTGGCCAACGATTCCGTCCATGCACAAAACGGTCAGCCGCTTTCTGCTAACGTGTAACGTGCTAACGACAGATCTGCATGGTTCACTTTATCGAGTCACCTTATCGTGCTCAAGATTAGCTGGTTTGCTTCGTTAATGTGTGTTCAGGGTTTGTGCAGAACGGCGTGTGATTCTTGTCAACATGGAGGAGGCGGGTAGAGCCTAGAAATCAGTAGTGGGGAACCCATTAATAGTTCGTCAAAATAGCGATCGAAAGACTAAACTGGTTAGAAAAAATCAACACGTGTCTGCACCTTAGAGCATATAAAAGTAGATTTTTCAAGATTTTAATGAAGTGTATCCATTCCGCTGTTTACCTTCGCATCTCGTTAAAAAAGGGGGGTGGGTGATTTGTTTTTATTTGTGGATAGTCCTGATTTTCTGTTCATCTGTCCATCCATTTTCTGAGACCGCCTATCCCGTTCATCGCAGAATTTTCTGTTCATTTCATTAAAACGTTATTTGCTCGGACAGATCATTTTATTGAATGAGTACACAAGGTCTGCGTTGAATGTGTTCAGTGAGGATGATACAGTTACTAGTTTCTATGGAAACGCGTTATCGTGCAGCATCAATCAACTTGGACCAGCAGTGCCGTCTGTGACACCTTTTTCACATTTTATACGTGGTTTGTGTCCATTATTATTACGGGTCGACCGATATGGGGTTTTCAGCTGCAGACGCTGGTTTAAAACAAAATTTTTTGGGGGGGCGATAGGCAAGACTAGGCCGATTTTAAAAGTATTTTAAAGTAGAAAGAACAAATAACTAACACGATTGCTTTACTTAAATATATACTTAAAATTTATAACATACAAAAGCAATAATACTCTAGGTACTAATCAGTTTAAACAAGTGCATGCAGCATATTAAGTTATAGAAAATAAAAGCAATAACAATACTTTAACTTTCTGACTAAAGTGAGAAATATTATGTTGAAAACTGAGATTTATTCGGCTTTGTGGTGATGTTATTCATCAAGTGAGTGATCCGCGTAGGGCTGTCGCCATATATTCGCGATCATATGCCGCACGCACAGTAATCGTAAGAGCCTATATGATGGGCATTAACTTTTGACCGGACGCCAGCTTTTTGGTTCTATACTGATGTCAACAGTTTGGTAAGTAGATTAGTAGTATGCCTAAAATATTACTAAAAGCCATATTGTGATGCGCAAAAGTCAGTGTATTAATTCGGAATATCCTTATGTTTAATAAACGTGCTGGACTTTAAACTGTGCAAAGTACTGCCACATCACCGATGTTTTTTTACTTGTTTATCCACAATGTCTCATCTTTAGAAAGATGTTGTGGCTCTTGGGCTGTCCCTTTCTTCACCGCCACTTCAGTGCGTATAAATCGCTTCCATGGTTTGCCAAAACAGTAGTATTTGGTGTGTTCTGATAACTGAATTTAATAAACACAAGGATACAAGACATTTATGCATATTACTAACTCTTGGGCATCATAATATGCCTCTCATTAATATTTTAGGCGTCCTACTAATCTTCTCCAAAATGTGGCTGTTAGTAAACGTCTGTGTTGTACTGGAAGGCTGGCGTCTGGACAAATGTTTGCCCATCATATAAAGTCTTGGTGATTATTGCACTTGTGTCATATGATCGCAAGTATATCGTGACGACCCTAACTGCAGGTAACAAAAACATGACAAATCTGAGTGTTTCATGAAATAGCATTTTTAAGAAACTTGTATACTTTTGGGGTGCATATCTCATGAAGGATGGCAAGTAAAAGGTCAATGTTTAATATGCAAGTAGGCTTAGTACACATATATATTTCAATTAAAAAAGAATAGGTGAAATAAATGAGTCACGATACAATTTCCATTCTTGTTATCAGTGTTTTTCAAAATATAGTGATATCTCTGTATTTCAGACCATTTACTCCTGTTTTCAATTACAAGGGCTTCCTTTCTAGTACATGATTTCTGCGATTTCCTGTCTAGGTCTTGTACGATTTCTATGTCCGTGAACCCTACGAGGCACAAGCATGCACAGTCGTAGCTGCCAGTCGAGCAAGAGCTGGTCGGCTCTGTTTAGAAGCAAAATTCCTTGTTTAGGAGCTATAATCTCCATCATATGCCAAATGTGAAATAAGTTAAAAATACTTACATGGCACATTTTGTCTTCGGTGTTCCTCACACTTCTTTCTCCTGTCTGATCTGCTTACTATTGCCTTCTGCAATCATATACATAGTAAGATAATAATAAATGACACAAATATGCAATATATAAGCAAGACAGTTGGGCTGTTGAATGTGAAGTGCACACGTAAACATTGAAATATTAATTAAATTTGCCCGTAAAGAAATCTGGAAAACCAAGGAGTGTTGCTTTCTTTTGTTAAAAGATATTACAGCTGGAAAGTTCAATATAAAGCTAACTTTACTGTGGTCTCAAAATTAGGTTTTAAACCTGTAACCGCTCTCGGGTAGACCTCCCTGGTATTCTCGCTTGATGATGTATGTGGGGATATGCAGATCTATAATGAAGTATTCCAGGAGGTAGGTCGGAGTTTAAACCAATTCCACAGTTAGCTTTATATGTAGTTTTCTGGCTGTAATATCTTTCACTTCTTAAAATATTTCTCAGTGCTTGTTTGCGCACTTCACATTCAATAGTCCAGCTGTCTTGCTTAAAGTCACTGGTGGTGAATGAACACTATACAATTATTAATAAATACATATAAAAACTCCTATATTTAAGTTAACTAGTTGCAAAATAAAAAATCTAATCACATTGGCGACCATTTTAGTTGCCATCTAGAGCCCTGGCTGCTGTGATGTCACATGCATACCCTTTGCAGTAGGAGGAGCATAAGAACATTGGATAAGAGGGTGATGGTCTGAAAGTATTGTACACTTTTAACAACAACTAGTAGCACAGCCTTTTACGATATTTTGAAAAACAGTTTTAAGTGGTGTAAGTGGCATTTAGTGGAAAATCCCACAAAACGAAGTGCACGCATTTGTGCGAGGCAATGCAAGTGCGAGTCCCAAAACGGTTTGGGACTCGTTAGCTTGGGCTGTTTTGAAAAATTGTGGGGCATTTTAAGCATTTACCACTTGCATATTTTGTCTTGGAAGATATTCAAATTGAGCTGTAAATGCATCAAAAATGCTTAAAACAAGATACAGTACAGTACAATTAATAGCCTAATTAAAGATTTTTTTGGGATACATTTTTTTCATTTGTATTTACTAGTTTAAAATATATTAATAAAAGATAAAGTATAGATATTTATATAATATATGTATTCATTATATTAAAATATTAAAGTAAAAAGAACTCTTGTATTAGAATCTGTATTGGTATCGATAGTTGGTTATTGGAATTGGATTGGAATTGAAAAAACGTGGATCGGCCCATCCCTAGTTAATTCAGCAAAATAATTATAATGTTATTATACAACTCCATGTTGATTTTCTTTAATTTTATATCAGCTAAGGGTTTATATTTACTGGACCTTTTTGACTTTTTGTTAAGTGCTTCCAATCCCTGTGACTGGCAAATGAAAAGTTTCCCAGTGACTTCATTACTATTACCACTGCGTAGCGTCTTTCCAAAATACAGGAAACCAAGAGATATTTGAGATCACGGCTTTGTTCCAACTTTGTAACCTCGAATCTAGGTCCCTCTGCACTCTGATGAGAAGGGCAGTGTTTTAACCGGCTTTCGTATTTGTACTACCTAAATAATGACCTTTTTTGAATCATGAGCGAAGAGTACAGAAAATCCTCTACATACGAATCTTGAAGATGCGAACGTGCATGTCCAATAGATAAAAAATTGCTTAAATAATTGCAAAATTATTCGCTGTTTGTGTCATCATAGCATGCTCCATTATCAAGGGACATGATAGTCTTGTTTGAGCCAGGGAAGGAACACACATGGGGCTTGGTCATGCAACCGAACCTGTCGTATTCATTAGGTGCTTTCCTGGAAGTTTGTATTTAATGCATTTAAATGAAACTGTCGAACATTCTGTTGAACAATTTTCTTACTGATTGATGGAGTGTCTATAGTGATACATACTGTATTGCTATCGTTTTGTCGCCGAGGCCCATTTCATTGTGATGCAAAATTTGTTTTGGGTTTTTTTGAGTTCAGGATCTGGAAACGTGACTGGAATCAAAATACGATGATTTTGATGTTTTTGCATCTTAGTTAATGTGAGAAAAACATTAAAGAATTTATTGAAGATTGTAGAATCTTGTATATCTAGTTCCAATGTGTGCATTATAATAAGAAAAACATCATTTTAAGGTTTTAATTTTGTTGGGTTCTCACTTTAAACTATGATCTTTGTCTTCTGGTAAAATGTTCCAGAAAGATAAAATGAATTGCAGCATCTGCAATGATTATGAATCATAATTCTCTACATAGTAAAATTTGCTGGTGGGAGCTGAGCTAAAGTTCCTGTTTATATATTTTAAATGTAGTTGGTGACCGTATGTAACACTAAAGCATAACGGCAAGCTGAATTACGTAATCTGCTTCTTTTACTGAGACAGTTACATGATTTGATATATTTTAGGGTCATTCCATATCAAATTAGCCAGAAGTGAAAATAATTTTTGTTTCAAGACTGTTTTATTGATTTGCAAAGATATGACAAAATTTCACCGGCAGTAATGATAATTACCACAAGAATTAGTTCATTTTGGGACTTAATCATTGTAAATAGCATTCAGATTCACATTGACAGTAGTCAAAACTTTCATAATGACTAGTCAGCATTTCACCAAATAGTTTTTAATACAGTGTTACAAATTATTCTGACACTCCTATAACAGTTATAAACGTCTCTACTGCATATATGTCATAAATGACAGGAAAAAGAATTGCTTCAGCTAACATACTGCCGGAGTGAGAAGCTCTTGAAGGGGGTGTTGTTTTGAATTTTCAGACATTTTCAGAGCCTCGTAGGAGGAGAAGTACATGAGATATAGTTGGTCTTACTTTTTTGAATTCTACAAAGTTAGCCCTAGTCACAAAGTTTCAAAGCCGTAAATGCCATATCAAAGGAGTTATGAATGTTGGAATTTGGACTGCAACACTGAGTTGGCAAAATGCATCAAATTAATTAAAAATGCAAAAGGCTGTATTTGCAAAACTATTTGAGATACAGACCTAATGTTTGGAATTTCTCCTTAGGTTTGGTATTGGAGCACCTGTGAATGATTTCAGGGGAATCTGCACCTTGTGTAAAATGAAACTTCTCTTTCAAAAATCTTAAATTTATTAATCAGAATAATTACAAGTATTTTATTAAATTTCATACATTATATTATATATTATACTTTAATTTATTTAAAATTAACCAGTTTTGTTTTGCTGATCCAGAACATCTTTAGTTATCTACAGTGTAATCACTTTTGAGTATATTAGTTGTTTATGTCTGTATTATAAGTTAGCTTGCTATAAGTAAATTAAAATATTGACTGTGTTGCTCCAGTGGTGCTAAAGTGATATTTGTTCATCCATCTATCTTTACTGTATTTTATCACCTGTTGTATGTGCAAAATGAGCAGTTTGCACAAGTTACTTCAGATATATGTACAAGTGTTTTCTTCAATAGAATTTTCATAACCGTTTCTTATACAGGAAGCACATGGCAAACCAGCATGCATCCTGGGCAGAAAGTGCATCCATCACACGATATGCAAGCAGTTACACACCAAGAGCAATGTTGAGACTTCAGTTTTTAGGCTCATGGGCAGAGCTAGGGAAGGAATTAGCCTCCGAGGTCCTGGACTACTGTGCTGCCCTCAAATTTGTATAATTAAAATACAGTTGCTGAAATATCTGTTGGGCTGTGTGGCCATGTTTTCCAGCTGTCATTGTCAACACAGACCCTCAGCACGCGTTATTGGGATGCTGGCTTTGCTAAGATGATTAAATAGCATTAAAAAGACTTGCTTGGGAGGCATGCGACTTAGAATTACAATTTAGAATTTAGTGATCATTGTTGACACACCACAGCACACAACAACGAAATGTGTTCTCTGCATTTAACCCATATGTGACAGTGTGACATAGCAGGGGGCAGCTAATTCAGTGCCCGGGGAGCGGTGCTTGGGGGTGGTACCTTGCTCAGGGTACCTCAGTGGTGCCTTGCTGGTCGGGAATTCAAACCTGCAATGTTTCAATTACAAGTGCGCATCCCTAACCATTAAGCCACCACTGCCCACAAAAAAAAACAATTCAGGGGGGAGCGCAAACGCAGTCCCCCACTACCAGAAGTCATGCAGTCGAGATTCCCACATTTTGGGAATTCGCAGGGGTCAGCACAGCTGCAGTGCGACGGCTGGGCCTCACCCCGGGTGAACCACCTTCGTGATCATGGCATCTCCCCTCAGATCATGGTATCTCAGGTACACATCACTGGCCATTCTACGAGCCCATTGCACTTTTATAGCAGGAGTCGCATGTGTTTGTTTTGATAAATGCAATTCTTTAACCCTTGTTATTTCTCCCTGTTGTAAAATGAATTCCCTAACCCCCCTCCTGCCTTTTCACCCTGTTCAGCTCTGACGTTGACAAGGAACCTGCTGGTTCCACTGACTCTTCCCAGCCCAGTATGAGCCAGCCTTCTGACTCCCCTAACCAAGCAGGTTTTTAGCTTTTAGCTTTTTTCTATGCAGATACACAGTAATGTTGATAAGAAATCTGGTTTTATGCAATAGATATAAATGTTTAGTTAGATCAAAATGTTGGTGTATATTGTGTGTGTGTCTGTGTCTGTGTGTCTGTGTGTCTGTGTGTGTGTGTGCATATATTGTATTGAAAAAATGTTACCAAGTTTTGTTTTCCTTCTCCCAGTTTTACCTTTCAGAAAACTGTAGATTTTATTAATAAGGCTTTGTAGATTTGTAGACTTTGATGCAAAAACAAATACACAAATACACTCGTACTCTGTTTTGTAATTCAAAATCAATGTGTACAGGAAATTCCTGAAGTGTGACGTTTTTTGGTAGTCCATTGTTGTCAGTTTTTGTCATTTGTCATACTTGAAATCTGATGGGGGAAGTGCATCCAGTAAAATAAGTAAACATTTCTAGAACTAACATTTCTTAGAAACATTGCCTGATAAACGCATATACACTTCTCACATAGCACATATATTTATATTTAAAAATATATATATGGTTAGATGCCCATAGTTATCCCTCTCTACTGGTGAAAGTACCGACAATAGGCACACAATCAACCTTAGACCAGTGGAAGAAGGTCACCTGGTCCAGTAAGTCCCATTTTCATCATTATGTCAACGGGCAGATACATCTGCACCGTTTCCATGTGGAACAAATATCTTGTTTCCTTCAACATAGACCTGGTGCCAGTGCTGGGCTGGTTCTCGCATGTGACTTGTGAGAATCGGCTCGTGTTTCTACTGGTTTTAAAAAACAAGGGAATGGAAATGTTACATAGGCAGAACTGAGAGTACTGAAGTGAAAATACTTAGCTTTTATCTGTTTTTTTTACTTTCAATAATGTGACGGAGTATTATGGTCACATTGAGGGGGAAAAATCTGAGATTTTAAGGATAAAGTCAAAATATTACGAGAAAAATTTTAAAATGTCATAATATGAGAATTAAATTGTAATTTCAGAAGAACAGCCTTCCGCCTGTGATAACAAGGAATGTGGATCAACTTGTGAAGTTATACTTTTGGGTAGGTGTAACAAATTACAAAATACTTACAGTCCTGGTCAGAATTATCGGCACCCCTCAATTGCAACTACAGAATGTGGAATATTTTCAGAAATAAATCAAATCAACCAATTTTTGTGTAATCAGAATATTTAAGAAAATGTCCAAGGTTATTAAACGACAACAACAAGAAAAGCTTCCATATAGTAAAATAAAACGTATAGCCATAAAATGTATGCTGGACACAATTATTGGCATCCTTCACTAATATTTGGTTGCAGAACGTTTGGCAACAATGTCAGCTTCTAAACATTTCTTGTAGCCATCTATAAACTTCTTCCCTCCATCTGCTAGTAGTTTCTGCCACTCTTCCACAGCTATGCATTCAGACTTTTAAGTTTGCAGAAGTCCCTTTTGCAATGACAGATTTCAGCTCTCTGCTAAGATTTTCAGTGGGATTTAGGTCAGGACTTACTGCTTGCCAGTTTAAAACAGTCCATAATTTCCTTTTCCACCATTCTCTTGTACTGTTGGATATGTGCTTTGGTCATTGTCCTGCTGAAAGGTCCAAGACTTTTGCCTCAAACCTAGTTTTTAGACACTGCATAACCCATTTTGCGGTAAAATGCCTTGATGATCTTCTGATTTCATCATTCCTTTGATACAGTGCCTCCAGTACCAGAGGTAGCAAAGCAGCCCCACGACATGATAGAACGTCTACCATGTTTTACTGTAGATAGGGTGTTCTTTTCGTTATTGGTGTCGTTCTGTCGTGTATAAACAAACTGCTACACTACATTCCCAAAGAGCTCTACTTTGGTTTATTTTTTCCATAGAGCATTATCGCAAAAATACTGTGGCTTACCTAAGAGTTTTTGCAAACATAAGTCTTGCCTTTTTGTGCCATGCTTTCAATAGTGGTGACCTCCTTTGCCTTCGCCTATGGAGTCCTATTTGGTTTAGTGTGTGGCATATAGTACAGGCAGAAACCACCACTCCAGATTGCTCAAGGTCAGCTTGAAACAGGGATTTAAAGTTCTTTGCCACTTGCCTTGTAACCTTGGAATTATTTTTTGTAATAGCAGTTCTGGTTCACCCAAACAAAGTCCTAAGGAAGTCTGAATATAATCCTTTTTTTAATTTAATGCCATAGCAAAGTTTTATATACATATATAAACACAATATATAGTTTTTTACAAGTAACAATTAAATGCTGAAATTGCGTTTTAAAATACGCTTATTTATTCAAGTGCAACTGAACATAAATATAGTGTAAAAATAAAATGTAATGCACAAGAAAGTCAGCTTGATAGTATAATTATACTGTAAAACAAAAGTATTTATCCACATGGTATCACTGCACTAAACGGAAACATTTATTTCTCCATCCATCTTCTGAAACCTAATTGGGGTCATGGGGACCAACCCTGGGTAGTCGCCAACACAACTACAGGGCCAGTTTAGACTCGCTAATCAATCTACCCTGCACGCTTTTGGACCATGGGAGGAAACCAGAGCCCCCGGTGAACACGGGGAGAGCGTGCGAATTCCACACAGAAAGGACCCGGGACTGACCCTGGACCTTCTTGCTGTCAGGCAGCAGCGCTAACCACTGAGCCACCACGCCGCCCCATTTATTTCTCTTAACTCTTATTTTTAGAAACCTAAACCAAAAATTACAACAAAAACTCTACAGACTATTTACAGGTTAATAGGACTGTTACATACGTGTAAATGAGTGTGCAGACTAGCCTCGAATTGAAAATCTCTCACCAGCCAGCTGACCAAAGTTGGTGACACTGGTCAGTGTACTATGAACTTGTCCCAAGCATTTATGATAAAAGTCTGTCAGATATTTGTGGGATTGAGTTATATTAGGGTGTCACCATGGCTGAAAACGCCTTCTACTGCAGCACTGCTGGCAGACACAGCTAAGACTCCTATGGCCATTAGTGAAGGAGAAGTGCTTGTATTAATTGCCCAGAAAAAAATGGAATCAGATAAATCAAAGTAGTGTCTTGGCTGTAATGCTGGACTGGCCACAACATCTCCAAAGTATAGGGATAGAGAGAAGCCTCCGCTGGGAATTCCATCAGGCCTGAGTTATTGTTAATTATTGTTGAGCTAACGTTACTTGACATTGTAACTTGCCGTTCTTTATGAAGCTTTAAATGTTGCACGAAGTTTGAAGTTGTTGCATTTCCATTGTTAATCTTAACCCCACATTCTGCAAGTGCCGATTCATTTGTTATTTATGAGAGTGTAGTTTTTTTAATTAAAATTAATGACTCTGGGGAATATTGTCACTGCTCGATCTGCAGTCCTAAGTTTGCACATGCATGCACTGCACAATGTGTTATGTGAATCCCATCATCTGAGTATTATTGTATGCCATTGCATCATTTCACTGCATTCCATGGCTGTTTACACCAAGCATACTTTGTCATGATGTCCAAGTTCAAGTCCAAGTGTAAGTCATTGTTATCCAAGTCATAGTCAAGCCTCAAGTCTTTTCAAATTTGTGACTTGAGTCCACATCTGTTATCTTGTCTTTACTATTGTGAAAAAGAAACTGGAAGCAGTCAGCCCCTTTTTATGTAGTAATACCATCATAATTGTATTCAGCTTACATTTTATGTCACTATATGACAGCTCTTGTTGTTGTTATTCAATAACTTTGGACATTTTCTTAAATATTCTGACTATACGAAACTGGTTCATTTGCCTCTATTTCTGAAGGTATTCTACTTTCTCTGCTTAAAGTTGAGGGGTGTCAATAATTCTGACCAGGACTGTAGGTTTTTGGCACACGAGCACTACATTGTCATATACAGAAGAGTATTTGGGCCACCTAAAAGGAAAAAAAAATGTAGAAAACATTTTGAGATTAAAGTCGAAAGTTAAACCGTAGAAACCTGTCAGTGACTAAGGTATCTGTAGGAGGTGAGCCATCTCATTCAGCCTGCCATTCAGTTGCTTTCTGGATTCATTCCACACAAAATGAAGGCTCACGTTCGCTAGGACATGGATTCCCAAACTTTTTAGTCCATGACCACAAAATAACAGTGCCAGAGACTCATGACCCCCACTAGGTCTCCAACCTTCATTATAGCGCAGACTACTGAGTCCCGACGGTATATTTTGCTGACTGGAGGGAGGAACTTGGTTGCAGTCACAGTTAAAATATGTTTATAGATATATTCTACAAATCATCTCGTGACCCACCACCTTGGTAACCACTGTACTAGGAGAAGCAATCTATAGAATTCGACCTTGACCTCAGAACTTTCTACTTTCTACTTTTTATTTCGATTTTAAGTTCAGAAATCCTGAGTTTTTCTCTTGGAATATTACCCACGTCCCCCAATTCAGTATTGTGTATTTAACTGACAATGGGCCTAATATGCAGTCATACAGTAATAACATGAAACCGCATTAATAATTCACACAGATGCTCTCAAGATGACGGGCAATGTAACATTCCTGATTTTTACATTTTTTTACCATTGATTTGATGAAGATGTAACCTAATTAGCATTAGCCAGAAGTCTGCAGTTAATCAGAAGGGTGTGATAACCAGTCCCACTTCTGCTGATGTCATGGATCCAAGTTATGTGACTAGTCTTTCTGTGGTGCCATGCTGGAGGCATTTTTTTGCCTGGGGCCAGTTTTTTTTTTTTTTTTTTTGGTGGAAATCGTGTTGGTGGGAACAGGGTAAAGGTGCACTGCATGGAGGGAGTGTGATGGCAATGTTCTGCTGGGAAACACTGGGTCCAGCCATTCATGTGGAGGGTGATTTGATGCACAATTTGATAAGGGCTAAATCATTATGGACAGACGACTGGGTCAGAGCATGATCGCAGAAGTAATGTGTGATGACACAGAGGGCGTTGAACCCTGTTCTATATGGAGCTACGTAGCCACAGTCCAGTCAGAATACCCATGCTGACCCCTGTCCAACGTTGCATGCCCAATGTAGTCACTTTCAAGTGTCGGAACTGGACCTTGGAGCAATGGAAGAAGGTCACTTAGACCGATGAATTCATTTTTTTTGTTTCATCGCATGCATCATGTGGACGGCTGGGTACATGTTGAGCATCTGTGGGATGAGTTGGGCAAACAAGGCTGATCCATGGCTCCGTATGGTCACCTGACCATAATGATTGTTCGCTTCTAATGGGGGTGGTCATAGTGTTTGACAGGCCTAGTCTTTTTCCGAACCACTATTAGCCAGACAGGCAAACCACAGCAGTAACTGATTGACTAGTTGTCTTAACTTATCCGTAGTCTTGCAATGGCTCCCACGAGGAAACCGCCATCAGCAGTGCTTCAGAAAGTGACTGAGCACCTTGAACACTAGGTGGCTGCATACTTCAAACTAAATTGACGGAACCAACACTGCTTTAGCAGTCCATGTTGTATGAGCAGTGATTACGTTTCGGCACGGCACTTGACCGGTAGTCCTTTAGAAAAAAGAACATAAGAAATTTACAAACGAGGAGGCCATTCGGCCCGTCAAGCTCATTTGTGGAGAACTCAACTAATAGCTCAGAGTTGATAAAATCTTATCTAGCTCTGATTTAAAGGATCCGAAGATTTTAGCATGCGCTACACTAACAAGAAGACTATTCCATACTCTAACTACACGCTGTGTGAAGAAGTGTTTTCTCAAATCCATTTTAAAATGTTCTCCCGCTAATTTCCACCTATGGCCACAAGTTCTAGTACTAAAATTGAAGTAACTTTGGTTGAACAGTATCCAGACCTGTTAGAACCTGATATACCCGGATCCCCCCTTAGTCTCCTTTGCTCGAGGCTGAACAGATCCAGCTCAGCTAACTTCTCCTCATAAGACATTCCTCTAAGACTAGGAATCATTCTTGTAGCCCTGCGTTGCACCCTTTCCAAGGCAGCAGTGTCCTTTTTAAGGTATGGTGACCAAACCTGCACACAATATTCTAGGTGGGGTCTTACCAAGGAAAAGAAAAAAATAGGACTGCCACCTCATTATCATACACATGAAGAAATCCAAAATAATCTGGAAATCCAAAAATGTCTAAAGAAACAAATCAAGCAAGCTGAGCCAGAAAAACTGGGGATTTGCTATTTTCAGGTTTTTGGCAGGTGAAATTTTGATTGCTGCATAAATGCTTTTATTGACGTAGATGTTTATGTGAGCCTGCTTTAGCCAGCGGGAATCTGTGGTTCACGTGCCTACATTTGGGACTTCAGTCTGAAACTGAAATGAAAGATTTATGGAAGCATGAGTAATTAGCATTTTATTACGAAATGTTATGAATAATACAGACCAATTATCTCCAGTGGTGGCAACATTTAATAACACCTGCAAATTATGAAGAAAGTCCAGTCCAACTGCAAATGCAGCTCAAAGAATAAAACTGGCATTTTTCCCTTAGTTTCCACATCACTTTCACCTTCAGCCATTCGTCTGTTCCATTTACATAATGACATCTACTATTTAGCTGCATTAAACAAGTGAAATTACATGACTAGTTGCACACAATGATTGTTCTGCAATTGGTTTTACTGATCAGAGTACCCCCATAGTGTGGTCCAGGATATTTGCCGATAGATATGACAACCAGTACATTTACGTCCTGCAGATGAAATATATAAATATCAGTAGCAGCCGGTGGTTAAAAAAGAATTGAGAAGGTAATAAGGTAACACATTTTTATAGTAAAACAGTAGTGTATTTTTCCAAAGAAGAAAGAAAATGTTTTTAAATGACAATAAAATTTTAGTAATTTGAGAGTCCGTTATTTCAGAGTTACTTCTTTCATAATTTAATCCAAAAATAGAGGAGGTACTACCTGTTCTACATCTGTCGACCAAAAAGATCTATCCACTGGTTATAACAAGATTACCTTTGCAGTTTTACACAACTCCTTAAATTGATTTTATCCAGCCTGATACTGACTAGGTCCAAAATTTAGTCTAAAACCAAGAGAGTACTGAAAATTTTATTGCCGCTTGAAGTAATGTGCAATTTAATGTTTGATTATATGGGCACAAAGAACTACAAAATTCATTTTAAAAATGTCACACATATTTCTTTTATTCTGAAATTGATCTTAATAGTAAATATTTTTTTTAAATGACCGTAATCTGGGATTTAGGTTGTTGGTTAGTGTCAGCCTCATTATATTTCTATGTTCCATGCCCAGCGGCCCCCCAGGCAGAAGTCAAACTGGCGGCAACTTCCGGAAAGAAGCAGAACAAGAAGAAGGTGGAAGAAGTGGTTGAGGAGGAGGAGGAAGAGTATGTAGTGGAGAAGGTTCTGGACCGGCGGGTGGTGAAGGGCAGAGTGGAATTTCTGCTTAAATGGAAGGGGTTCTCTGAGTGAGTAAATGTGCGTCTGCAAACTGACTTATTAGGACTTTCTCATCTGCACTAGCAGGCAAGCATTAAGAAACCTGTCAATTTAAGTTTACTAATGAAGAATTTTGCATATTACACACAGAAAATGTGTTGTCTGTTTTTCTGATGTTCAACATTCCAAAAATTCCCATCAAGCACTCAAGTCAAAAAAGTGTTTAAAATGTTAGATGCATTTGAGTTAAGCGTATGTTCCCCTCATCAGTGCAGACAGTACTTAACCCAAAAAAGAATGTATGGCCGTGCACAGAGTACTATATAGTTAATTCATCAACCGAGAAAAGATTACGGCATCAATCATTTTGGCAACGAGCAAAATGCGAAATTTGGACAATTTCATTTACATTACGAACCTAATTGAAATCTGCAGAAACCCTTATATTTTGAAAATGAAAACTTTGTGGTAGCCTACTACATTTATATTTGGTCATTCTCATGAACACAAGAATCCTTCGACGAAAAATGAAATGTTATGGCAAAATATGGTGTTTGAATTTTGTGCAGAGCAATTTGTGTTACTTATTAGGTAAATTAAAATTGTTATTTATAGCTTTGATTTAATGATCCCTCATCCATTTCCCCAAACAGGCACTACAGTTGCTTTTTTAAGATCAAATAAATCACAGCTAGATATAATGTTTTTAAATCTATTAACTTCATTGCAGGTAACCTAAAATAGACAGTTTAACGAGATGTGTGTTCATTTCCTTTTGTGCTGTATTTTCGATTGTTTTTCTCCGCAACCAACTAAATAGACATTTTAGACAATAACATAATGTGTCATCAAACTAATTTAAAAAATGAGAAAAATTATATGTTACGGTAATGAGTTTGTGCAAATGCCCCATTGTGTTTAAGAACGAATGCATATACTTCAGCTTTCTCAGAACAATTCTGTAAACAAGCAAATATGCCTAACTAATAGATATCATGTAAGATATCATGTAAGTGTTATTAATTATCAGTAGACTGAAAGTTTGGAATGCATTGCTGATAAAATAATAATGCAGTGAACTGCACAGTCCAATCAAGTTCATACACTGCAGTGTAGGGGGCAAAGTGTTTTTCCAAACCAGTTGCTAGTCACTGCAACTAAAAGCCCACACCTCTACCCCATTAAATGTATAATGGTTATGATATAGGGTACCTCCGTCTGTCTCACTCTTGCAGCAGGACAAGTAGCTTACATGCACCTGTGGCTTAGGATTGTGAGGACACATTACCTCTTTTGAACCTATTTTTGATAAAAAATAATTCTTTCAATTAAAATGAAATTGACCATTTGTTTAGCTTAATTGATTCACATGCAAAGCATGTTGACAAGGCAGATGTCCCTACATAATGGTAGTATGCTTTGTATATATTTCTATATACTGTTGCGTAACATAATTCTTATATTATTATATAAATTATTCACGTGTTTTGGATTGTAACATCTGTTTCTAAATGTATGATACATGTTGGAAAGTTTTCATTTTGTAATGATAATGAAATCATTTTGCAATATTGACTAAGTAGAAGCTCAAGACCTTAATTCAGCCCTGCAGAGCATGCGGGGGAAAAATGCACTTAAGTGCACTTAAGTCAGTGGCAGCGTGTGTTTATCGGTCATTTACATGCAACAGGCCCATATTTTGGTGTTTCTCCATCCAAACTGTGTGATTTGCCCAAGTGCGCTTAAACCCCATACTTAAGTCAATGGGAGAATAAACTTACATCAAAAAAGTGTGTAGCTGCGCTTGCCATGTATTAATTATGGGAGAATCGATTCCCATAATGAATACATAGCAATGTCATAATTAACACATAACTAAATTGTAAAATTACTATTTAAAAGGGAGGGAAAGTCAAATTATTTATGTTGTAAAGGTACCGATGCTTTAGTATGGGTCTTGGGTCACACTAAATGATTCTAAGAGGTATGTGTTTAGGATGGAGAAACAGAAGTAGAAGGACATACAGGTGCTGTGGGTAACTTGCATTAAATCAGTCTCATAAAAATACACATAAATGAATGAATTTTAATTTTAATTAAAATGACAAAATTTAGGATGTTTAAAACAGTTAAATCACTGTATTCTTACTTGCACTACGCTTAATTAAAGTGGCAATACGGGTGATTCAATCCGTTCCGAAGGTTAAGAATTCTTAATGTGATGGTTTCAAATTGTATCTGAATGAACACAAACAACCATTGCTTTCAATAAAAGGACATTTATTGAGACACAAAATAGTAAACAACTACGGATGACTAAACAGGCTAAATATGGTGATGACAAACATGCAATACAATAGTTTAGAGAATGGGTGTGGTTGTATGTATGTGAGTGTGTTAGCAACAGTTTCACAGACGCAGTTGCAGCATGATTTTATTTTATGTCAGTGAAAGCATGGCAAAAGGCAGTGATAGTGCTCTAGAGATTTTTAATGTTAATGTACATTTGATATTGTTTTCATATGTTTACTGTATTGGTATCATTGCTTTAATGTTTATATGCAAGCAAAACGTGCATAGTGCTGCTAATTATATATTTGGTTTTCAATATAAAACTTGTTGAAATTATTTCAGTTTGTGTATCACTACTTTTTGTACATTTTCAGCACATTTTCACAATGCCGCGATAATGCTGATTACTGCGATAATTTTGGTCACTATAATTATATTAAATTTTCATGCAGTTCCATATCTACTTGTGAGTATGATCAGTTGTGCAGTACTCAAGTTATGCCTGGGCAATATGTCTCCCTATGTCTATGGTCTAGCCTGCCTCAAAGAAGAAGAAAAGTTCGACCAATCATAGCTCAGGATTCATTCACCAACCCCCCCCCCCCCAAAAAAATTAAAAATTGCAAGCGTGGATGACTGACAGATGCATAATGTAATTTCTAAAGAAAGTATCTTGGATCTGCAAATTGACTTTCATTTTATCCCTCTCATTCTCCCTCCTCACTCTGGCCGGCTGGTTAGAGGACCATTCTCTGAACTCCTTTGCAAAGGTAAATCGGCTGGGGGCAGTAGTTGAGATTGTGAACTGAATTAAAATGTCATGTATGCAGGGCTTGAAGTTCATTTCTTGCAGTGGGGGAGAATTCCCCCCTTATGCTTGGGAAAGGGGGTCAATTTTGGGGGAATGCGGAAAAAAAAAAACTGCACAGATTCAATCACATTAGCCCCATACAGCCCAATAAATCAATATGAAATTAAGCATAATAAATGATTCTATTCTTATTAGAAAGTTTCTATTCATATATCCGCTATCCATTAAATGAATATTCTGATATCACCTATTTCCTTAAATTTTGCGTTCATGTTGTATTTCTGACCTGCACTTCGCTGTATGAGGCGACCAAGTCATAAACAAACAAGGAAGTGTCAGTGCGCATCATACGATCTGTGCAAATTACAAAACATCTTTAATAAATCACTTACCTCTTACAAAAGTGAAGTGTATTACTTTTTGTGCATGTTCAGCACCCTACACATTATGCCAGCAGACTGCGTGGGAATAAGTAAAATAAATATAAAATAAAAATAAAATGACAAATTGAAACCCATGTGTTAGGTGTATGTTGCAAGTGGAGTGGAGGATGTCAGAATGGTACAACAGAATGTTATTTTTTTCAAACTGAGAAAAGCCTGTTTCACTGCTATTAGTTTCCCTATTTATTTATTTCTCGTATCTATTTATTTATTCAACATTTAACTGCCAGACTTTATATTAAGCGACTGTAAATGGGTCACCTTTTGTTCAATTGCATTCTCAGTCGGATTTTTTTTCCTCAATATTATGCTTACAGTCAATTTAATTCATTAAAACTTTTCCTGACAGAGATTATATTGATTATATTGAGCTACTGTAAATGGTTGTTTTTTCAGGTACATGCTCGTTTTGAGTTTAGATTCCTATTAACTAATAAGTCGGCGATCCAAAATGTGTCTCTTTTTGACTGCACACCTGTACAGTAGATAAAAAGTGTGCACACCCTTGTTAAAATGCCAGGTTTTTGTAATGTAAAAAACTAGACCACGATAAATCATTTAAAACCGTTTCCCACGTTTAATGTGACCTATATCCTGTACAATTGGGAAAAAAAAAACAAATCTGTTACGGGGGGATATAAAATATAAAAATTAAAAAGCATACAATAAGCTGGTTGCATAAGTGTGCACACCCTTAAACTAATACTATGTTGAAGTATCTTTTAATGTTATTACAGCATTCAGTCTTTCTGAGTAGGAGTCCTTCCAAATGCCACATTTTGACTTGGCAATATTTGCCCACTCTATCTTGCAAAAACATTCCAAATCCATCAGATTGCAAGGGCATCTCGTGTGCACAGCCCTCATCAGGTCACACCAGACTTTCAATTGGATTTAGGTCTGGGCTCTGGCTGGGCCATTCCAAAACTTAAAATTTTCTTCTGCTGAAGCCATTCTTTTGTTGAATTGGATCTATGCTTGGGGTCATTGTCTTGCTAAATTCCTCTTCATGAAGGTTTTGAGCAAAATTTGACACGTTTTTATATCCACTGCAAATGACCTGAATTTTTTTTGGGGCATAAGGTGGTACTGCAGGACTTTTACCAAGTCTAGTTTAAATATTAGAACTTGTGGCCATAAGTGGAAATTAGTGGGAGAACATTTTAAAAAGGGACTTGAGGAAACACTTCTTTACACAGCGTGTAGTTGGAGTATGGAATAGTCTTCCTGCTAGTGTAGCGCAAGCTAAA
>JAODKC010000048.1:8075376-8088706 GCA_026777985.1 Mormyrops attenuatus | reverse complement strand
TTAGTTAAGTTCTCCCCAAACGAGCTTGATGGGCCGAATGGCCTCCTCTTGTTTGTAAATTTCTTATGTTCTTATGTCTGTAGCCTTGTGAGACAGGATTACAGCAAGACAGATCTCGGAAAGGATACAACAAAATTTCTGCAGAATTAAAAGTGCCCAAAAGCACAGTTGCCTCTATGACCCTGAAATGGAGAAATTTGGAACCACCAACAGTCTTCTTAGATCTGACTGGCCACATAAACTGAGTAACTGGGGACAAAGGGCCTTGGTCAGGCAGGTAACCAAGAACCTAATGGTCACTATGAATGAGATTTGTGGAGATGGGAGAACCTAACCAAAAGACAAACAGTGCAGCATTCCACCAGTCAGGTGTTTATGGTGGAGTGGCCAGATAGAAGCCATTCCTCGCTAAAAGGCACATGACAGTCTGCTGGGAGTTTGCCAAATAGCATGTTAAGGACTCTCAAATTATGAGAAGCCAAAATCCTCAGATCTGATGAGGATTGCAAAAGTATTGAGACACCTGCCTTTACACATACATGACCTTTAATGACATCCCATTCTTAATACATAGGATTTAATATGGAGTTGGCCCACCCTTTGCAGCTATAACAGCTTCAACTCTTCTGGGAAGGCTGTCCACAAGGTTTAGGAGTGTGTTTATGGGAAATTTTGACCATTCTTCCAGGAGAGCATTTGTGATGTCAGACACTGATGTTGGACGAGAAGGCCTGGCTCGCAGTCTCCGCTCTACTTCATCCCAAAGGTGTTCTATTGAGTTGAGGTCAGGGCTCAGTGCAGGCCAGTCATGTTCCTCCATACCAGACTCACTCATCCATGTCCTTATGGACCTTGCTTTGTGCACTAGTGCACAATCATGTTGGAACAGGAAGGGGTCATCCCAAAATTGTTCCCACAAAGTTGCGAGCATGACATTTTCCAAAATTGATTTGAATGCTGCAGTATTAAGAGTTCCTTTCACTGGAACAAGCCCAAGTCCAACCCCTGAAAAACAACCCCACACCATAATCCCCCCTCCACCAAACTTTACACTTGGTGCAATGCAATAAGGCAAAATACTATTCTCCTAGCAACCGTCAAACCCAGACTCGTCTCTTGGATTGCCAGACAGAGAAGCGTGATTTGTCACTGCAGAGAACACGTCTCCACTGCTGTAGAGTCCAGTAGCGGCGTGCTTTACACCACTGCATCCGACGCTTTGCATTGCACTTGGTGATTTAAGGCTTGGATGCAGCTGCTCAGTCATGGACACCCATTCCATGAAGTTCGGAGGTCTGTAGCTATTGCCTCTGCAGACAATTGGCGACTTCTGCACACTGTGCACCTCAGCATCTGTTGTCCCCGCTCTGTGATTTTACGTGGCCTACGACTTTGTGGCTAAGTTGCTGTTGTTCCGAATTGCTTCCACTTTGTTATAACACCACTAACAGTTGACCGTGGAATATTTAGTAGCGAGGAAATTTCACGAATGGACTTACTACACAGGTGGCATCCTATCACGGTACCACGCTTGAATTCACTGAGCTCCAGAGAGTGACCCATTCTTTTGCAAATGACTGTAGAAGCAGTCTGCATGCCTAGGTAATTGATTTTATACACGAGTGGCTATGGAAGTGATTGGAACACCTGAATTCAATGATTTGGAGGGGTGTTCCAATATAATGTATTTGGCCACAATTCCCAATGGAGTGTTTGTAGGAAACCAGACCCTGAGTATCACCTCATTAATACCATCCCTACAGTCAAACATCTGTGGGAACAAGGCCCTTGACCCCCAGCTCCCTGGGTGCCAAAACAGGTGCCTGCCCTTTGCGGCCAGCTTACTCTTGCCCCCAAAGTTGGGGAAGGTATAAAGAGAATTTCAGAATTTAAAGAATTCAATAAAGTATCAATTATTATGATGCTGTGGGGATGTTTCTCTGTGACACAGACTGGGAGACTAGTCAGGATAGAGTGAAAGAGTAATACTCAGGGAAAACCTCTTCCAGCATGTTCAGGATCTCAGGCTGGGGAGAAGGTTCACATTTCAATTAGACAACCCCCCAAAACATGCCGGCACAAAAACAAAGGAATGGCTTCAGGAAAACTCCTTGGAGTGGCCCAGCCAGAGTTTGGACCTGAACCCAATAGACCGAATAGAGCACACGATGAGCTTGTCCTCTGTCAGATTTTACATAAGGCGGCACTTTCATAACCTCAAAAAGCAGATGCAAATTCCTGGAAACGACGCAACTTTTGGAACTATCAAGCATCTCAATTGTTTCCCATGGACAAGTAAGTTGTCAACCTAGGGACCTGACTTGTTTTTTAACATTTCACACATTGTAAATAAAATTCATTCATGAGTAATGAAAGGACACTTGAGACTTCATGCAAGTTTAAGTTTTTATATGACAATTTGACTTTTTTGGCCTCAAAAGTTAGCAAAAGTAGAATACTGAGGAAAAGGCTGGCTTTACATTTTTTGCAAGATGCTTCTCACAAAAAAAAAAAAAAAAAAAAAAAAAACTGAAAAAATTAAATTTGAGCCAAAATATCATGGAAACCAAGTTAAAATATACTTTGAGATTGAGGGCAGCTTGAGACATACAAAACGGCAACTTCTCATAACTACCCAGATATGACATTTTATTCCTCATCCATCTGAAAACAGTTCGGAAAAGAGTTGTAGTGGATAGCATTAGGACATGGCTGCCCTACAAGATGTGAATATAGGAGCCTTTAAAAATGAAATCTATTGTGAGGTTACATCAATAATGTTGAATATAAAGAGTCGAATCCTTTTTCCTCATCCCTTTATTCCCCCCTTGCCTGTGGCTCCTATAGGGGTTGCCTCCACACATCTTGCAGAGGGACACCTCCACATACATTCGGATCTTGATCCTTTCTTTCACATTATAGATTCTTCAGCACCTGTCTTACCTACCCTGTTTGTCCTCATCAAAAAAAAAAGGGGGGGGGGGGGCAAGATTGCTTTGTTTGCTTTGTTTGCTTGCTGACCATTATTTCAGTTGATGTAGGTTATTTCAGTTGATGTCCAGGACTCACCCTTATGTGTACAAGTGTCAAATGAAAAGTGAAGACCATGTAAAGATGGAATTTTTAATATTTAAAATTGATAAACCACCACAAGGCAATCATCGTCATACCTCATGCCTCTAAAAGGAGCTTACTGAATATTTAGAATCAGTTTTATTTACCTACAGGAAATCTCACACTAACATGGTGAGATGTTCCCCATCATTTACAGCATCTCATTTTGGTTTTGCCCAGCTGTTGAAACATCCATAATACATAATTGTATCAACAGAATGAATCTGCAGAAATGGCTGCTTAAAATATTGCTCACACTTAGACCCAGTAAAAGCATGAGCTTGTCGGGACTGGGCAAGGATAAATGCAGTGACTTCAAAAAACAACAGGTAAAGATGAGACTGTACAATGGAGAAGACAGTAAACATACAAACCCATAAACATCCATTTCATAAACTTCACCACATAAGTGAGCGACCCTATTTCAAAGTGCATCATGGTAGAACAAAACGGATTTTCTCATTCTTTACATGACAAATTAGTCACCATTATTTAAAAACCTAAAATTCACTAGGTGTAACCATCATGGCTTGCAAGGTTAAGACTATCACGTATGTCCATGAATTAGATTGAAGGTGCAGAGAAGCATAATCCCTGCTCTATTATAGAGTAGTTCATACATGCTGCAAATACTATAGAATACTCCTCCCCACCCCTCCCTGTAGACATGATATACATTACGCAACATTTGAATTATACATGTCTAGATTCAGTCCCCAGTGTGCACACTGTTGATGGATTCACCATAGTGCCAGATTGTCCGTGTAGGTAAATCCAGGATCCTCACGGATCTTCCAGTAGGTTTCATTAGTGATCCATACCTCCCTGCCAGAAGAATCCAAAGTTTTCCTAGAGAGGAAAAAGGGGGTTTGAATACAAGGGGGGCAGAGACAAAACGAAACGCACACACCAAAATTATTTCTGTGATAACTAAAGACATCAAGACACGTATCTAGCAAATTCAGATGGGTAGTTTTCTATGGAAGCCCATTTCCACCACTGTGGGGAAAAAAATAAATAAAAAAAAAAATCTATAATATTAGTCGAAATTTCGATGTCTCGTTATTTTGAGATATTTATCTCAAAATTTCGACTTCGTTATCTCAAAAACAATGAGAAACTCGCAGTCACGTGCGCGTGCGTTAAGCAGCTTTACCGGACAAGACTGATTTGGAGTACTGATTTAAGTTAGCTTAACAGTTTGATGAATAGTTGTGTTATACCAAGCACTGTTCTGGATAAGAGCGTCTGCTAAATCCTGTAAATGTAATTTGTGCCGAGTACTTGCTGATCGAATGGATTTTTAAATAAAGCCGTGTCCAATTCTTTAGTGGTTGGGTGACGTCTTTTTCCTGGGGTTCTTTACAGTATTTACTAAGTATTTGAACAAAATGAATGAGTGAATAAGGAATTTCACATTGTATGTACAATAAACACGGTAGGTCATATCTGCTTAGTATCGTGACTCAAACTGATGCTGTAAGTGTAATATATCCATCCATCTTCTACTGCTTTTCCGTGTCGGGTTGCGGGGACTTCCCTCTCCCCGGCCACCTCACCAGGGAGGCGTCCAGGAGGCATCCTGACCAGATGCCCGAGCTGCCTCATCTGGCTCCTCTCAATGCAGAGGAGCAGCAGCTGTACTCCGAATCCCTCCCAAATGACTGAGCGTCTCACCCTAAGGGAGAACCCAGCCACCCTGCGGAGGAAACTCATTTTGGCCGCTTGTATTCGAGATCTCGTGCTTTTGGTCACTACCCACAGCTCATGACCATAGGTGAGGAGTTTGTTAAATATAAATATATATAAATAAATAAATAATCAAGTCGATATATCATTTTTTTCCCCCCACGGTGGCGGAAACGGGCTTCCATAGTTTAATATAAAAAAAAATAAATTTAAAAGCCTTGCATTACGCACTTTCCCACACTAACTTTCCCAACTTAGTTCCCGATTCAGAGTTTCGCCACATTTTGGTGTTGCTTTCCCACCATACAACAGGGACTGTGACCTTTCTGCTAAATAAGCATGGGAGATGCAAAAGCTCATAGGTTGAATCTTAATTTCATATGAAACCCAAAACAATGGAGGATGTTCTGTTCTGTCACACATTAGTTATGGAGGGGGGGCGATTTTTCTTCCGCTACTTCCATCTCCTTTCCCCACACTTCTGAGTAACTTCCAAGTAAGCATCAGTGCTTGTGGGTAATCAACCAGCAAGTTTCACTAAGGATCACCCCAGTAGTCTGAGGTCACACAAAAAGTACCTAGTCCTGAGTAGGGACTAAAAGGGTCCCGAGAAACTATAATCAGAGAGAGTTCCTGCAGGGGGAAGCGACAGTAGATTTCCTGGAGAGAAAAAAAAAAAAAAAAAACACTTCCTCTAGTGGGAAAGCTCCTATTGTAATTTGTTACGCAAACAGAGTAAAAGTCAGGGTTTCTTACAAGGCTCAGCCCATCAGTTTAATATAACATTAACTGTTGACTTAAAGAGGAGAGCAGCAAACCTGAAAAATCGGGGTATGTGCTCCTGGCCTTTTTTGGCCAGAAGTTTTCTCCGTTCCCTCTGCTTCTCCTCCACTTCATCCTTGCGTTTATCTGCCTCATTTACCATACCCTCCTCCAAAAGCCTTTGGAGCAAACCAAAAGTATGCATTTAAAATCCTGCCATACATGTGGTGAAGCTACACGTTACATGAATAGGCTGACAATTAACCCCTACTCCTATTATATGTAAAACTCTAGTGCTGGAAAGCTTTGGTTTACGGCTCATGAATCGAGCGTCCTAGACCTAAAATTCTATATTCAAAGGAATTCTAATTGTTTTTCTTTTTTTAAATGAAGGTAGTCACAAATCTAACAGGATGGATGCCTCAGAGGAACTACACACCAATTCCCTCTGCTCAAATATTTCACAGCACCTACCTCTGATCAGGGCGGAAGCGGCTGTCAGTTGGAGGAAGCAAAGTTTGCATTTCAGGAGTCAGCTCATTCATTTCCATGGCAAAGCACGAGAAGCCATAGTATTTAAAGTGCTCCTCTGGCTGAGGATCTGAAAATCATTTGCAGGTAAGTGAATCAGAAAACTTATCCTGAAAGGAATTTAAAATTTATGATGAAATCAGACACCTTGTATAAAAACCTAAACACTTAACATTCAATCTGAAAATTAAGCCGTGATGGGTACCGACTTCAAACTCACTGACCATGTACTGGATAAGTGGCTATGGTTGATAAAGCCATGAGTCCCAAATAATTTTATGTAAATTCTCTAGTAAATTTAAACCATTATAAAAGTATTTCCACTTTTTCAGGCATCCTTAACAGAGCCATTAAAACATGTTGCAGAGCACCATGCAGCTTAGAGAATGTTTTAGTCTTTTCATGCACAAGCGATTGATAAGACACCCTGTAAAGCATTTTTGTTATTCATCATGTAGCTGTGTTGATCATCAAAATGTAAAAGGATATGCAAAGGTTTAGGCATCTTAAATCAAGTCTCCCAGGCTGCAACTTGTGAAAGGAGAGGCTGGGAGATGGCTTGCCCGATTATTTAAAGGAATGTATCCTCACAGAGTTTAACCTGTAATTACTGGAATGTACTTACTAGGTTTCCAAATACACATTGGCACAGGAAAGGTGTCACAAAATATCCCCTCATGCCAGAGGCCGCCAAAACGGTGGACCACTTCACCAGACTCATTCAATACCTGTCCTTGTACTTCATTAATGTTGCTGTCTGTGCTCCAGTAGCGAGACTGTGGTTCAGGAAGAGTTTTGCGTAAGAAATTATGATTGCATGTGCTACAATGAATGCCTCCTTCAAAATTTTATTTTATCGTCACACACAATTTGCCGAAACGTCAGACTTAGAGATATCTACACAATAGACCATCTGAATATTTAGCAAATATAATTTGCAAACAGAAGGAAAAACTTTAAAAATTTTGGGAAAAGTTCCCCTCTAAGTGTATTTAAATATTACACCATCAGGATAAATGGTAATCTTTGTATGCAGGATGGGATGCTAAAAGATCACCAAAACAGGTCATTAAATAAAGAGAAGTAGACTGGAAATCATTTTAAAAATGTTGAGAAAGTTAGTTTAAATCCACAGCCTCTTCAGCGACTAACGCTTCAGACCTGAATGCCTTGAAGCTGCATAAAGGAACTGACCTTCACAAACGTGATCTTGCAAGTGCAGACATTGCTCTTGGTGTTGTGAATTACAACTTCACCATAATGTTCTAGCCAACGCTGCTGGCTGAGCACATTGTGGATGCAGGTGACCACTTTGTTCCACTCATAATGGTCACCAAACCTGTAAGAGACACACTTTAATCTGTAGCCAAAAGAGTAAAGCTTATAAAGCTTCTGGGGAGATCACATGCTGTAAGAAGATACCATCATTAAAATCACTGCCCTCATTCCAACTCACATCATCTACAGAGGAATCACCACTCACCTTGGAAGCATGACATTTACCATTCCAGTAGGAATAATTTCCAGGGATTTGCCCCAAAACTTGTTTTTCCATCGCTGATCTATTAAAAGATTTTTGGTTACGTGTGATTCAGTTGAATCGGGATCTATAATTTCAGAGTACATCAGGCTGCTCTGGCACCCTACCTTGCCAAAATGAGAAGTTCTCAGACTCCGCATGGCAGGCAGAGATGGGAGGGTGATGACTAACCTAGGAATAGTAATTCAGACACCAGGCCTTTTACATAAAGTAACATTTATTTATAAAGCAGCTATCACAGACAAGAGGTCACAAAGTGCTGTACAGCACTAAAACGCTTAGAATTACCATCAAGATGAAACAAAACAAGGAAAAAAAGTAAAAACACACTACTAGCAGTAATAACCGAATACAGGTAAAAGATTACAACTCTATTCAAATGTATTTTGAGAAGTCTTTTCTTGCTTTTTTTTTTTAATGAATCAACTACCTCGGCTGAACACAATGCTGGCAGGAGACCATTCCAAAGCCTTGGTGCAACACAATGAAAAGCATAATCCTTGCGTGTCCTTATCCAGGTACATGAAATGAGATCCTGAAGTCCAGACCCAAGTGTCAGACAAGCTGTGTAGCAGTGCAAGAGGCCAGTAATGTATTCTGGCACCTGCCCATGCAGTGCTCTATAGGTGAGCACCATTTTAAAAAACTGATTCTATATTCAACCGGAAGCCAATGCAAAATGTGGGTAATATGTGCTTTGCAGCTAGATTTGGCTAAAAGCCTAGCAGGTGTATTTTGAAGCAACTGTAGCCAAGAGAGGGAACTTTTGGTTAGACGGTCAGAAAGCATTACAGTAATCAAGATGCAGAGAGAGAAACGCATGAACAAGCATCGCCAATTCTGATTTTGAAAACTACAGTTCTCAGTTTAGAAACGTTTCTTAAAACAAAAGAAACAAGAGTGGTGAACGGATCTTACATATGAATCTAGGCTTCGAGACTGATCGATGATAATCCACAAAATTACACACTCTTGATTAGACAGCTGGAGAGACAAAAGCAATCTTAAGATTAATCTTGGAGTGAAGGTTAGGGGTGCAACAATTAGGACCCCAGGTCTTTCCTGAATCCAATTGCAGGCAAATATTGCGGAGCCACATTTTAATCTGTGGCAAGCAGTCAACCAGAATGGATACTTTCATTGATTAGATTTAAATTAAATATAGAGCTGAATATCATCTGCATAAAAGTGTTAGGAAACACACTAAGAAGAGTTCCTCTGAGACCGAGGATGAACGTATAAAGAAAACAGAACCGGCCCAAGAACAGAGCCATGTGGCACTCCACGTCGGAGAAGTATATGATGTAAAAAATAAATAAAGAACCAGCAAACACCAACCGAAAAACTCCTTTAGATAAGACGAGAACCAGTCCAGAAAGGAGTCAGAGATCCCCAGATTCTGCTCTATCCCAATAAGATTGTATGGTCCACTGTATCAAAGGCTGCACTAAGGTCTAACAATTCTAATACAGAACACTCTCCTGCATCAGTGGCCATTACTAGGTCACTAAAAACTAGGAAAATCGACCCATCGGCCCGGCCGATAATCGGCGGCTGATATTAGGATTTTGCCGATTGATATCTGCATTTTATTTTACCGATAACCGATATTATTACAAAGTGTGCTAATGCGGCTCCGCTACCGGCTCTTCCTCTGTGCCCGAGGAACCGCGCTGCTTCATTTAAAGTCCCGCCCATAACAATCTTCGATTGGCTATTAATCGTATGTCATCTAGCCAAATCACCACTGAAGCCTCGCTGTGACTCATACTCGTCACTCAAGCACAGCACGAGACCTTACTGAGAACTGAAGGTAAAGCAGTTCATGTTTCCCCAAGTGAAAACAATACAATCCTCCACACTGAAAACACCACGTAGCTCTTGTGAGCTGTTTCCATAATAAAAAGCCTTCCCGGTTTCCCAGTTATAGCGCTGAAATGTCGGAATAATGAACCTTGTTGCAGTGATATTGTGAGCATGCACTATGATGTGCATGCATTGTTAGTACATATAACCAAGTGTTAACAATAGAATTACCAGGGCTTATGAAAATTTTCAAAATACTTCTCCACCCCAACTTCCACCAACACGGCAAGAAAAAATAAATAAATAAAAATCGCCCTTATTAAATCAGCGGCATACACACGAAACACCTTGAAACAGCCACGTTCAAAGATGAAGCGGTCCATAGTTGAATATAATAAAATGAGTACAAAAAGTGTTAGCAAATTATGATAAAGCTGGAAGTACCTAAACCCGTGCAGTACATACAATACTCCTCCATACGAGGTGGTGCTAGAACTAAACGTCAATATAAATGACTAGACAAATGAAATAATGTCTGCACGTTGCAGAATTTGAAGGACTGTTTACCTATCAACATTTACTCACTATTATGCAATTAAGCAAAATGAATTATTAAACCTTTTAGTTTTAAATCTTTTAATTTGATTTGTCCAGCTCAGTCTTATAGTTTATTAGATGCTTTATTTAAAGCAACTCTGTTATGAATACTTCAGAATCTAAAAAGTATACACTTTTTGTTTGTATAATGAATAATTTGGCTATTAATTTAACATTTACAAGTCAATTTAACATTGACTTTAAATAGAGCAGCCTTACTGTAATTACTTCTCATTGCAGATGGATGCAAAGAAAGCGCTGTTTGGAACTATTTTACTCGTTCTACCTGAGTACCCATATATAATTACTTTGTTTTTTTATTTATTTATTTGTACTTTTGCTCTTTATATTTTATTTAAATTTAATGAAAAAAAAGTACTAAAGGCAATATTTTGTGTTGAAGTTTGAGATTCATTTTTTACTGTAAAAAAATGTACCGGTACCAGCATTGGCCCTGAATAACCAATATTGGTTGATTCCTACTAAACTTTGTATTTCTACAGAAATGACTCTGCAGTTTCCAAAAGCCAGACTGAAAGATAAACCAGACTTCAAAGATCTTCTGCTGCTCTAAGAAGGTGCCAAGCAACAACTTTCCTAAAACTTTAGCAATGAGACAAATTTTGAAAAAGGTCTATAGTTGTTCAGTATAGGAGGATCCAAATCTAGTTTCTAGTTTCTTTGGCTGAATTACAGAATGCTTAAAATATGATGAAACAATGCCAGACCTCAAGAAGCAATTTATACTTTTCAGCAAGTGCGTATTAAATTTCACCTGTTAGTCAAAATAGGGTTGGAAAAGAAAGCCGTTCTAGCATCTCTGACCACAGAATTAAATGAAGTGAGCAATTAATTCCTTTAAATGAGAGCAATGACCCTCCCCATTAGAGGACTTCAAGTATTCAGCTTTGTCACAAATGCTTGGGATTATGGATGAAGTCATTCATCCAGGGAGCCGAAAAATTAATCTTTCATTTTAAGGCCAATGAGTGTTGCAACATATACTGTTCAACGTCCACTGTGTGCATACATCCTGCAATTGAATGGGATCCCATCCAGGAGCACAGTAGGGATACCCTGGCAGATTCAGGGGCCCAGCACTGTACTTCATAAATTATAAAAATGTAACAAAGTTAACACACATTCTAAATGAGATGCATAAGATTAACTTTACAAAAAAAAAAAAAAAAAAAAAAAAAAAAAAATTTGACTAAAAACCTCATTTAAAAAGAGTGAGAAAAATGGTGACTATGCCTAAAGAAAGCAGCAAGTCCGTGACAGGGTGTACACGTACAAAGATTCCATTTCCCATATCTGCATGTCTTGGGTGAACAAGGAGACAGCCAACGCAAGGTGGGAAGAACATGACACTCCACAAACGGTACAAGGAAATGCAAATTAAAAATGCTTTGATTTCAAATGTGCTCACCTGCTCACTGACGTAGCGAAAACCTCGGTCTTCACGCACACATTCAAAAGTCTCCCCAAGCACAGGATTGAAGGGTTTGTAGCGGTTGCGATAGCGTGCCCAGGCATAACCAGAGATAGCAAATGCAGCAATATAGACCTGAAAAGCCAGCAGACAGAATATTCAGCAATTTCACCACTCAGAACATTATTTCAAGTAGATCTCAAAAGGTGCTGCATAAAAATTGTCACTCAACATATTTAAGATTTGTAGTCTTAAAATGGGATATCCCTCAATGTGGAAAGCCAAGATATGGCAGCTTGCATGAAAAACATTTTATCAATCCATCCTCAAAAAAAACAGATCAAGTGACTGCAATTATCCCCACAGCCTAGGGGCTGCAAGGGCACTATTCTAGCATCAGACACATTTATTTGCAATGGATCTCATTTACAGAAATCAGGGGATGAACTGGCTTAAGAGACAACTGGAAGTGGTATAAGTAAAAAAAATAAAAAAAAAAATTGCGGAAGTTACGTTCCAGACCCATCAGCGATAGGTGAAAATCCACGATATAGAAAGACCATATAAACGGTTTAATACAGACGCTCCTCTGCTTACGAATGGATTATGTTCCAAATGGCCTTTCATAACTTGAAATGTTTGCAAGTCGTTATTCAACATCATTTTAAGGGTATACGCAAATATAAAGAACTAGGATGCTGGGAGTACGGACGCTATGTTGCTGCGCAGTGAGAGTAGCCAGAAGTCGTACTAGGTGGAATTGGCGTGCAGAAAAAAAAATTAAAAAATTGATGTTGCGGACAGGAAACGGGAGCCCAAAGAACACAATTTGGACTTAGTCCTCTTCGTTCATACGTCTGAAGGTTCGTAAGTTGAAAGCTCATAAGTAGAGAAGCGTCTGTAGTTTAATACTTTGAATACTGCTCCCACATGATTTAAGAGCGATAGGTGAAAATCCACGATATAGTGGGGTCGCGATAGCTGAACCGCGATATAGCGGGGGATCACTAATGTATCAAGCCAGACATTTTGCTTTGTACAGAACTGACATCCCATCCAGGGTGTACCCCTGCCTTATGCCTTTAAATATCATTACTAACATTAACAAAATTCCATACTAAACTGACCTTTACTGCCATGCTAAAAGCCAGAATTTTAATCAGAAGTTGGACAAACCATGTAATTATTCTTCTTTTCATGGTAAAAATTAAATTGAAAAATGATCAGCACCATGTACTACATTAGGTAAAAATGAACTTGCACTGTTTGTATGTGAATTGTAAAACAAGAATTTCTGTAATTTAGGTGTTGTCACTGCACAAGCTTTGCATCAGATGTGTTGTAACTGGATTTATAATGTAATTTCATTACCATCCTCTGAAAGGGGTCCTCTGTGTGGTTGGCAGTGTCAAGCAGCTCTGAATACTCTAGCTCCTCACATAGCCTCTGCATAAGACACAAGGGCTCATTGAGAGCAGCTGGCATGGACACTCGAGACAAGTCCTTTCCAATGTTATTGTACAAGATGGTCATCAGCCCAATGTGACTGTTGTCTGGGCAAGGGGCAGGAAGGCTGGTGCGGCGGCCGGTGTCTTTGGGGACAATGGACACATCAGGGGCACTTGAGACACTGGCACGGTAGTTCTGGGTGGAAACCACTGTTGGGGAAAACCAGAAGTTGAGGATAACATCTAAAAACAAAGAATGGGGGGGGGACGCTAAGTGAAAGTTAAACAAATTCTAAATAGGGATCCAGCAGCTAACAAAACCCCTAACAAAAATGCACTGGGGGGGGGGGGGGGGTAAAAAAAAACCAACCAAGAAAAACCAAAGGCACAAATTAAAGGGTGTTTATTACA
>JAODKC010000048.1:8055637-8071809 GCA_026777985.1 Mormyrops attenuatus | reverse complement strand
CCCCCCCCCCCCCCCCCCCCCCCCCCCCCCCCCCCCCCCCCCCCCCCCCCCCCCCCCCCCCCAAAGCCCAAACTACAGCACAAATCACATCCCGTATTGGCTGAAAACGGGAGACAGCATTTTCCGCTACAGGACGGGTGGCAACTAGATCCAAATGCAAGCACCAAAAAGATTTTTAGAACCACACATATACACATTATATAGCAATTGCAGCCCAATGGATGGCTCTTAAAAATTCCTAAATGTGATTAAATAAAATGTGCATGATTGTGTCCCATAATGCACACACTCACACATTATGGGTCATATGTGCATTATGTGCTCTGAAGTGTATGAGTTTCCCTGGTGTAACCCTGCCTTACATCCTATGTTGCTTGCAATACCCTGTGCAAGATAAGTAGCTGAAAAATGGATGGTTGGATGAAAATGGTTGTCAGATGTTCCCTATCTGACAACCTCATATCAGGGTCAGTGTCAGACTCCAGTAAGCTCACCTGCATACTAATGCGACGTTCTAGGTCATTGTCAGTAACAGGCGAGGACTGCAGATGATTTAACTTTTGGATCAACTGGTTCAGCTCCACCAAGTCCAGCTGACACTGAGTGAGTTCTGTGGGAGTAGAGTTCACATGCTTGTTTGAGTCCAGTTTGAAATACAACATGGGAGAACTGAAATACCAGGTCAACCTTATCCCAGGAACCAGCTAGACACCACAGAAAAATGTAGGTAAGGGTAAAATAAAATCTGTGGTTCTAATACCCTGAGTGCAGTAGCTAACTTGATGATTCTGCTCCAGCCAGGACGACACTTTGCTGGTTAGATCCGTTGGATAGTCTTCTTTAAGGGGCGCTGATCCAGATGTGCTGCCCTGGTACTGAGCAGGAAAAGGCAGACGAAGGTGTTACACAAGATGGATTATTAAAAGGGAGACCATTCACCTTTTTTTTAAAAAAAAAAAAATAAATAAATAAAAATAAAATAGACTCACCATATCTGGCAGGGCCTGGTTTCGGTGGGCAAGGAAAGCTATTGTTGGGAGACCACTACTACCTACTGAGAGAGCCCGGAGCACCCCATGGTGCATACGCACAGCTTCATTCTTTTTGAAAATTCGATGAGCACAAAGCTTGGTCACCCAAATATAAAAGATCTCATGGCTTTTTGCCTGTGGGCAAAGGAGCACAATTAAAATCCAGCACTATTACGACCCTGATACTACATATGCACATCTACATACGCAGTGTCCCACAATAACCTGTTCCATTGTGGCACTGACGGTCAAGTACATTTTTCAGAAATACATATTTAAAGCAAACATACTTGCAAGTACAGACGCTCCTCTACTAACAAACTTTCAGACATACGAACAAAGAGGACTGCAAGTCCAAATTGTGTTCATTGAGCTCCCGTTTCCTGTCTGCAACATCAATTTCTTTTCTGTGCACCAATTCCGCCTAGTACAACTTCTGCCCGCTACGCCAGCAGCGTAGCGTGCATACTCCCAGCATCCTTTATTCTTTGTATACCCTTAAAATGATGTTGAATGACGACTTACGAACATTTCAAGTTACGAACCGCTGTTTGGAATGTATCTCGTTCACAAGTAGAGGAACATCTGTATCAAAAAGCTTGAGACCAGTTCATCTGAGTAACATACAAAGCAATTTGGAAAATAATCTGGAGACCCTGTCCCTCACAAGGCACCAAGATGCAGGGACGTGCACAGGGCAGGGCTAAGGTTGCCTGGGCAACTGCCCACCTGCCCTATTTGACTCAAGCCGCCCCTCCTAGAAAAAAAAAAATAGTATATTTTGTCGTGAGCTTTCGCCACGCAAAGACGAAAAAAGATGTGCAAGTCATCTTCGTCAGGAAAATGCTCTTTAATTTGCCGCGCTGGGCGGCGCTCAGTCACATACAGTAGCAACTCAACAGCTTGACAACTTAGCGCAGCTCCCTGAACGGCCCATTGCCCTGCACCCAAAATGCTTCATGTAAGGTAGAGAGAATTGCATATGGCAGTAACGTTACAGACTCATTCTGAGACTAGTTACTTCACCATCAAGCTATTCACTTTCACTCGATAAACTTCTAGGCAAAGCGAGTGGACGTGGCTGGCTTCTGAAAGCTCAGCCGGTCTGTTGCCCTTTCAGCTGCGTCGCGCGCATCCATGGCACGAGCCAGAGCCTAACTACCCATTACACACTGACGGTGTAGAAATGATTAACAACGAACTATCAATTTTTTTTATGAAATGAAGTCTGGCCTCAGTTTCCCACGTAATGAACCAGGCAGTTATCAGATAGCATGTTAGGTTATGACATGCTAAATGTTTTGGTAGGAAAAGTACACGTCTGCTGATGGTTATTCTCGAACATTTGTTTTAACAAGAAGCATAAATGATGGAAGTAATCATTTTTGTTGAGATATGCATTACATTAATTGTTTTATTCAAAATGGTAAAATGCCTAAATCCTACCGCTGTTTTGGGTGTTTGCGTGCTACACTAAGCTAGAATGCCTTCCGAAAAGAGGAGGATTCTGCTTTAAAGAAAATTTGGAGCAAGGTATGTTAATAAAGACTTAATAAAGAAATGGTATATTTTTCAGTTCTCCATACAGTCGGTGTGATTTATTTCTTTTTTCGGGGGAGGGGGTGCCCTTTTTTCTGGTCAGAGCAATGGCCCCTTAAAATTCCTGTGCACGTCCCTGCCAAGATGATCAGCTTCTTAATCAATATCATACCTTTATGTGATATAGATTATCCCCTGCATCCAAGTCAATCCGTTTGGATTTCTTGTTCACAGACATCACTGCTAGGCTGACATCTAAAGAGCCATGCAGCTTCCCTTTACAAATCTGGGGAAAAGGCAAGACTGTTTTTGAGGAGGCCGAGAGAGAGCATGTAAACATTGGACATAATGAATGCCAAATGATAAAAATAGCCCAAAGATGAAAAGTATGGGGAGAATTTGGCAACATTTAAGTACTTACATCTTGTTGAGATTTGGCATATCGGAGGGTCCCTTGCTCCAACACAAAATACCTCTGAAATTAAATCAAATGAGCTCAAGCACACAGCACAGCTACCAAATGCGCGTTTTGTTTCCCGCACCACAGCGCCCACCTTATGCCAACCATTGAGGGGCCACTTCTTCTTCTTCATGAGGAAACCCTCACACAAGCCCGGAATAGTCACATCGTGCAAAGACTCCGCACCTGCACTCACACTTGCAATATCCTCCACTACTTCCCAATGGCGAGAGTTCTGTGAAGGAAGCCTCAGTTAGCCTTAATCAAGCTCACCTTTATATGAAAGGCTTGTAGCAGCCAGTAATGTAATAACTACCAATAACTAAATTAATGACAGTTATTACATTATTGGCTGCTACACCAGCCAATAATGTAATAACTTCTTGTGAATAATGCAATATGATTGATTCAAAAATTTTTATTGGTTAGTTAATGCAATAAAGGTTGATGCAACAAGAATGGAAATATTCATGTTAGTGGCAGTTATTACATTGGCTGCTCCGACGTTCCAATATCTGCTTATTGAAAGAGCGCCACATTGGTAACCATCATTAAAAATGTAACTTGTTTAGTAACTAGGATTGATTTACTAACCAGTACTTATAACGGTTACGTTTTAATTGCACTTTATACTAAATGCATGCTAAAAAAAAATCTAAATAGAGATTAGTCAATGGTCGCACACACACACACAACCTCAATGACTAAATTCAACAGAACATTTTCCAAAACAAATCTAATAAAGATTAGTGGAGTGACAATTGATCACAATCACATGAAAGTGAAACTTACATTGGGTAATAAAAAGCCATAGAAAACATAACAGATACAAAGAGTGATGAGGAAAGCAGGATTCATTTCCCTGGCTGAATGTATTGCCACAAAACTGTGGTCCTAACCTGGTGGGAGTGGCGGGATGAGTGGCTACTGTTCCTGGAATGGGTGGGCTTACCACTCCCAGGCGGGGACTTTTCCAGGCCACTCATGTCTGCCTGGCTGCTGGTGAACGCGCTCTGCCTAAATGCAAAACATAAAGACTATTAGGAGATGTGACACATTTATCACCATGAAATACAGCACAACCCCCCCCATACACAGATAAAGCCATAATGATTAACAATTTAGAACACACAACAGTGAAAATTTTGCCAAATTAGTTGACAGGTAGTTAAAAAAAAAAAAAAAAAAATTTACATGGTGAACAGTAAATGAGACTAAAGGATGCACCTGCACTGACACGGGTAACATTATGTAATACAGGGCCAAAGGCAATCTACTTAGAAAAACTGAGTAACCCGTTGAGGGTGTTTTCTGGATTGAAATACACACACATGTATACCAGCTGCATTTTATATGTATCATGTGACCAGTTAGAGAAAAAGATTAGACTGTTGCAGATAATTAAACAAACAAGCATGTAAATGCAAGAGTCAAAGGTGCAAATAGAAAAACATGCTACAACTATAGTACAGAAAGTTACGTTTAAGTTATGAAAATGAAATATATCCTCCGAGTTAAGCAATATTCCATTTTGCCAGCAGTAAATTAATAGTAGGCAGACAATCAAATCACTGAAAATTCATAACATTTTTAGCATAATCAAAATGCTACACACTTGGTTAGCAGCTCTTATGCTTGTGTTTTTATAAACAAGGGAGGTAGCATTACACCAAATCCCACCCAAATCGGCATCAGCAAACTACCCCGGAGTCAAAGCAAGAACCGACTTAATTGGAATAATCCTCTTGCCTTCCAAGTCATGATGTTGGTGGAAATATGTTTAAAATCGCTATTTGATCAATTTCAAGTCAAAAGGAAGATGCAATGCAAAGGATTATCCAATTTGAAAAATACGTTTGCATTGTAAACTACAGTTTAAGAGAGAGAATGCAGCACAATAAAAAGAAAGTTATGTTAAAACAGCATGTTACAAATACAAGTACTTTGTCTATGCTGTTTAAGGGTATTATAAAAAGTGGAAATACAGCTAAACCATATTAACATCAGCAATTACTGGCATTTTTGTAGGCTACCAATGAATTTTTCCGCCCAAACAATGGATTTTAAACTCCAGATTTTGTCACAAAAGTGATTGTGGAGTAGCATTTCATAAACCAAAGAACTGGCTCTCGTAATAGTTCCAAATGACTTGTACAAGTAGCTCGAATTCATTTAAGAGTTAACTCCATGTGACCAATGCAGTGATGAACAAACAAGTTAGTGATCAAACCAGTTTTAGCTCTGCTACAAGAATGCAACAGAGCAGCTTAGTGATGGTAGCATAATTCACATACTGTACAACTTGCCAAGTTATTTTACACGTTTGTTTCATCCACAACAGAAAGGACGACAAAGTTAGATGAATTACGAGACTCATGGTCCCAGAACAGTGCGTGGAATGCGGAGCTGTTCCAGATTACTGATGTAATACACCAGTTATGACAAGAATATGACCAACAGTTACAATGGACTAAAGACTACATCAACTTTCACAAAGACACTAATTTAAGATGCTTAACTTATACGGTATGCATGGCTTGCCCTGTGGTGCACTACTCAAATTCTGAACTTGAGACTTTGCTGACAAGTCCCAAGATAATTTCTGCCATCTTTCTGCAGAAACTTATTCTCAGCATCCATCCACATCACTTATCCAAGAGCCCATCCCAGACAATGGCCCATAAGGGAAGGGACTCCCAGGATGTGACGGCAGCCCATCATAGGACACACATCCAAATTGACTGCATGGAAACCGGGTGACGCGAACAAAACTCAAAGATGACAGGGTGAACTTGCCAACTGCACATTCTGAGCCAGAAGCAGGACCCTGAACATCCAAGGCATCAGTGTTAACCACTGAGTCTACTGTAGCCACTCATACCAAACAAATCCCATCATCAGATGCCATGTGGGCAGTACAAGATGTACATAAAATATTCTTCAGAAGCAGCTGCTCAATGATAGGGGATTGTTGCCGGTTTTTGCTTAAATTCAGAATTGATTTTTCAAGCATGCAAAGTCCTAATTTTAGGTATACATCTACACCTAACCCTATAGTATTTCCAAAGGGCTTAACAGCATGAGATACATCACAATTACAAAGAAAAGCAAGTAAATTAAAATATTATAGGTACTTGGTGACTATTTTTCCAATATTAAATGTCAGGTTTTAGTAATGTTACATTTCAGTAGCCTGCAAGATAAGACTTTGCATTTCTAACAACTTAAAGTACAGCAAATTTCTTCAAATGCATTTTACCATTTGTGCTGTTACTGCTTTGTCCTCATAACAGGTTTGCTTTTATGTAGAACTATATTAGGGAAAACACTTCATTCAGTGAAGGGTAGACTGGCAAAATATTCTAAAATCACACATATTTGAAATTTCAAGAACATTCTCAGCTGACAAAATCTTAGACATTCAAAAGTAGTGTTTGGCCAATATTCATTAAGCAATGTGTAACTAATTAGAGGCCAGGTTATATTGACAATATATTTTACATTTGAAATGCTTGATCATTAGTGAAATAACACAAATACAATGCAAAGATGTTTGCCGGTTCAATAGGGAACTTTATTTATACTGTTTAATGTCAGTGTTCCTCTACATGAGACAGCCCAGGTGTGAACGTTAGAAAAATCATTCTGTGTGCAATGGACCAAGCACACATAGGAAAAAAGGTGCATGAACTTCAAATGCAGTTAACAGATTGTAATGCATTTGAAAATTGTCAAATACAAATCGAGAGGGAAAAATAACACACACACACACACACACACAGTGTTCCTTTACGTCAGTCACAGCACTGTTGTATATGTGCACACTACGTTTACCTATTCATCTGCATATTTTCCATACCAGCTATAGGTGGCCATGGAAAACATGGAGTCTGGCCCAATAAACAACTCAAAAGCAGGGAACACCATGAATGGGAAACCAGTGCATTATAGGGCATGCATCACCCACACACTGGCACCCCAAGAGCAATACGTGTAGCAATGTGTCGTAACAGCACAAATGCACACAAAATAAAGGATGCATTTGCCCAGTTATGACAAGGAACTGCCACTCGTATATCCCTTTATGTCGAGATTTGTACTTGTACCAGTTACGTGCCTCCCTGTTAATTAGCCTAAATGCATGTTGCTAGACATGTTAGGAAACCCAGAATAAAGACACAAATAGAGAACATACAAACTCCTCACACAGATGTGGGCTGGAAGCCCATAACCCTAGATATGTGAAGCCCCCCCACCCACAGACGCTATGTACGCTACATAAATGTACCATTGAAAAGCACGTAGGGACTTTCTGCTACTCCTCCCCAGGTAATGGTTTGGACTGAACTTCCAAGGAAATTGTAATGGTCCATTTGCACTTCTGTTTCACATGTGTTTTATCGAAAACAGACTGGACAACTAGCATCTTTGTTAGGCTGGATCATCTTTTAAGAAAAAAAATAATAGGCCTAAAGTATGAATATCAACAAAGACCATGCTACAATATTTAAAAAAAAAAAAAAAAAATAAATAAATCTTAAAAATGCACACTTGAAATTACTGATTATAACCACATTTACATATCCAGGACTGCTTAACACGTTTCTACATTAAAATGAAAATCAATGGGAAACCCTCAGAAATGTACTTATACATAACCTGCACACATTTACCATACAGTGTGTATTCTACATTAACCCACTTTCAAAACCTAATAACCAGCTTTGACAAACACAAGTATCCGTCGACTTATGTCCTATTGAGTAACGTCCATGATAAATAACACACACAGCGAAACGCCTGAAAGCTGATGTAGTAGGACGTTAACGGGTGCATCGAATATTATAAGTTTTAATTTTATATTTACATTCTTTTTTGTAAAATACCGTTTGTATATTACATCTCAGGTCAGGTCTACCTTGCGTCCGGTGGGCCCGGTACCAATTTCGGACGCAAGTCTACCGATTGGCTTACCTGCATCTGTTCAGTTATTATCTTAGGCTTTGTACCCAAGAATACTTCTCTCCTCCAAACAAATCATGACATTGTTAAAATGTCATAAACCTGCTTGTCAGGTTTATAACAGTCATTGCCTTAGCAAGTTCTTTACAGATATTTGATATAGAATTTTCAGAGAAAAGGGAACTTGAACGGTTAGCAAAAAAAAAAAAAAAGCTTACTTCGAGATATTACGGGAATAAACTTTCCCGTATAGGTTTCGTTATCAGCAGCCATCCTACTAAAAGGAGGGATTACGTCTAAAACACTTCCACATATTAAATCATAAACCGATGTACATACCGACTGGTGAAACCAGGAGTTCCACTGATGTGGAAAATCGGGACGTACAAGCAAATGACTCAAAGAATCAAATTATACCCAAGCATAAATTGTAATTTACAATACTGGCCTACTTCGAAACATAATTAAACGTAGTCTTTCATTTCTTCCACCCAAAAATTCGTGGGGGGGGGGAATACACTCACACGGCGTCTCTATGACGCGGTGTGATCAAGCTTGATAACATGTAAAACCTCGGTTACTTTAAAAGCGCACCTGACTTCACCTTGACCGGTGACTGATCAATGAAATCGCAATTCCTGACATTTGCGGCACAATTTTGTAATGGACTATGCAAAACACTGTTTTGAATAGCGATGCAACTAAGCATTGTTCTTATTCAGCAGAGGGGGGGGCAGAATGCGTACCTGTATAACAGGAAAAACCAACGTTCCTGAAGGAAACGAGTTATTTTCTGGAACTCATTCAACGCCAACCTCACCTATTTAACAGTAAAAAGACTGATTTAGGAAAATAATAAAGTTAAAAATTATTCTGAAGCAAAGAAAAAAAGTAATTCAAATAAGTTTAAGAAGTAAAGGGTTTAAAACTAAATCGGTTTAAACGATCTGCTTATAAACTTTTTAGACTACTTAAATTTATTGGAAAACCGGTAAGCCACCATTAATTTCATGCAATATTGGTGCCAGACTTGCAATAATTACGGGCTAATGTTAATTAAGCATTCATTGAACCGGTCAATGCGGCAAATGAACCAAATCAAAGTGCAAATGGTCCCAAGAATCTGGTATATCATACGTATTGTATTATCATCAAAACATGAAATAAAAAAACGTCTGTTCCTGCGACAGAAATCTAAATGACGCTTACCTTCGTTGAGTAGTCAACACTCGAAATGCTTTTGCTGCTATTGAAACTACTTGTTTCTTTCCCCCATTTGTCAAATTTCGAAGTTGCGTCACAGGATCCTCGATCTCACCTCCCACTCAGTTACGCCGGTATCTGCCTACTGCCTACCGCGTTACCCGGCTTGTTGTCTCAGTTAAATACCTAATTCTTCCTAATTGACAGGACCCTGATTAGAAAAACCAAAATCCAGTAAAGGAACATAATACCAATTTTCACCAGTTTACCCTACTAAAACGTCTCAGTAAATTTTCCTATGTGGAGATAAATGAACGCTCAGCTTGCATCAGATTAACTTAAAGGATTTGCTGTCAAGAATTGGTCAACCACTCCCTAAACAAGTATGCAGAGAATTCAACGTATACTTCCTTCCTGAGTGTCACTTTCAGTCTGGGAAATGAGCAGGATCTCAGCTATCTAAACTATGGTTGGCATTCTCTGTGTTTGGGTAACTACGGTAAATGGTATCTATGCCCTGCTGAAAGCACCAACTCGTCATGTTCTCTCATCTTTCACAGGAGACAGAGATATTTCAGAATGTACAATGTACATGCTGCTAGTGGTAGGACACAACAAAATAATACAAATCAGTGACTTGATGACACTAAATAAACCTGCCCCCTCACAACATCACTCCTCAAGTTTGCAGATACCACCCTGATTGGACTCATAAAAAATGGAGATCTGTAATGACACCACCTGCTTCAAAAGAAATTCTTTGTATTTCTCTGTATTTGGTGAATAAGAATATTAGGTAAAAAAAAAAAAAAAAAGATTCAGTAAAAGATATATTTCATAAACATAATCCTTGTCCTACGACCTAAGGTGGTTGCAGGGGTGCATTAGGGGCATGGATACCCTGACAGATTCAGGACACCTAACACTTTACTTTACAAGGGCCCTTGAATATGTAAAATTATAAGAGCATGGGGCCCCAAGGTAACATTTGCCAGGAGGCTCAGAATTTCTAGCCATGTCCCTAGCTGCAGATTACTAACGGGTTCATTTTCTGCTGAATTTTTTTAATTTTATGGGTTAGATCGTAGAAATGATAAAACTTTGATAAGCGAAGAACAGTGACGTACCGGAAACTCCTGCTAAAATGCTCTATTGGACTGTGTAAATTAGGAATTTGACATCATGTTCCTTTTGTTGACACCCCTGTTGCCATGGATAAGGCACACTTGGCAGAATCCTGGCAGGCCAGTGCCAAATGAAGGCCAATTCATACTTCATTTTTCATACTACATGTTCATACTACATTTCAGAATCCGAACTTTATTGCCAGTACGTGCAAACATACCAGAATTTTTTTGTGGTCCAGTGCCAAACATGAAGTACAGGACAAAAATCACGAGACATACATTTGACCATGGATGCATGTTGTGGACGGTGCAAGCATTAAGCAGTGATATTCCATCAGACCAGCAGAGGGCAGCTCTGCAACCATCACAAATACAAGTAGTGTCGTGAGACATGTAAAATTTTTATGACCAGTAGTTAGTGTAGGGGGGATAACACAGTGGTTAGCACCGTTGCCACACCTCTAGGACTAACATTCAAGTCTCCACCATGGCTCTATTAGGGTAACTACCCAATCCATATCAGGAGGGACACAATGAGCTACCACAGGTTTGTAAACTACCATTTCAATTAAAAGGACCTAGATTTTACTGAAGCAATGAGGTGTTGCTGTGTGCTGATTGGTCAGTCGCCTATAATCATGCATGATAATGTGAGACAGCTCAATGAGTCTTTCAATCAAGGAAACAAACCAGTAAAAGTACAAGACGAACCAAACAACTTGAGCACGGGAACATTTCTCTTTTAAAGTAGTTTGTAAAACCCGAAATAGCTTGTAGTGTCCCTCCTGACATGGATTAGGTCATCATTTTAGGCTCTGTGTGTGTGGGGTTTGCATGACTCTCCGTGTAATTGTGGGGTTTCCTCCTGGTACTCCACTTTTCCCCCACAGTCCAAAAACATACTGAGGTTAATTTGAGTTACCAAAGGTGCACATGTGTGTGTGAATCTGCCCCATCCTGGGTTGTTCCCTGTCTTGTGCTCATAGCCTCTGGGATAGGCTCTGGACCCTCCACAACTCTGAATGTGATAAAAGTTACAGTAAGTGGATGGATGGATGTTAGTTTAGGCTTGGGTAGTATTTTAAGGTAATATAGTATACCAGTATAGCAATCGGAAGGTCGCTGGTTTGAATCCTTTAGGATGCCAGCAGTGATCCTAGTCCGATGGGCCCTTGAGCAAGGACTTCGTCCTGGGTATGACGTCCTGGGTGTGACATTAATCTACATCCATCCCTATAAGGAGGTACTCCAACTTACAGGGAAATTTGGGAGGTGGTGGCAGGATTGGCACTTCAGACACCGAAAAAAACTCACACTGGTCCATTCGGACTAGTGTGGTGCTGAGGTATCACCTGCCACATGGCTGCACTCAGGTTCTCATCCCTGAGGTGGTTCGTCGTGTGGTGGGTGAGGCAATGCGCTGTAATCAGCACGCTCCCCCTTACCTACAGTATGCCATGGCATTTTGCAATCCTTACAATAAAAATCAGAGGTGGAGATTTCAGGTCCAGAGAGTACAAAGATTTTGCTTCAACCAACCAGTTCAATACAAAAAGTCACAGTCACAGAGTACTCAAGTAGTTGGTTGAAACAAAATCTTGGTGTGGATGTGTACTCTCTGGACCTGAAATCTCTACCTCTGATAAAAATAGCCAGAACCCCACTCCCCCTTTTTGGTGAATTTTGTTACCAATATTTCAGAAAGCTGGAATAGTGTTGCTTTTGAAAATACTGCATACTATGATATAATGTATGGAAAGTATCTCGACACTTCATACAGCTGCTCACCATACCTACTACAACAACAATAACTATTCTTCCTCTACTCTTTCTTGGTTGAACTCTGCTCTGTGAAAGTCAGTGCTGCCACCTACCGGAAACATCTAGTTAATTTCCTTGCACATGCACAGTCGATATGCATGATTTCTGCTGGACATAAAAATCTGGGATACACACCCACTCTTTGGCACAAACCCCTGATGATGAAATTTATGTCACTCATTTTTGCACGGTCTGGAAGAAAATGGAAAAGAGAAATTGGCTTTAAGAAATGCTGAGCTTTGAATGGATTTCTTGTTGAAAATTTGACTTTTTCATTGTTGTTTCTTATTGCATTCCAGATGGTTTTATTAACCATCCCAGAAGTCTAGCCTGGTTATGAAACTATACCCACACTGTAGAATAAAACTGTAGCTTAAAAAGTACAACAAAGGGAGTAGTTAAGCTAGTTTGTGATGAATGCTACGTTTCATATGTTTAGTTCAGAAAATTTGAGTTTTCATACACTCATTTAGGCGTGGAGTCTTGCTATCTGGATTTACTGGGTTATTTTTTAATCTGTGATCCAGGCTAGGGTTTTTGTTTGAGTTACTGTCTTTGCCTTTATGTTTGCTTTTGTCTTGTTTCTAGATTTGTGGTCTTGGTGAGCCAGGATTTGAACAGCTGTTGTGTCAAGGTGCAAGGCCAGAGTGTGATTCTGGTCCTGTTGTCTTATTTCTGTATTTCAGGCCCATTTTCTGGTCCCTGTGTCCTGGTTCCTGTTCCAGTTTTCCAGGGTTGCCAACTTTAGTCAGTTGGCTGACATGAGATTTTAAATTCGAGACACACACATTTACATGTATTTGATACTTTTATTACCTTTAAATAATCTGCAGGGTTTGCAAACTACCCCAACGCTTTTGATTTAGCTAATATTAGGTTTGTAATGCAACCATATAGATTTGCTGTAAGACTTCTTACATGAGCACGAGAGTCCGAAAGCATGAGTGTCACACCAGATGTGTGATAGTTGGCAACCCTGGTTTTATCTAATGCTCTGTACTTAAGTCTGTTTCTTGTACACCACATCCTGACGCTGTCCATCATTTCTGCAGCCCTAAGAGATTGTCAGACAAAAAATGACACTGTGGGTAGATGTTCCAGTTCATAATAATAGCATGCATGAATAATGAATAAACACCAGTAAGCAACAGAAGAAAAGAAACGAACAAGTCTTAAGAGCTTGAATTGAAGGCAACTGGACTTCTTTTTCAGTTTCTTGAAGATGTTTCACCTCTCATCCAAAAGGCTTCTAAAGTTCTAAAAGTCTGTGTGAGTTCCAGGTATTTATCCTCTATTGGGGTCGTCACCTTGAAAGTGGTCATTGACACACTCTGCTGTCCAACAGGTCGTTAGGGTCACTTGGGGCAAGGTGTGGAATAAGGTGTGAAACCTTGGTTCCGCCTGAGCTAAGGTGTGAACTATTTACAGGTGATTGCCCCTTACATTTAAATCGCCTGGAGAGGGCTGATAACTGGTGTCTTAAGTCTCCACCTCTGTTCAGTGACGGTCATTCCAACTGGACATAAATGGCCTCTTTTACTCCTCTCTCAAACCACCTGTCTTCTCTGCCCAAAATTTGCACATTTGTATCCTCAAAGGAGTGTCCCTTCTGCGTTAGGTGCAGATGTACAGCTGAGTCTTGTCTTGATGTGCTGGCTCTCCTGTGTTGTGCCATACATCAGTGGAGTGATTGCTTGGTCTCTCCTATGTATAAGTCCAAGCATTCCTCACTGCATTGTATAGCATGCACCACGTTGGTCAGCTTGTGCTTCGGAGATCTGTCCTTGGGATGTACCAGTCTCTGTCTGAGGGTGTTAGTGGGTCTCCCTGCCGTTATCTAGGCTGGCTGGCTACAACCACTTTCAATTACTATGGTCCTTTTAGAAGTAAGTGTCCCCAAAGGTCTTATGTGCTTGTGTTTTGTGTCTTGTGTTTTTTTTCTGTGATGGTTCAGATATATCCTTGTTTATCCCCATTTGTACATGGTGTAGTTATTATGTCTTATTTTACCTTAGTACCTTCTGGAGTTTGTTTCGTTGCAAATCACCCACACCTGTTTCTTATTACCCGTAGCACTAGTGTTTGCCTAATTCATAATGATCCTTACCTGTCACCCTGCGGTGTGTTGCCGACTACCCAGGGTTGCTTCCTGCCTGTGCCCATTGTTCCCGAGATAGACTCCGTTCCCCCCCGCGACCCCAGTTGGGATTCGACGGTTTCAGAAAATGGATGGATGGATCTTTACCTGTCCCTTGTTTAGTCTTTTTGTTCTGTGTATATATGTGCCTGCCCTTACCCTGTTGCTTTGGTGGTATTTGTAAGTGCTGTGCATTAGCTTATATTTGTTGGTATTCCTAGTTCTTGGTGACCCCAATGTTTCTGTGTGTTTAGATTAACCCCTTCTTCTTGTTGTTTATCTGTCCTACCTGCCTTCGTTTTGACCACACGCAGTCTTTTCTTTCTGGTTAAGTGCGTTATCAGTAAAGTCCCTGTTGGTGTCTAACAACTGCTTCATGGATTGTCACTCACTCCTTACATCCTGACGTAACATATTGTTAAAATAAATAAATAAATGCCAGCTCTCTCAAATTCAACATCATATAATTTGACAATTGAAAAAATGTGATTGTATCTGATCTTCAATAAGCCATTCTAACATTTTAAGGAGAAAAGTGAGTTAAGATAATTTGATATTAATATTTGATATTAATTATGAAATATAATTGTGAACTTACATTTTCTGATCCACTTCTTTATGGATCATGCACATGTCAATCTCATAAAGAAGGATAAGTTCTTCTGCAACAGTATGGGCCTTTTTACACTTATCAATTTGATGCGAAATCAGATAGGAAGCACAGAGTGCCTGCTCTTGTACTGTACATGTATGTATGTTTAAAGTCCAGAGGCTTATCTTTGTAGCTGCATGTTTTGTTTCTAAATGCCTCTGTAACATTGAACGCTTCATGTTTTTGTTAACAAGCAGTTTTTTCACAGGACACACAATAACGTGAGCTCACCATGTTTTTGCTCACCATGTTTAAGATATACTTCAGAAAATCATACAGATCTGGAAAAAATGAAAGGATCACTCCATATTTTTTAAGAATCTGCATTGTTAAATCCTACTTTAATTTTGACCTTCCTGGAGCACAAAGGCAAATTAAAGGCAAATTAACCTACTGGGGTGCTTATGCCTATAAATCGCTCTCAGTCTCATGGCATCTCTTGACCGAATTCAGTGTGCAAATTAGTGACCGACTAGCAGCAAACCAAAGAGGAAAGTAGTGAGAGTAACTGTAAAACTTAAAAAGGAAATTATAGCGAGACTTGAAGGTGGTGCACATGTCTGGTCTCGCTTTGCAATATGGGAATAAATATGAAATAAATGAAATCCATTTATTTCATATTTATTGCTTTTGTATGTGTGCTTTTCATGTGTGTATTAGTTTTATATTGATTATCAGTGCTTTCTATCATTAGTTAGGTGTACAACTTTAAATAAGCAATCATTTGGGAGTCTGGAACGGATTAATTTAATTTACATTATTTCTTACAGGGAAATTCAACTTGGACCTCAACCAAATTGGAATAAATTAAGTTTATGTTCCAAGGTACTACTATACATTAAATACATTTACATCATTATTACTGGGACCAAGACATGAACTAACACCAGGACCTAAATGTCAGTGCTAAGATAGGAACTACTCCCGCTTTTGCTTGCACATTCCACTCTGGGCTGAGAACTATCACCTAAATCTACTACAGATGGTCTTGGAGGAGTTTGAACAGAGAGTTGTCAGTACATAATTCCATATATCTTTATAATTATTCTAAAATGTAGAAAATAGTATAAATAAACCTTTCTATGCATAGGTGTGTTCAAACTTTTAACTGGTACTATACCCATTTTCATATCTTATACACTCACCTAAAGGATTATTAGGAGCACCATACTAATACGGTGTTTGACCCCCTTTCACCTTCAGAACTGCCTTAATTCTACGTGGCATTGATTCAACAAGG
>JAODKC010000048.1:8036492-8047081 GCA_026777985.1 Mormyrops attenuatus | reverse complement strand
ACATGGAAGCATCAACATACACACCGAGGTCTTTCTCGTAATCAGCTACCTTTATTTCAGTGGAACCCATAAAATATATGTACTTTATATTTCTACTGCCATTCACCAATTTACGAAAATAATGGTACAGTCAGTAATCCTCACAGCAGCATAGTTGCTGTCACCCCCAAAAAGACACACAACCCATAATACAGTCAAATTTGTCATATTTAGTACTCACCGATTTCAGTATTGGTTTCGACAAGATTAAATTCACAAGATTAATCTAATTACACATTGGTAATATAATAACAGTATTTCAGTAACATGACTTTTGTAAAAATTTGTTGACCAGTGTAATCTGCTTAAAGTTTACCTCCGATGTCTCACTGTTTTCGTGGTGGTTCCCCCTATGGTTTACTTTTGCTTTACATGTAGTACAAATTGCAAGCTTTGTGTCATCTTCATTCACAGTGAAGAACTTCCACGCTAAAGACATGTTAGCATGTGTCTGTGAGTGTGCACATGGCTATGAGGCTACTGGCTGCGCCACTGTGTGTTAGACGTCTGGTCTCTGGTCCGGACCGAGCACACTGAAAATCAGCCGATCTGTGCATCTCTAATCTGTAGCAGTCTGCTTGGTTACTAAAGGTTAGGGCTGCGTAGGGGTTAATGTTGTCATTGCTAGGATTTAGTGTTTTTCCCATATAATTGACTGGGCGATCCCCACTAAGATATGAATATAAGTGTCTCTGTTTGTGTGTGTGTATGAGAGAGAGAGAGTATGTCTGAAAAGGAGTGATTAAACACATTTAAAAATTCAGTATAGGGCTGTGTGATATGTATATCATCTGATGATAGAAAACTATCTATCATTTCATATTTTGCTGTATGGTTTATTTTGTCTCATCACTCTTAATAGCAATATTTTAGGTCTTTGGACGACACTTTGCTTTCTTTTACACAGCATGGATGAATGTGGGAATGCATGAAGGGAGCCACCTGCCTGATTTTTATTTATTTATTTATTTTATTTTTATTTCTTTTAAATTCTGCGCACCACCACCCCCTCTTCGGAGGACAACTTTATTTTACTTAAATTAAAGGTACGGTGTGAAAAGTGTGGCCACTCCGAACTTACCCGTCCTAATATCGTGATTTTAAAAAAGGGGGGGGGGGAGGACACAAAAACAACAATCCTAACAATAACAGACATTAATTACCATGGGGAGAGAGGGGAAGAAAAAAAAAAACAACAAAGGTAAACAGAATTAATAATAAGAGTAATAATAAAGGTAGGAAGGAGATGACAAAGTGTAGGGGAATATAGAATACAGACAACCATAAGAAACATACAAGGACATCAAACAACAAAAATTATAACAACAATATCAACAACAACGATAATAATAATAATTATTAATAATAACTATTATTAATTAATAATAATAATAATAGCAATAATAATGTGACGAATAGGTTGTGTGTGTGTGTGTGTGTGTGTGTGTGTGTGTGTGTGTGTGTATATGTGTATATATATATATATATATCACAAACACACACACACATGCATACATACACACAGTGCTGCTTGAAAATATGTGAACCCCTTCAGCAGTTTAGATGTTTCTGTTGTTTTACCGTGATTTTCTTATTTTATCATCACCGGTTTTTATGTATGAAATGTCAGATATATGTTTATCAGTTGCATGTACTTGTTTAGTGGGACTTGTTTAAGTAGCCCAAAAACTACATGAAACATGGAATTAGTGTATGTGCAAAAGTAAGTGAATCCCCAGCTGCATTGGTTAAGTCAAGCAGGTAACAGACTCAGGTGAAACACATTTGGGTGCTTAATTAATCATTTAAGCAGACCAATGAAATGAGACATCCTTGGGAAAGGGTTTGGCCTGCACTAATTAAAAGAGAGGAAACCAACCAAACCAACGTGGTCCCATTCAAATCAGCAATGCCAAGAGCAAAGGAGATATCCGAGGACATGAAGAAGAGGGGTAGTGGCAGCCCATCAGTCTGGGGAGGGCTACAAGACCATCTCCAAAAGATTCCAGTGTCATCCATCCACTGTAAGACAGATAATTTACAAATGGAGGGCCTTCAACATGACAGCAACTTTGCCTAGAATGGACGCCCATCAAAAATATCACCCAGAAGCACCAGAAAAAATATAAATCAGGTAAAGGCCAACCCACACATCACCTCTAGAGAGTTGCAGACCTCTCTGGTAGCATCTGGGACAAATGTGCATGAGTCTACAATCAGACGAAAATTGAATAGCCATGACATTCATGGGAGGGTTGCTAGGAGGAAGCCTCTGCTCTCAAAAAAGAACAAAGCTCCCTGTTTCAACTTTGCCAGAGAGCACTTGGACAAACCAGAGGCCTTCTGGAAGTCCATTCTCTGGACAGACGAGTCCAAAATAGAATTATTTGGTCACAATCAAAACCCACATGTTTGGAGAAAAGCCAACACGGCATATGAAGAAAAGAACCTCCTCCCAACAGTGAAGTATGGTGGTGGAAATGTGAAGGTCTGCGGCTGCTTTTCTGCTTCTGGACCTGGACGACTCCATATTATCCAAGGAACCATGAATTCTTCGGCATATCAACAGATTCTTGACCAGAATCTGCTGCCATCAGTCAAGGAGTTGAAGCTGGGACGAAAATGGATTATGCAACAAGACACTGACCCAAAGCATTCCAGCAAAACCACAAAGGAATGGCTTCAGAGAAAGAGGATTCGCACTCTGGATTGGCCCAGAAAAAGTCCGGACCTTAACCCAATTGAAATGTTGTGGCGAGACCTGAAGTTGGTAGATACATAAAAAGAAATACTGATACTGATCGTTCAACCTCGTGTGCGCCCGTTCTTGTATGTGTAGGTGTGGACTGATTTGTAGTCAGCACATTTGCGTATGTGCAGCATTTTCTAGCAGGCATACACCACATTTCATTTTTTAGCACTGCCTGATTTGTTCATCCTGCTTTTTTATGGCAAATGATATTTACAGCAAACTACAGTGGTCGTTTTATTGTTTCGCAAGGACTGGTGTTGATTCTGCTGACTGAAAAATATACTTTCAGTTGCATCTCAGTTGAATGCATTCACTCTATTTGCATTTTTTGGATCACTATTACCAGGTGATAGTGTCCTTTTTGGATTCTTACCAAAATATAACATATCTGAAATATTAGTTTATTTCCATCAGTTGAAATTGGTGCTATCTAATGACATTGTATTTTCCGTATGATGGTTCTGAAATTGAAACTGGAACTGCAATACAAACTTCACAATCTTGTAACGCTGTTCCAAGATACTCAGCCGTGCAGCCTGTCCAGCTTTTATTATGTTACAAAATTCATTTTTCATTTCACTATAACACTAATGCATGAAAATCACAATTTTTTAAATCCTGTTTAAAGTCAGGGGGGTTTGGCAGCTAGTTGACCTTGGACCCCTAGAGGTTCTTTTTTTCTCCCGACTTGGCAGTTTTTGGTTCTTCTCCTCCATTGTCTTCTGGCTTTCTTTATTCAATTTCTCTTTCCTTTTCCCTGTTCTGTATCTCCCTCTACTTCTGTTTCATGTATCACAACACACTAGAGCTGGGCGATATGGCCTGAAAATAAAATTTTTTCCACAATAAATCTGATTTTCGATTTTAATCTTTTTTTTTTTTTTTCCCCCTCCCTTACTCAACCAAACTACAGATGACAAATAATTGGTTCAAAGCAAGCTTTAACTTTTTATTTTTTTATTTTTTATTTTAGGGTTAAAGTGCAAAAAGTGTAAAATAAGTAATAAAATCGATTTTCATAAAAATGCATCGTCCTGAACTGTAAATTCGAATTAATCGATTTCAAATCGATATATCGCCCACCTCTACAACACACCCCTGTAAAGCGCTTTGGGACAACTCTGTTGTGAAAGGCTCTATATAAAAATAAATTTGAATTGAATTGAATATTAATATTATCACAACAGTATTGTTGCTGAAAATGTTGAAAAAGTTCTGACACAAGCTGAAACCATTTCAACACATTTTGTATGGAGAACCACAAAATTAGCAATACCATGTTCTTTTTGTTTGCATTAGCATTAAAATAACAGACAATAACTTATGTAAACATCTGAGTAACACATCAAATATGCACATTAAACATTAAAAATGTCTGGAGTGCTCTCATTCAGTACGTTTACATGCACACCTAAGTCAAGTTACGGTAGCTCGATTACGTCATTTAATCGGACTACTGTCCTTGTCCCAGTATACATGCCTGGGAGGAGAATTGATTTATTGGCCCAAATATGTCAGACTCGGCTACAATAGGTGGTGATATGGCTCCTTTCAGCTTGTTAGTATTGGGCTTTTTCTAGCTGACCTATTACATCACAGACATAAAAAAATAAAAGTAATAATGGATGTGTGGACAAATGAAGAGACCATAAGCTTTAATTGCGATCTGGTTGGAAGAACAGATACAAGATCATGATAGCATAACAAGAAATAAAACATTTTGTATAATATACTATACAGCATGGTCCTGGAAAATTTTTAAATATTGCAATGTGATTTTGTTGTAATAAATATTCTGGTATTTATGAAAGAAAAAAGGGATTTCAACATGAATTTCTCACGAACCCGTCTAGGAGTGATTTGAACAGCAAGGATGAAAATGATTATGTCTCAGAGAATGCATGCAGCGCTCATGCAAAAGCAGCGGAGGAAAACTTTAAACTGATTTTTAAACATATACTAGATAATCTTGAACATGAATAACCATTAGAATTGCAAAACTCGCTAGTTTTTTTTTCTATGACAGAGTAAAAATGTTTTAGCACGGCTTAAACTGCCTGCACTATAATATCCGTACCAAACTGAAGGTAAGAAAAAGGCTGATCTTAATATAGTTGACTAGCGATGTAAGAATTGGATGTGCATAACATGCGATGTTGGTATTAATATCGCATGTCGTCCAGTCCTATAATATACTATAGCTATTTTTCGAATTCAGTACAAAATACAATGTCATTCGGCACTGGTACCAGTTTCTAAGCCAGTGGAAAACCAACACCTTGAAGTGTTGTACTTTTGGTACCTTCTTGAAGTACCAGAAGTACAGTACCTGCTGCAATGGAAAAGTGCCCTGTAGTTGAGTGCTGAATTAGACAGCTTTACAGTGCTGTACATTTCATATTTGTGTGTGATACGTCCTCTGCCATGCTCCATGCTTCTACTGTGTACTGGCTTCTTCTGTTACTTCCAGGTCAACGCCTGGAGGGCTGAACAGGACTGTGGAGCATGTGTAGAGCGCCTAGGCTGGTTTGAGTCCGATTGAATGTATACATGCCGGAGTAAATCACCTCCCAATTGCATTATCTGGGTGCCTTACTCCGACTTTGAGGAATTCAATTTAGTGCGATTTCAGTCGGATTAACCCAATGATTTGATTTTCTTAGTGTGCATGTAAACATAGTGTCTGGCTTCCTTCATGTTTTCACTGTCACATTGCATGCTGCGGGTGCGTGCTTGTGTCTGGGACCTTGAAACCGGTAACCATTTAATCCTTAGTTACTAATTATATAAAGCTAATCTTTCATCTGAGTTAAAACTCGTCAACGACGAAATTACTATTCTGTTTTTAAAGTTATGCCAAGTTATGCATTTTGTAAATACAGTGCCCTCCATAACGTTTGGGACAAAGACACATTTTTCCTTGATTTACCCCTCTGCTCCACAGTTTAAAATTTCAGATGAAACAATTCATACATGATTAAAATGCACATTCCATAGTTTAATATAGAGTTATTTGCATACATTCCGGTTTCACCATGTAGAAATTACAACACTTTTTATTTAGTCTCCCTATTTCAGGGCGCCATAATGTTGGGAACAAAGCAATGGTGAATATATTAAAGCAGTCATGTTTAGTTCTTTGTTGCATACCCCTTGCATGCAATGACTGCTTGAAGTCAGCGATTCATATACATCACCAGCTGCTGAGTATCTTCTCTGATGATGCTCTGCCAAGTCTCTACTGCAGCCATCTTCAGCTCCTGCTTGTTTCGCGGGCTTGTCCCTTTTATGTTTCTTCTTCAGCATGTGGAAGGCGCACTGAATTGGGTTTAAACCAGCTGACTGGCTTGGCCATTCAAGAATTTTCAGTTTTTAGCTTTGAGAAACTCCCATGTTGCCTTAGCAGTATGTTTGGGATCATTATCTTGTTGTGGGATGTTGTCCAATGAGTTTGGAGGCTTTTACTGGAACTTGAGCAGATGATGTTTCTATGTTCCTCAGAATCCATTGTGCGACTGCCGTCTGCAGTTACATCATCATTGAAGATAATTGTGCCAGTATCTATGGCGCATGCCATAACACTCCCACGACCGTGTTAAACAGATGAAATAAGCAAAAATAAGGATCTTGGACAGTTCCTATTCATCTCCACCCTTTCCTCTTGCCATCACTCTGATACAGGTTGCTCTTGGTCTCGTCTGTCCATGAGACCTTTTTCAAGAATTCTGCAGGCTCTTTTTAAGTACTTTCTCCCCAAAGTGTGTTCTGGCAATTCTGTATTTGTGGTTAACTAGTTTGCATCTTGCAGTGTGGCCTCTGTATTTTTGTTCATGAAGTCTTCTGCAGACACACCTGTCTCCTGAAGACTGTTTCTGATCTGTTGGACAGGTGTTTGGGGAATTTTTCTTTCCCATAGTTTGGATTTTTCTATCATCATCAGCAGTGGTGGTCTTCTTTGGCCTACCAGTCCCTTCGCAAGTACTAAGATCAGGGCTGGTACTGAAACGGACCACCTGGATCCCCTGCAGTTTGCTTGCCAGGCACACACGAGTGTGGATGATGCCCTGATCCATTTGCTCCACAGAGCCTACCCCCACCTAGGTTGTTGGTACCTTTTGTAGCCAACATTTTTTAATTGTTTGTGGTTTTCTGTAGGGATGCACTTATTGCATTTTCCTTGGCCGATCATGATTCACTGATTATTCTGTCTGTCTCTTTTTTTTTTTTTTTGTTTTGGACCTGACTTGCTGAATACTAGTTCTGGTCTATTCAGATTTTTCTCACTTGAACAACAATTAGGACACCAAACATTTTTTAAAACCTTCTTTAATAAGTTTACCTTTCTGCCAGCAAAATGGTAGCACTTTACAGTAACTGCACCTTCATAATGCCTTTAAAATGCATTTGTAGAACAATCAGTGCACAATGCATAATGCATTCATAATGAATTCATAGGACATTCATAAGCAGCAAGTACACCGTGACATCTTAACATACATAACAGCTTTAATGTACATTAATAACAAACATTACAATTGTGCTATTTATTTATTTCTTTATTTACAGATCAGTTGAAGGCTGTGATGGAACAGGTGCTGAAATTTGCAGTTTTGGAGTTAACGAAGATTGTAGAAGCCAGCTTTGATGACCTGCTTCTGGAACTGGTGAAAAAGGAGAAAGATAGCAAAATTCTGAAGCAAAGTTTGGCAGAGGGTGATCAGATTTCAAGGCAAGATTGTAATATAGATCTTAAATCCCCTGAAAACCATTCAAGATGCCCCAGTAGTTCAGATAAAAGTGACCTGGATAAAGAGTCGTCTCAGGACCCACCAAGTAGTAAAAGCTGTGGAGCAGATGTGGAGCATAGTGAGAAACCAATGAATGTGGAAACAGGTAAGTTTTTAATTAATACAAGTTTACCGTTGTGTTCCTCGGATATGGAATACATGTGGTTTTTGAACCATACATACACTTATTTTGTTAGCAGGTTAACTCAAAAAGTAATTGGCGGGTGTTTTTCCAATTTTGCAGGGACATTTCATTGGTAGAGATCGGAAACTGATAAAATTTTGAAATAAATTGCACCAAAATAGAAGCAGCACTGCATTTTGATAGTGAAGAAAAGGGCAGCCTCACACAGTTCATGTTATTAATGTGATAACTCAAAAAATATTTTACAGATCTTTATGGGTTATAGTCTGGAAGTTATCAGATTTGGAGATAAAATTCTACAGATATTGAGACAGTAGTTATAGCTGACAGCAGAGGGTGAAAAGCAGCCATCTTGTGAACACAGCCATCTGCCATGTATTCTGTGGATCTTTTTGCAAACTCCCAGGAGCATTGTACAGAACAGTGTTTCTCAAACTATGGGACACAAGATGATTTACCGAATATTATAAAATAAAATTTATATGTGTGTATATATATATTTTTTATCTCCAGGCCCCCACTCAAATTTTATCGGTAGTAGTCTGGTAGCTGGGTAAAATTGGGTAATTCAAAATTATCATGGGAAATTTATTGTGGGGAAAATGAATAATTGTTGTAAAACGGACAACTAGACAAGAGTATGGCTTGGGTTCATTGTTGGGTTTCTGTGCATTCAATATATTCTGTGGAAAATAAAAAGATTAATGGGTTAGATTTAATACTGAATTCTAAAGATATTTTGACATCTCTTTTGAGTGGTGAATGAGCCAACGGAATCCCTTTTGCTTCACTACAGAGAATTTCAGATTGTCCAATGCACTTATCTCCATTATTTGAATAGTTGTGTCTTTCAAAGAAATTTAAAGATGTTTCAATACTCTCTATCCACATGTGTGACACTCTTGGACAAGAAGCACGCCCATTTTCAAAAATGGAGATATAAGTGATCCTTCAGATTATACACCAATTATCTTAACTGGAAAATTGAAGGGAAAAATTATTGACTACCTAGACAGTAGACACTAATACCATTCTGAGGGACATCCAGCATGGGTTTAGGAGGGAAAGATGTTACAGCAGAATCTCGATCTAATTAAAGACTATGCCGATAAATGCAGATCAAATTTAATGTAGATAAGGTAATCCATGCAGCGAGCAGAAATATGAAGTACAAATATTTTATGGGTTCAACTGAAATTAAGGAAGCTGATTACGGGAAAGATCTGGGTGTGTACTGTACATTGACACTTCCATCTCTCACTCTTGCCAATGTGGGGAAGCAGTAAAAAAAGCAAACAGAATGCTAGGCTGCATTTCCAGGTGTGTAGAGTTTAAATCAACGGAGGTAATGCTAAGATTATATACAGTGCTCTCCATAATGTTTGGGACAGAGACATTTTTTTCTTGATTTACCCTTCTGTTGTGATCTATTGGACAGACGTGGGGATTTTTCTTTCCCATAATGAGGATTCTTCTGTCATCAGCAGTGGAGGTCTTCCTTGGCCTACCAGTCCCTTCACAAGTACTGAGATAACCAGTGCATTCTTTCTTCTTAATGATATTCCAGACAGTTGATTTTGGTAATTGCTAAGGTTTGACCATTGTCTGAAATGGTTTTATTTTGTTTTTCAGCCTCATAACAGCTTCTTTGACTTTCATTAGCACAGCTCTTCTCCTCATGTTTAACAATGGCAACTACAGACTCTAAATGGTAGAAGCAAGCCTAGGTATCTCATCCCTACAGTACATTAATGAGTCAATGAAACACACCACAGTAATCACAAACAGCTGTGAAGCCAAATGTTCCAAACATTATGGTGCCCTGAAATGTGTTGTAATTTCTACATGGTGAAATTTCTACATGGTGAAAATGTATGCAAATAACTTTATCTTAAAATATGGAATGTGCACTTTAATCATGTCTGAATTGTTTGATTTTGAAATTTTAAACTGTGCAGCAGAGGGGTAAATCAAGGAAAAATGTAACTTTTTCCGAAATGTTATGGAGGGCACTGCAATTCCTTTGTAAGACCTCACCTTCAGTACTGTGTCCAGGTTTGGTCATCTTACCTCAAGAAGGACATCGCAGCATTAGATGGGGTCCAATGCAGGGCTACAAGAATGATTCCTGGCCTTAAGGGGGATGTCTTACAGACAGAGGTTGGAATTTCTTTAGCCTCAAGAAAAGGAGACCAAGTGGTGACTTGATACAGGTATCCAAGAGTAGGGGAACACTTTTTAGTTTGAATCTGAGAAAGAACTTCTTCTCATGGTGTGTAATTAGAGTATGCAATAGTCTGTGGTAGAGTATGGGGTAGTGCAAACTAAAACCCTAGATTCCTTCAATTTTGAACTGGACAAGATTCTGCCAAATTTAAATTATTAGTTTAATTCCCTCCAAGCGAGCTTGATGGACCGAATGGCCTCCTCTTATTTGTAACTTTATGTTCTTAACATTGCATATTGATCAAATTTAAGTACTGCCCAACAGTGCCGGGCGATGCCGATAATCTTAATTTTTTTAATGAACATTGGCTGATACCGATTTTATCGTAAGCTGCATTCAAGTGTTCCTTATACTGAGCTTTGCACTACTTTTGGAATGCTAAACAGATCTTATCTGTGTGTAATTAAAATCAAATTCAACCTGCACTACAGTAAAATCCCATTATAGTGGACTTGCTTATAACGGAATATCGCCTATAACGGACAAACAATTTGGTCCCCTGGGCCGCTTTTAGCTGTAGTTTTGTTTGCTGTAATGGACATGCAGGCTCCGCTTACAAGGCGCGTGGCGTGCCGGTGATATCCAGTGCAGATATGTAGTTGGGATTATTAATAGTCACGCTCTATAAATAGGCATGGC
>JAODKC010000048.1:8025056-8036392 GCA_026777985.1 Mormyrops attenuatus | reverse complement strand
TGTGGCATGAGTAAATGGTGTCCTGTAGTTGTGTTCTGGGCATACAGCAACTCTGGATATAACGGACTTTGGATATAGTGGACTGTTGTGCCAGGTCCCTTAAAGTCTGTTATATTGGGATTTTACTGTATATCATTATCTGCAGTGTTACTTGAGCCTGATGATCTCACTGTTTTTACTGATAACCAGTTTGAAGCTGCGGCAGTGTTGCTTGAACTGCATTACTTTTGCTATCGGGCCATTATTCCTAGACTGGAATTGATTATTTTAATTTATTTGGAGTGACTATTAGTTTGTATACCTTGTTACAATAAAATGTTGACATTCTAATGTTAAGTACTATTTAATATTTCCTTTTAAGTATTTAATTCTTTTTTTTTTATGGAGTAATCATTTTTTTCTCAGCAAGAAATTCACCATAAGTTGTTAAATTAGTTGATTAATAGAAACCCACTGTTAGGCGAAAATGCATTTTAATACAGTACACCTAACAAACATCATAGCCTAGCCTAGCCTACCTTAAACATGATTAGTACTTTTCCATTATCCTACAGCTGGACATAATCATACTATAATAAAGTGTTGAATATCTCATGTAATTTATTATTATTATTATTATGTATTGAAAGTGAAAAACAGAACGGAAATGGAATATCCATTGTAAAGTCAAAATATCGTAACACTGACCATCGCAACCCAGGGAGTGTCTGTATGAATATTAAAGAAAAAAATCCTCTCAAGCTCTCGACATCTGTTTTGGCATTTATTTGTACAGACACTCCTCTACTTATGAACAGTCAACTTATGAACTTTCAGACATACGAACGAAGAGGACTGTGAGTCCAAATTGTGTTCACTGGGCTCCCGTTTCCTCTCCGCAACATCAATCTTTTTATTTCTGCGCTCCAGTTCCGCCTAGTACAACTTCTGGCCGCTACTCCCGCCGTGCAGCAGCGTAGCGCGCGTACTCCCGGGATCCTAGTTCTTTGTACTTGCGTATGCCCTTAAAATGATGTTGAAAAATGGCTTACGAACATTTCAAGTTACAAACAGCCCTTCGGAACGCATCTCGTTCGTGAGTAGAGGAGCGTCTGTAATCTCTGTATAGCTGAAATCTACAAATATGCTAATTTCTAGATATGGAGTAAGCTTCTTGACAGTCCTCCACAAATATTGTTTTGTATTTGAAATTTTGGCCATTTTGCATAATTGTAATATTACAAAATCTGTTGGTTTTAGAAGCTGAAGCCCCTGAACGCATTGATACCTGTTGTTTGTCAAATCAACATATGATTGGGGGGGGGGGTATGTAATGGAGCAGTGTTTTTTTTTTTTTTTTGCGCAAACAATGTGAAAAAGCACCACTATATGGCTTTGGTGGTTTGGTGCCACCACGTGGTCACGTTGTGATGCTTGAGTACCTTTAGGTAACTGCAGCAGATGTCATAATGATTATGGGACTAATTTATAACTGACAGGTTGCAAGCTCAGTATGGAGGAGTGCATCTGTGTTATGACCTCTTAATCTTTCTGCTGTTGTGCACCTAAATGTAGGTCATTTTAGAATGGGAAAATTTGGAAGATTTTTGCTCACCTTTAAATGTATTGAAGGCAACTTTTTAAATGTGTGTTACTACCTGAAGTTGCAAATGTTCTTGACATGTCTTAGAGACTAACTTGGTCTGTGACTGTGTGAGTATTGTTTTCTTTGTGTGTCTGTTGAGGGACTGGTTTCCCCATCTTGTATGCTGTGTCTTGGGCTCTTTGTTCTGGTATGGACAGTATGTACTTCGGTTACTATTCGATGGATTGACTAACTCATTTCCCCCTGCATGATCAGTGACAGGGAAGCAGACTGTCCTTTCTGTAGCTCAAGACTGGGTACCCATTCTGGACAAGGTCTTTGGCCAAAAGTGGTGCAGCGACTTGTGGCAGAACAAAGAGCTTGAAGGTGAGGAACATGTGGTCGCAAACAAGACAGGCGCTACATCCATGGCTAACCCAGATAGTGTCATCCCAGAGAAGGACACCCTCTTCACCAGCCAGCAAGAAACCACTTCAGGTATGATGAACGTGTAGAGTAGGCACCACAATCAAGGAGGATTTTACTCTCACTGTTAGAACATTCAGATGTACGATCAGTCAATGCAAAACTTAAAGATTTATATAGAGCAGATATTTAATTTTGGTTGATCTGTTTCCAAAGGGAGTTCCTTCATGTATGTGCATCCATCTGTTGGCGGAGATCACAGCCCCTGCCCATCTGGTGATGACCTCCAGCTCAAATCTCCTTCCATATTGCACAGACTCCTGACGATTCCATCGCAAGGGCTCAACGAGCTTCTCTGCTCTAACCATGACATTCCTGTTGAGCCGTTACCCACATCGTCTGGTGCATCGCCGGACACACATGAGCATCAGAGGGAGCCACAGGTCCTTAATGTAGATCAACTACTGCCTCCTGGAGAAGAAGAAGCAGATGAAAAGGAGTATGTGGAGGCCAGAACCCCAGTGGGGAGAAAGAACTACACCTGCAAGCAGTGTGGAAGAAAATTCAGCCGACAGCCCCTGCTGAAAGTCCACCTGCAGACACACACCACCGGGTCTCTGGTGCGCTGTTCGCTGTGTGGGAAGCGCTTTTCCCATCCTGAGCGTCTGCAGGCACATCTCCGGACTCACAACACCACAAGAACTTGAGCAGTTACATGACATCTTCATATATCATCAGACACCTGTGCCTCTTACATAAAGCTTTTTACTCCATTCAATTTACTAAATGAAGGAAGCTGTTGGTCTGGCATTCGATGCATGTCATTTGTAGTCTATATTAAAGGTAACTGAAGAAAGATGACACCAAATGGAACTTAGCTAGAAATGGACAATGGTTTACAGTCAGTTGTCTTAGTCTTGCAGGTGAACATCATACAATAAACTACTGATCTCTGATAGCAAAGTAGTCATAGTTTATAACCAGTGACAGCACTGATCTTAGCATGAGGTAATATAGATTGACAAAGAGATTAAGTGCTCTGAAAATTTAAATGACCTTTTCATGTGCTAAAAATATGTTCAAACTATGTAAACTAAGTGTCATGTTTAAAATTCAACATAATCAAAAGAGACCCATCTTACATTATAAAGATTTTTGATAGTGCAGATCTGGAATTATGCATTTCACAAAATGAAATGGGAAACATCCAAATACTTCAGCAATGCAGTTTTTATTACCTTGGTAAAAAGTCAAATGTATCAAATCTTAAATTAATCTGCTTTGGAGGAGATTACAGACAGCCCAAAAGAAACCTACATGCAGATGTAATGATAATTTGATACATCTTTTCTCCTGCAGTCTTATTCTTGTTTTCAGCCCACTTGCAGGGCTTAGTAAAGTGTGAATACGTGGTTGACCTATTTCCAATAGAAATGCATGTTGTTTTAATGCATAAATTTTTAAAATAAGGAACTTCTGATGCTTGAATATGTTTCCCAGCTTGGGAAAAAGAAAAGACTTATTGTAAACCAGAAACAGGTAAAAATATTGGTGAATTGGTACACAGCAATGCAACATTCCCTTCCAGCAAGCTTAACAAGCGCACATGTTCTGCAATGTTCATATTCACAAAAAAGTAGATAAGAATTGGATTCAGGAATTGCCATATAATGTTCATTATTTTTTTTTATTTTTCTATTGTGGATTTTGCTTTAATCCTGTTGAAATGTTTACTTGTCTTACATTTTTATCCTTTAAAAATGAAAATTTACCCTCAGCAATAAGGATGATTGCGTATAACCCCTGGCTTTTTACATTTTATATCATTGGCCATAGGTTGAACATATGAACTGTGTGTCGGCTCAGTAACTAGTAAATATCAGTCATAGGTTGCCACAAAGCTCAACACGGAAAAGGTAAATAATTGACATTATCAGTGCATTATGCAGTATGTCCTCCTCAGCAACAACAGAGACATTCCATTAAAAAATTTCGTTTTCTTTATGTTTGATTTCCATATACATATTTTCATATAGCCAATGTTAATCAGTGTAAGAATAATGGGGCAGTATGGACCAGTACTCAGATATACATTGACTGACACTGTAGCTTCTTTGGAACAAAACTCAGCTGATAGAGTTGCTACTTACTATATTTATTATTATTTTATTATTTACATATGTACCTCTCATTTTTTTTTTTTAATTCCATGCATCTGTTCAGAGGCACAGGACTCATGGGGCACAAGGCAGAGGAGACCTTGGGTGGGATATTGGTCCATCACAGGGTGCTTATACACATTTTTTGGACAGTTCAAGTAAACCCACACAGACACATGGCGAGCCAGAGGCAGGATTTAAACCCTGATATTATTTGTAATATCTGTTTGCAGAATGAATATATTACAATTTTAAGTACTTATTTCCTTCAGAATATTGAAGAGCCCCACGCTGGGTATGAAATATGGTGATAAGGCTTGGTATCCTTCGTCTACTGAGTGCAAAGGTGAAATTCAAATTGTATATATCATGCTAACAGAATGCGAACTGTTTTGGTAAATGAATTTCCAAACATTTTAATGACCTCTTAATTTTAAAGTAATTCAGGATGGAATATAATCTTTTTTTTCTTTATATTTGTCTGTTGGAGTTATTTTTGTCTTCAAATGTATAGTATATTACAACTCCAAAAACTTTTTTGACCAGTAAACCTCAAGCTGTATACTTCACATTTTATTCTACTAATAAAATCAAATACTGAATAGCTATTCTACCATGTTTTGTTGTTGCTGCTGTAAAGGTCTTTTTAAAATCAAACATGTACATAAGTCTACTTAGTGATAGGTTGGTGTTATTTTGAATATATGTAGTATTTCTCTGAATGGTTACTAGCACACATAATACAATATACAAAGTGTAGATGTGTTTAATTCAAATCTGATGATTGTGACACGTCATTTTATTAATGATTTTCACTAATATGGGCTATTTTGAGCCATTTTCTAAATTTGTTTTCATAATCCATTTCCCAGTTTTTGGTCATATTCCATAAGACCACATTACTAATATAAAAAATGTATTTCTGAATCAGATTGATGTAGCCTATTTTTCACCTAATTTGAGCAGTTTTTTTTTACATGTTTTTTCATAAAAATAGACCAGTTAGTACACATTAACTTATTGCCAATATTACTTTCCATTCACTGTATTTGCTCAAGTTCACATCGTTATTTTTAGTGATTCACTCAGGGTTTATTTCAGTGTGTACTGTACCAAACAGAACTAAGACACGTCCAGGTAAAGAAATGAAATGTGTGATGTTTAAAATATTTGTGCAATGATGTGAAACTCATGCATTTAAAAAAACTTTTTTAGGTTATTGTAAAACAATAAGCCTCGAGTTGTCTATTGCAAGGACTTGTTTTGAAGTTTGTTAAACAATTTTATATATTAATGCATGTTTTTTGTTTAATGCGTGCACTAACAGGTTGCTTCCAATGAAAAGTTGGCTTAAAAAGTATGTCACATCTAGGAAAAAGTCATTCTGAATGAAGGGATAACATTTTCCCAGGTATTGGAATTGCCAGATGTTCTGACACTGTTATTGAAGCACTCAGTTTATAGAATTCTTTACATAATAATTGATAAATATTCCCTTTCAGCTTAGGTTTGATTGCAATACTTCTTGTCATTGATTACCAATGTGTTTGCAGTCAACAGATTGCAGAGAGGCTACCGATGCAGTAAAGGGGGTTGGGTGGGGGTAATTGGTGCTCATATTTTTGGGCAGGGGCTGGAAGGGAACATTATGCTGGTTACCTAGGAGGGCTCTGGCTAAAACTCAGAGGAAATGTAGATCTGATTTCGTGCTTCAGTCCCTTTGACTAGTTGTAATGATTTTTTTTTCTGCTGAAGAGTAGCCCAGAGAATGGTGTGCTTTTTTTTCTCATACATGGAACTTTTATTGAACTCATTTTTGAAACTGATTTGTATTTACTGATGTATTTTATTGAATAATTTAATTTCTATGCTTCTGCATTTTTGTACAATTTGTTAAACCAATAAAGGCACATCCTGTTAAGGTTTTATGTCTGTGTAGTGGAACTTGCATGCCTGTACTTCAAAAGGTATTTCTCCTTTATGTAAATTTACTTGTCACTCATTACAAAACTTTCCCCTTTATGGGAAAAAGGCTGGGTCAATGAAATTTGTTTTAAATGGAGACAGGGCAGTTTTTGAGAAGGTATGGCATACTGTTCTATCAAACATATATACCATCACGATCAATAGGCATATTTATGGTCCCCGAACAGTTTTCCCCTTTTCGGAAATACACTGAGCTCGGGTTGCGCGCGCAAGTAAGTGTTCACGACGGAAATGCTTGCGCGAGACATAGGAGAGCGAAACGAGGGAGCGAAAACGGAGCGGAATTAGTCAAGACGAGAGAGGGTGGAGAACAGAGGAGAGGGGAAAGAAAGAGTTTGTGGTACGACGGCTGTCGGAGTCTTGGGCCTCGGTGGACGTGGCTTGGCTGATTCAGTCGAAATCGGCGAAAAACCCGAGACGAAAGATTACCAATAACAGGCAGGAAGAGAAATGAATCGGGACGCCAGCAGGTAGCTAGCCCGCCGGACCGCCGGAATTCTACTTATTTTGTTTATTTTCCCTTTCTGCAAATCTAATTGATATTTATGAACGTATGCACGTATGTGGGTTGCCCATCGCGGGTTTAGCTGTTTGATATCTGGTTAACAAACTCTCTTTTGTTTCGATAATATGACGATACTGTGTTAGCAAGCGATGTGTGCACCTACCTAACCTACCGAAATAGTTCGCTAACTGCTGAGTCAAAAAGTGCAGCAGTCCGCTCTATAACTTTTTAATTTGTAGCTTTTTAGCCGAGTTGGCAATAACGTTAGCGGTAGGCAAGATGGCTACTACATTTTTGCATTACTACATTTGCATTTTTATTCATTTATGTTTGCTCAAATGTAATCAGAGACTAGGGGGGTTCTTGTTTCTTATGTTGCATTTTCACGCCTATATATTTTTTTTTTTATAAACTAGTCAGTGGGAAATTTACCGACCATCGTCATGCATCTGGGGATGTTGCTTTGATACGGAACGTGTTAGCTAGCTAGCTAATTTGCGTGACGTGTGGGTTTAAATGCGCTTGAAAACACCCTGCTTGCTAGCTGTTTGTTAGGTAATTTTAACAATTTACATCTAGAAGAAACATTTCCGAGATTATTTTTCCGTATGTCTCATTCTTTTATGTGCTTACCACTGATAGGTAGTAAGGCCAATTGATTTTTTTTAAGTGTATTGCGCTGACGATGCATGATGCATTTTAACTGAAGTACGATTATCAACTACATAAAACGCGTGTCCCTATAATTAAAATCACCAAATGAAATGGGTTTATTGCACGACGACTGGCTGTTATCCAGAGTGCGATCTGAATCCGGCTCGACCAAAAGGCATCCTTTCAGGTCCAGTTCTCCGTTTCCAGATAAGTTGTAGCCTGCCGAAACTGAAGTTGTATGTAAAATTTTCTCTACTTTCACGCCATCCGTTTATTACTGTATACAATAACACAAGTAGAGTCTCATGAAAATGCATCACATCGTGATGTATGGTAATTGGTTTTGTGGCCCTTTTTTGTGAGCAGCCCGTCTGAAGGGTGTGGTTTTGTAGCGTACCTGTACGTGCAGTTCACGGACGTTACTGGGGCTCCACTCTCACGCTTAAATAGCTCCCGCCAAATATTTTTGTTTTCTCTGGGAAGTAAAGAACGTAGCATAGTGTAACGGAACATTTCATCACATCTGTGTTTATCGAACAGCAGGTTCACTGTATCTGCAGCGGTTTGTTAAAAACGCATTCCACCACTTGCAATCCTGGTGAGAATGTTAAACAAAAAATACGTTAATGGCACCTGTAGCTTGCCATGTTTATGCACAAACAATAAAAATATAGGCTCTAGCAAAAGAATTGTACACACTATTAGCTGTCATGAATCTAGAGCTAGTTTATTGTGAAAAGAGTTTTTCTTCATTTTTAAGAAATTATAAGGGATTTTTTTAATTAGAGGGGATGGAATTGATAAATGCTGTATATCTCTGAAATGAGTAACAAGTCTTAAAGAGCCACTGGGAATGCAACAGTTGAGCTCATGATTACTTGTTAAAATTGTTTGTTGGCTCTTGTAGTGGGTTAGAATGTGAATCCAGGTCTATGATAGGAGGGCTGTAGTATAGCGCAGTTGTCTCACGCTGCCGTCTTGAGCATTGTCATGATAGTAGAGTACACTGAGCATGTTAATACAAGCAAGTAATGTAGTGTGTAATCAGAAATGATGTGAAATAACATAATGGCAAAATAAAATCGCATGATATAATGAGAAATTGGATATATTTTTACTTTCTTCTCTTAGTGTCTGTGATTTTGTTACTCTTCACACTGTTTATACCCAGTCAGTGTTGCCACTGTCATACATAGTGACTAGTTTGTCTAATGTGGAAGGGTAAGAATGGCCCTTTTGGAAGTCTCCATGTCATATTTTTGAAAGCAGACAATTTTATGTACTTAGCTTACCTTTCATAAGTCATGTGGCACGAAAATCCATGAAATTCTGACTAGGTTATCAGTCACCAACTTTAAACAGAATGGGGATCATGAGATATAGCATGCTAACAAAAAAACTTCATGTTCACCAACTAACAAAGATCAGTACTGTTATTTATGGAACCAAGCACATGGAAACACTAGCATTTTAGCATTATTCTTACCATTCACAAAAAGTGACCTCTGCAAACTCTGGCACTGTTAAGGTTCCTCTCCGTATGATCCGCTCTTGAGATATTGTTTGACTATTGTTGATGGTGCTTCCTAAGGTAACGGTAAAACTTTCGCTCCTCTTTGGATTGCCTTATTTTTAGTGCTGCCACAATTAGTCGACGTAGTTGATGATGTTGACGCTGAAGATGTGTCAACATCAATATTTTAAATTGACGCTTCTTTTTTTATTATTTAAATGAAACCTTTTTGATTTCTAATGTTTACCTTCATTATAACAAATGTTTTCTTTTAACTTCACTACATAATTATGGGAGTAGTTCAAATGATCACAAAACGATAGTTTGTACATTGCGCAAGATTTTGATGGCATACCACAGTGGCACTAGTGCTGTACATAAGCATCTGAAGAGAAAACACACTGGTGCGATTCTGGACCACCAGAATAATCAAAACCACTGTAAGCGCTGTTCATGTTTATTAAAATACCATTCGTATGGAGAGCTTTTTTTATATATCCTTTTGTAGCTGCTATCATTGTAGCTGCTAAATATTATTAAAGCCGTAAAGTTGTCTCCCTGCTACCTTAGAATCTCCATTGAATAATTGTTTCAGAAACTGTTTAGGCTACAATCTGGTCTTATTCTACGTTTGACGGTGCCGGTGTGTTTGTGTGCGTTGGGCTTGTTGGGACCAGTGTTATAAACTAAAACTGCAATGAAAATGGACACAAAAAAATGTGGACTGAAATAAAAATGAAGACTGAAATCATTCACTGAACTCAATTAATAGCTCAGAGTTGTTAAAATGTCATCTAGCTCTGATTTAAAGGAACCCAAGGTTTTAGCTTGCGCTACACTAAGAGGAAGCCTATTCCATACTCTAACTACACGCTATGTGAAGAAGTGCTTTCTCAAATCCAGTTTAAAATGTTCTCCCGCTAATTTCCACCTATGGCCATGAGTTTTTTGTATTTGAACTAGTATTGAAGTAACTATTTGGTTGAACAGCATCCAGACCTGTTAAAATCTTATATACCTGGATCATGTCCCCCATTAGTCTCCTTTGCGCGAGGCTGAACAGATTCAGCTCAGCTAACCTCTCTTCATAAGACATTCCTCTAAGACAATGAATCATTCTTGTAGCCCTACGTTGAACCCTTTCCAAGGCAGCAATGTCCTTTTTAAGATATGGTGACCAAACCTGCACGCAATATTCTAGGTGGGATCTTACCACGGAATTGTATAATCGTAGCATCACCTTCCTTGACTTAAACTCCACACCTAGAGATGTAACCCAGCATCCTATTGGCCTTTTTAATTGCTTCCTCACACTGGTGAGAGTGGGACATGGAAGCATCAACATACACACCAAGGTTTTTCTCTTAATCCGCTTCCTTTATTTCAGTGGAACCCATAAAATATCTGTACTTCATATTACTACCCCGTGAATGGATTTCCTTGCATTTCTCTGCATTAAATTTCATCTGCCAGGTATCAGCCCAGTCACTAATTAAATCACGACCCTGCTGTAGCCTCTGTTCCGCTAGTTCAGTATCTGCTACATCACGCACCTTGGTGTCTTCTGCAAATTTAATCAGTTTACTGTAATACTCTCAGTATTGTTAATGTAAATTAGGAATAACAGTGGTTCTAAACTTGAACCCTGCGGTACCCCACTATGAACGCAGGCCCACTATGACATTGTGCAAATAACTACCCGCTGCTTCCTGTCTTCTAAGCAGTTTTCGATCCAAACTGCTACAGTTCCTAAAATCCCTGCTGTTTTGAGCGTGAGTAGGACCTGTTTGTGGGGAACAACATCAGAGGCCTTCTGGAAATCTAAGTAGATCACATCATAGACCTTTTTGAGATCAAGAGGAGGATGGGGTCCCCTTCCGAGTCTACGTTCCTCTAAAGGTTTCTTCCTGCTAGAGGGAGTTTTTCCTTGCCAATGTCGCCTCAGGCTTGCTTTGAGGGGTTCGGGCCGGTTATATGTAAAGTGTTTTATGACAATGCCATTGTTAAAAGTGCTATATGAATAAAATTGAATTGAACTTGTTGCTTCCTCAAAGAACTCAAGGATGGATTAAAGCTTCCATTACTTTTCCAGGTCTGCAAGTTAAACTAATTGGCCTATAGTCTGATGGATTACCTCTGTCCCCTTTTTTGAATATGGGTGTTATATTAGCATGCCTCCAATCAGAAGCAGATAAGTATTTCTGAAATGTAAAGTCAAAGGTCGGCAAATAATTCAAAACTATCGGTAAGATGCCATCAGGGCCGTGTGATTTATTTTGAGCTTTGCTAGGCTTTGTTATAGCCTCAGGTTATATGTGTGTGTGTGTGTGTGTATATATATGTATGTATATGTGTGTGTGTATGTATGTATATATATATATGTGTATGTGTGTGTATATATAATATATAATGTATGTATGTGTATATATATATAATGTATGTATGTGTATATATATATAATGTATGTATGTGTATATATATATAATGTATGTATGTGTATATATATATAATGTATGTATGTGTATATAT
>JAODKC010000048.1:8011256-8024956 GCA_026777985.1 Mormyrops attenuatus | reverse complement strand
TATATATATACACACACACACACACATATATTAAATAAAATTATTAGTCATTAAGTATATCAATTTTCTTTTCGATTGTAAGACCCATACTAACCTACAGATTAGTGATTTCAGCTTTTACAGCTCTTCTGGAGTTAAAATATTGGAAGAAACTTTTAATGTCATCCTTAGCCTCCAGTACAATCTTCCTTTCGACATTCCTCTAAGCAAGTCTAATATTAATTTTTAACTCAAATTGCAGACTTGGATAGTCCTGTTTTATTCCAACGTCATTAGTTTTTATCCATTTGTGGAACAGAGCCCTTTTCCTCCTGACTTAATTGTTAATTTCCATAGTAAACCGCCTTTGTTGCAATTTCCTAGATTTAGTTTGGCTGCAAACGGGTTTGAAGTCCTCTTGAACTTGTAACAATGTGCTTTTAGAAAATTCCCATGTCTCTTCAACAGTTGTTATTTAACTTCATCCAGTTTACAGCTTATAGTTTCAGTCTCATACCATTAAAGTTAGCCTTCCTAACATCAGATATTTTTGTTTTGGATTTTGCTCTTCAGAGACTGCAGTTAACCTCGATTTTAACCATGGTATGATCACTACTGTCAAGTGGTTTTAAAACTTCAAATTTTCCAAACATATCCTGGTTGTCAGAGAAAACAAGATGGAGAATGGGTTCTCCCCTGTTAGGGGTTTCAACAAACTGAGTAAAAAAGCAATCCTGTATCAATTTCCCCATCTCAAATTCATTTACAGTAGAGCCAGGGACTATGTTCCACTGAAATTAAATTAAATTATTTTAAACCTATAACTCACAAATCATTTTATTACCCATACTTCTGAAATCGTTTTTATAACATTCTGCTTTCCTCTGCACAACAATAAGGCCATTTGAGTTTTTAGCATCTAGTTTTACTGATATAGCTTCTGTTAGAGCTGGGTGGTATGACCAAAAATTGATATCACAGTACTTTGCAAAGTTATATCGGTTTCACTATATATGACGGAATTTTTTTTTTTTAAGTATGACTGGGCGTTTACCACATTTTACAGGATTTTACAGGACACATTTTTGTTTTACGTTTTTTCATTGTTCCCACATTAAGTATGTTGTTTTTTTATTAGCCATTGCGCCTATCCGCTACCTTAATAACATACGGCTAACGTGTTTGTTGGCTAACTGCTTATAGATAAACAGCTAATGTTAAGGTCCGCACCAGCCAAGTTATTTTTGATAAATGTGTAATAGTTCAATGTTGCTGGAACCCGAGCTTTAATGACCTCACAAAATTTCTCAGAAAGACCGGGATGTTGGTCTTTAAGATGCTTCGCCAAGTTTGACGTGCTACTTGACCTTCTCGCCACAACTTTGTAGCACTGTTTGCATAGAGGCTTATCGACATCCTTAGCCTTTCCATGCTTGTCTGCAAAATACTCCCGAACGGCACTTGCGTTTTTTTATTTTTTTATTTTTTATACTAAGGCAGCTTGCCTTTAACTGCAGCTTATGCCATTTTCAGCCAACTCGGTACGTGTGTGTTAACCAGCGTGAATGCGATCAGCAGCTATTGAAAGGAGGGGAGGGGCTGCGCGAGTGTGTGCATGCGTGCACACGCTCCTGCGCAGTATTGGTGCTGTGTGAAGTGTTGGTATCAATAATGGTGAAAACAAGTATCTAATCAGATACTAATTTTTAATATCGATTAGTACCTGAGAATCGATTTTTGACAACCTCAGTGTCTCATTATTTTCAACTCCAGCATCAGGTATATCTTCCGTTTCTGATCTTTCACAGTACATTTTTAGCGGTGCAGCAGTGGAAAAAGGTCCCCCTTTAAACAGTTTCCGGCTGCACCACTTTCCGAACGTTGTGTAACTGGTATTGCGGTATAAGAAAAATTCATATCATGACAATAATAAAACGGTTTTTGCCCAACACTAGCTTCTGTACTTTTATCAGTGAGCTCCCTTGCCTGCAAATTTTCTTTTACATATACTGCAACACCACCTCCCTCACTTATCCGGTCCCTATGGAACAATGTGTTAACCATCCTTATTATATTCTTCTCTGCCATTGTCACTCAGTCATGTTTTCTTTTATTCGTCTCCCCTCACCTATACTCTTAACTAACCTTCCTGCCCCTCCAGTCCCTAGTTTACACTGCTCGACTACACATACGCCTCTTCAATACACTGGTTCCCATCCGGTTCAGATGCAACCCATCCAGCTTGAACAGCTCCCACCTGTTCCAGAAGGTCCTCCAGTGCCCCATAAACCTGAACCCCTCTTTCCTACACCACCCTTTTAGCCACACGTTTAATCTTCTTATATCAGCTAACTTAGCCTGGCTCACGCATGGCATGGGAAGTATTCCAGAGAATACCACCGTGGACATTCTGCTTCTAAGCTTATCTGCGGCTTCTAGAAATTTTTCCAGCAGAACAGCCCCCTTACCCCTGCCTATGTTAGTGGTGCCAACATGTACCACAACCACTGGATCCAACTGGGGCCAAAAGCTTATGCACACAATCCAGAAGGTCCCCTGCCTGGGCACCAGGCAGGCAAGACACAGTATAGCACCCTCTATCACGTGTACACACATAACTGTCTGCACCTCTAATAATTGAATCCCCCACTACCACAACGTCCCTCTTCCTGGGGGGAGGGGGCTCCTCGGTGCCCACAGGCCCACCTGCCTCCCCAAGTCTCTTCCGGTTCTAATGCTGGAAGCACCTGAAAGTAGTTTTACACAGTTCTGGTGATGCCGCCTCTGTAAAGTGTTTACACCCTTTCTTATGTTTATGACCTTCAGTCACCCAGCTCTCTCAACCTCTCTGTTTTTCATTCTCCCCCTCCCCACTTGTGGTATGCCTTTTAGTGAGATGGTGTGTATATTAACTATCGCTTCTAACTCCGTGTTTTGTCAGATGAGTGCCAGTTGCTCGTCAAGGTCACGAACCTTGATCATGAGTGAGTCCACTAGCTGACATTGCTCGCAGATGAAGTTAGACTGGACACAAGCATCCAGAATAGCAAACATTTTGCAAACACAACACTAAGCTGACCCCATGATTAACTAACTCACTATGACCCCGTCCCTTACTCCCAACCCAATGTATTTATATACGGTATTTAACTCTTAGTTTATTTATTTAACATATAGTTAATATAATAAAGTGCCAAGTATAATAAAACACTTAAGTGAACACATACGTTAAAACAACTTTTTAATTATCCAATAGGGTCAGAGAGACAAAAGCTTTAAAATGAAACTTTTAAAATAGCCGAATTAGCTATTGATTACCAGAGAATAACTTCCTACTGAACCATGTAAAGCTAAAATAAAGCAAAGTTGCTCTTGGGAGGCCGAAAAACCCTTTTGCAGCAGGCTACTGCCGGAGTGGGAAAAAAGTGGAAAATGCTCTCCCAGCCCATAACCGGCAACTGAGCAAAGCGCAGGAGCAAGGGTCCTTTTCCAGTGCTAGTTAACGTCACTCATGTTGGATAATATTGCCCCGCGGGTGTTTGTTGCGAAGTTACGCAGACAGAAAACACTGCTCACGTAACACCCGCAGCTGCAACTCAGTCGGTAACACTTGCACTGTTTATTAACAAGGTCCAACAAGCACTCATGCAGACCAAAAAACAAAAGCCACCCACATAAACTGTACTAGCGCACAAATACACTCCCAAACATCCGCTGCAACATGTGCACAACAAAAGTGTACACCATGTGTACACTACTCTCTCTTAGTGCAGTAATCTCAGCAGCCTCTGCCTGCAGCAATCCCTGCAGCCTCCAAAGCAGTAAGTCCAGCGTGTCTTTTTACTGTGTTTAACCACAATATCTCCTCTTTTAAAAGATGTGGGTGCAGGTCTGTCCCTTTCTTCACCATGACTTCAGTGCTTATCATTTCGTTGATATAACAATAGTATGTGGCATGCTCCGCTAACCAGATTTAATAAGGATAATGATACTTTGAATTTATACAGGTTTTGGACATAATAATAGGTGTCATTAATATTTTACGTATACCACTAATCTGTTTATCGAATTGTGGGTAATGTACTGTAAAGTCAGTGTCCATTATCTAAAGCCCAGTTCGTTGATGTCAGAATAAAATTAGCTTAAATGAAATGGTCAGTGTGATTTTCTGAAGGAAAATTTAACCATTTTGATTAATCTACCAATCAGTAAAAGAGTCAACAGATTAATCGGTATAAAAGTAATTTAGTGGCAGCCTTTTTTTTTTTTAATGTTTCTGGGCATCCTTTACCTTTGTTACAAACACTGCTTTTGCAGCTAACAGCAGCTCACCTAACCATGATAAACGTAGCAAAAGAGCACATAAAGTACACATTAATTATCATACCAGACAGGAATCTGTGTGGCATTATGGTACATGATGGCTTTTGCTTGGTGTGCCCTGGAATATCACGTGTAACCCTCCTATAAGAAGTCCCTTATTTTATGATATTTTAACTTTTAAAATAGCACAATGGCAATGCACATTCAGCAGTCATCAAACATTTGAATATTTCCAGGAAAGCAGTGTATGCTGTGTGATACTTTCAACTGATGCTGGGCGATGACAGCATCCACATAGCCACTCTTCCAGTTTCTGTATTGATTGATTCATAGGCTTGGACCAACATGGTTTAACTTTTAAACTGGATTAAATCAAGATTCATCTACTAATCCTGTTGCACCAAATTTTAAACCTAGTTTAAATTTATTTTCCAATGAATCCTGTTTAAATCTAAACCTTTGGTAATCTCAGTTTAATTTCCACTTAAACCTAGATCAAATTTAAGTCTGTTGCACTAGTGAATTTTAACCTAGTATAAAGTTGGATTAGCAGTCACATTTAAACCACCCCTTGAGGAGGGTTATGTTATGTCTGTTTCAGTTTTATTGACAACATGGCTACATTTCTTTGCTGGTTGGGATTGGAGGAAAAAGTCCCATGTAGGAAAGTTCAAGACGAGTTACACTGAGTTTTCTCAGTGGTATCAATTTGCAAAAGGCTGTGTCATATACCACAGTGGGATGGTTGGACTAGCTATCATGCATGGATGGGAGAGGAACTCTGCTCTACCTCCACTTCTTCGTCTCCTATTAGCTTTGTGTGTTTATGCTACAGGGAGTTTTCAGATGGTTGACAGGGATCTTTTTGGAGTTCACAAGTCCACCATCTGCAGAAATGGGCGCTTTCACAGCGCCATAGCTTGCATTTTGGTTGACCACAAGCACTGGTGCTAACATGGAAGTTACGCGGAAGTGTAGGATGTAGCAGAGCAAAAATTGAGCAGATGGAATTATTTTTGTACCCCAATTACATTTAATGGATCAATTAATACTAGGGCTGTCAAAATTAACGGGGTAACGTAGACTAATCCATCATTATGATTAATTTGATAAAAAAATTTACCGCAATTAACCCATCTGCAGTGCAGAATGACTCAAATAATAAATGCCTCTGTCAACGCATTTCGGGCAGTTTCGGTGTGTTCCATTTGCCCTCGGAACTCTTATTCCGAGTCGGATTCCAAGTTTTGAAGCCGGAAGTAACGACGTGCGCTCCCGTTTCTCAGAGATGCAAGAAATATCTCGGAGTAGCACAGAGGATCCAGAGTTCAGAATCCAAGATGGCTGTGCCCTTTATCAACAGAAGAGAAAGTTGTAGTTTTATACTGTTTAAGCACTACTTCTCATTTGTGGCTCATTAAATCGGTCGCACACACTTATCTGTGGACATGTTGCTACGGTGTTTTATACGTAAAGCACCGCGTGTAATGTATTATCAACTGAATTGCTAACAATGGCAATTAACCGGGATAGAATTGGACTTTTTGATTAGTCGGATTTACATGAATGTTCAAGATGTTCAATAAACATGTTAAGTGCATATATATTCCCTTTTTTTCTTGAGTCTGTTTGCTCATGCAAAATGAAATACAATTAATATAGATTAAAAATGAATGAGATTTAATCGTGATTAATCTAAATTAATCCACAGCAACCCTGTGATTAATCTGATTAAAACTTGTAATCGTTTGACAGCACTAATTAATACATTTTTCTGCTTGCATCTCCATATCTCTGCCTGGGAAAATTTGATTGCTAACCAGTATAATTTTGTCTAATATGTCGGTACGCCGGTGAAACTTGCCTGCACTTATTAGTGGAATAACATTACATAATTTTTTTTTATTCTGCAGAAAATCAAAGATGTCACAGGTCATATATGTAAAATATAACAGGCTGTGTCCAGTTTTTATTGCGATCGATCCCCTCAATAACTGACCTCTACTGTTTTGGTATGGTGGTGTAGTTTTATATGAAATGTGTTTTATGCCAGTCATTTTAGTCAGTTAACCTATGAAATGTTTGCGTCTCACATACTTATTTTGATTAGTAACCCAGGTAGTGAGAATGGGGAACTTTTTCCATAATCGACAGGACTGACGCTCAGTTAACGTCCAAGTTGTGTGTAAAAAGTAAAAGTAAATCAGCGTAACTCAAACCAAAAGTGTGGTAAAAGTAGCAGCTTTTGTTTTTTAAAAGTTCGAGACATTTGCGTTAACTTTATTTAGGGCCATATTTATTTAGCCTAGGATGCATCATAGATTCCAACGAAAAGTAAATAAATTTATCATAGTGGACGCTGAACCTAAATGAATCCAATTTAAATCATAGTATGAACTGGTTTGACTAATCCAGTGTTACAATTAAGATATGCAATGTGTCTCTGATTAATTAAAATCCAGTTTCACCCAAGATTTACTTACCCTAGATTAAGTCTAAACCAGGATTATTTAATCCATTTTGGTGCAGCCCAGTCATAGTGTTCTCTTCTGTGTTGAAATTTTCCCAAGCCCGGTATGTCTAATACCACCTACAGTGGATAGAAAATGTGTACATATCCCTGTTAAAATTCCAGGTTTTTGTGATGTAAAAAATGAGACCACTTCAAAACTTTTCCCACCTTTAATTTGACCTAATACCTTTACAATTCAATTGGGGAAAAAAAAATGAGAAATTGAGAAAATAAAAAATGTACATCAAGCTGGTTGCATAAGTGCACAGCCTTAAAATAATACTCTTGTTGAAGCACTTTTTGATTTAATTACAGCATTCAGTCTCTGGGTAGGAGTCTATCAGCATGCTGGGCCATTCCAAAACTTTAATTTTCCACATCCAGCACACAAAAACAGAATGTCCCTCCAGACCTCCTTATATACCATTAGTGTATCTCTTACAATTATTACCATTATGTCACAAATTTTGGTCATAGTGCAAAAGAGAAATAAGTGGAATATAAATATTTCATTTTCAAGCATGAACATTAAGGCATACCCAAAAGAATGCAATTTACCATCTAATTGGTTGGGGAAGATTCTGCGAGTAGAATGTGCAATAAACACATAAGTGTAGTTTTACACCAACAAGAACTCATAGCATTTACGTAAAAACACATTTATTAACTTTGACTTCTCCGGGTGATCCATCCAGTACGTCTAGAAATTGTACAAGTTGGTGAGTGTGGGACGAGTATGGATTAGATGGGTGAACTAAATGACAGTGCTGTTTGGATTATACAATGCTATTGTTTCAGGACCCCCCCCAATCTAGTTGAAATCACAGAACTTGCTAAGTTTTGCTTTCTGTGACAGTAAAAATGTTTTAGCATAACTTATCCTAACCCAGCTTATTATTGAGGTTCTTGTGACGTGACAATTTTATGTGCATAGCATATGATTTGGATATTAATATCGCACATTGTGCAGACTTAATATTGAAGGTGGTGTTGTGGGTAGTGCCGTTTCTGCACTCTGCTGCTTTGTGTATGTGGAGTTTGCATGTTCCCCCCGTGTGTGCATGGGTTCAGGCTGGATCATCCAGTTCCCTTTCACACTCCAAAAACACGTTATTTAAGTGAACTGGAGTACCCAAGTTGCCTGTTGCTTAAGTTATCATGCATACACTTTGCATGTGTTATGTCAAACTTAGGGGTTGGTAGTTCGGTCAAAATTTCAGTATCATGATCCATGATATACAGTTTATATCACAATTTATATTTTAATTTTTTTTCTTTACAGACCAGCCAATTTGCAGTGTATGTAGTAATATAAATTGCTGGAGATTTGCCTGGAGTAATCGTACTTAAATGTCATATCGTGATTGTATGACCCTCAAATCCATATTCAGAGTTCTAAATGTCTGCCTGTGCTTACCGCTTAAGTTTTACATGTACAATCCTCATTTTACATTTACAAATCCTGATCCAAGTTTGATGCTCAGGTTGCCATTATGGATCTCAGTTTACATTTTTCAACGTTACATTTATGAACCACTAGTTACATGGGGAAAATTGTTGCCAGTGGCCAATGGATTTTGACAAAAATAGTTCTAGTCATTTAGTTCTGATGAGTGCAAGCCAAATGTAGAGCTCCAGTTACTGAGGGGGCTGGCCTGAAGAATGGTTTATGTCTAAAGTAATCATCCGTAAAAAAAATAAATTACAAATCTGAAATCAGATTGAGATTTTTTTTTTGTCATACAAGTAGTAAATCGTCAGCATAGTAGTAAAGTTTAGTAGTGAACTGTGACATGTAATCACATCTTGAACAAATTTTAGGAACCATTGGGTCTTAAACCCAAAATATTTAGGAGCCAAATGCTTTTTTTAGGAGCCATAATCTCCATCACATGCCAAATGTAACATAAGTTTAAAAAAAAAAAAAAAAAAAATACATAGCAGGTTTTGTTACACTGCCATTTCTTTCTCCTGTCTGAGCTATCTGATCTGCCTACTCTTGTCTTCTACATTTTTATAAATAATAACATAATGATAAATAACACCGAAATTTGCAACATGTAATATGCAGTGTGTAAGCAAGACAGCTGGGCTATTGAACGTGAAGTGTTTGCTTTTGGTGAAAGATATTGCAGCCAGAAAACTGAATATGAAGCTAACTTTACCATAGTGTCATAGTCAGGGTTTAAACCTGAATCCAGTTTTGGGTATACCTCCCTGGTATTCTTGCTTGATAGTGTATTTGGAGAAATGTGGATTTATACTGAAATATTACAGAAAGTGGTTCCGAGTTTAAACCTTTACATCAACACCACAGTAAAGTTAACTTTATATGCAGTTTTCCGGCTGTAATATCTTTCAGTGTTTGTAATATTTTTCAATGTTTGAAAAATGTTGCGGGATCTCACAAAAATCCATCCCAACTTTGCAAGAGTCCATTTTTAGCCCCCCTCCCCAAGGCCCCTCCATTTGCGCCATACTCTCTGCAACAGGCTGCTAGATAGTGACAGAACCCGCCAAATCTGTCAACATTTCTCTGGATCGATGCACACTTTAATCATGTGATAATGTAGCAGGAAAGGTAGATGTTGGTTAAGAGTGCACATAACTAAAAGCCGGCACTTTTCTTGCCTTTTTAATTTTAATGTTATTTTTTCTTGGATTGTGAGAGGCAGTCGCCATAAACTAGTCACAAAATAAAAAATCTAGTCACTTTGTCCATTTTAGTCGCCATCTGGAGCCTTGTTGAACGTCGTAAATTTGTCAGTTGCAATTTGTAGTTATAAAATGACGATTGTACTCATGCTGCTTAGGCACAGGTACACATTTTGCAACCCTGAATATGGATATACAAAAATCTTTGCCTACAAGTCAACTTTCAGATAGACAAATTTGTTTTCGGATTTGCAGTTCACTTTTTTTTTTATACATAGATTTATGTCTGAAGTAATCATATCTCCATATAAATCAACCATTTAACTGATCTTTTCCAACCAGTTTAAAGATTAAAAAAGCATGGTTAAAAGATGAGTTAGCTGCACTGTAAATTGTATATTATCGAAGTATTGGCATTTATACAGGTAAGATGGAAAAAATATGAATGTTACATTAAATGTCAATTTAAGCAGTGTGCATAAATTTTTATTTTTTTTTTAACTGCCGCTCCTGAAAATTTCAGTAAGGAGCACCGGTGCTACTACTGGAAAAATGTACTCTGCAGCCCTGGTGTGTTAGGGGAAATAAAAATGCATCGTGATGAATGTTAATAATAGCATCAATCTGTAACCTCAGAGTCAGATCTAATCAATTTGGGGGGGGGGCAGAATCCTCCATCCGTGTTGTTTGCTTTCACAGTAATGTCCTGCAGGCAGACATGCAAAGTGCCAGCACTGGTATACAATTTTCTGAAATATAGGATGCAAGGAAAGGCTCATTAATATTCATAAAACACTACTGATGATCTTTGTGCTGCAACGCTTTGGGAAGCGCCTCTGTTTTGAGGCACAGAATGCTCTCTGGAATGGCTAAGAATCTTTGTGCTGCAACACTTTGGGAAATGCCACTGTTTTGAAGCACAACAAAAGTTGTTCTTTTTGATAGCTGCGGTAGCAGTGGTCAAGCAAGCTAAATAAAAGTAGCTAACTAGCCAGTTAAGTAAAGACTAATGTTAGCCTTAGAGATGCATGATGTATCAGTATCGGTCGAACGACATTTAAACTTTATCAATATTGAAAGTTAGCAACACCAGAGCTGAAGACGCTTGATTAAGTTAAAAGGTATTTCATGGTCTTGGATTTGATCTTATTACCACTTCATAGAAAACATTTTGTGGATGAGATCTACACCTGATTTCATTTTTGAGATGCATGACCCCAAAATTGAAGCAGCAGCACTAGGTGGCAGCAAAGGATTGAAAGGCTGACTACAGAAGACACTTGAAGGTAAATCTAAAAGTACTCCATGGATCTTTTTCAAAATTCCTAAGAACATTTTACCGGCCAGTGATTCTCAAACTGTGGGGATCTAAAAAATTATGATGTAATCCATACAACTAGCCAACATGAATGCATATGTTAACTAGTACATATATACACCAATCAGTTATAACATTAAAACCACCCACCTAATATTGTTGAGGCATCAAATATCTTTGAAGGTGTCTTATGGTATGTGGCACCAAGATGTTAGCAGCAGATCATTTAAGTCCTATGCTGCCTGTAACACTGTTCTGCATGACCAGTTTGGTGGTGGGTCAGTGATGGTCAGGGGAGGCATATCCATGTAGGGACGCACAGACCTCTACAGGCTAGACAACGGCACCTTTACTGCTATTAGGAATCAGGGTGAAATCCTTGGACCCAATGTCAGACCCTACGCTGGTGCAGTGAGGCCTGGGTTCCTCCTGGTGCACGACAATGCCCGCCATCATGTGTCTGTCACATGTGCTCAGGGTGAATCTGCTCTCATCTGTGAATAGCACAGGGTGCCAGTGGCGGACTTGCCAATTCTGGTATTCTATGGCAAATGCCAGTTGAGCTCCATAGTGCTGGGCAGTGAGCACAGGGCCCACTAATGATCATCGGGCCCTCAGTCCACCCTCATGTAGTCTGTCTCTGACCAAACAATCAGAAATATTCACACCAGTGGCCTGCTGGAGGTCATCTTGTAGGGCTCTGGCAGTGCTCATCCTGTTCCTCCTTGCACAAAGGTGCAAATACTGGTCCCACTGATGGGTTAAGGACCTTCTATGGCCCTTTCCAGCTCTCCTAGAGTAACTGCCTGTCTCCTGGAATCTCCTCCATGCCCTTGAGACTGTGCTGGGAGACACAGCAAACCTTCTGGCAGTGGCACATATTGATGTGCCATCATGTAAGGAGTTGGACTTCCTGTGCAACCTCTGTGGGGTCCAGGTATCGCCTCATGCTACCAATAGTCACACTGACTGTAGCCAAATGCAATGTTTCACAAAACTGATGCTTTCTCTCCTAATTTGTATCCTCATCTGCGATTCGCCATATTGCCAAGTAATTGAGAAGGAAAATTTTGAGTAATCATGATAGCTCTACAGAATATTTTTTTCCCCATTTATGCTATTTGAGAATAGGGTCGGACGATGTCTACCTAATCAGCATATGACATAGTCTACAGTGAATCCGAGTGAAACAACATGATGGACGATAGCATGGGGGGGGAGGGTTGTCTTGTAAAGGTAATTTAATTTTCATACTACTTTTACCTTTTTTAATGACTTCATTAATGAATTCATTAAGTGCTTAATTACTGCTAGTTTACTATTTCTATTTTTCACACATCTGACCCCCTTCACAGCCCATCCTCCCCTCCTCACCCAGTCTTTTCTTACTTTTCCTCCATATAATCTGCTACATCACTTATGATTACAAAGCATAATGTGAGTCTCAAATTGCATACTTTAGTACAAATTTTGATTAAGTGAATCATCCATTTGCTTTTCCTGTTATTACTTGCGTTGCGTGTAATCACGTGCACTTCATGTAGTGGGATTTTCCAATAAATGCTAAGTTCACCTCTCAGAGGTTTGTTTTTTCAATGATTGCAAACAGCTGTGCTACTACCTGTTGTTTCAAGCGTAAAATACTCACAGATGGTCACCCACTTATCTGATGTTCTCCCTACTGCCAAGGGGACACTAATCGTCAAAAGTTTTTGCAAACCACAGGTTTTGGCCACTTTTCCATTTGTTTCGTAAACTGCAGATTTTTTTATTCTTGTTAAGCATCGGAAGGTTGGATGAACGACTATAAATGTAAATATAAGTCAAATGAAACAAGTTTCATTTATAACATGGAAAGAGTATGTAACAGTGCATGTCTGACATCCTATTAACTAGTTCAAATTCTAGGCTGTCATTAAATTTAAATGCACTAGTTTACAGTTTCATTCCATGAAATAAAACAGTATTTAATGTCATTTGTAGAAAGAATGCCTCAACTTTTCTCTTGCTGTTACTGCTAGAGGTAGTTACTGTGATGAGTCAAAGATGTATTTTATTGCTAATAATGGTACTCAAATGGTGAACATACTGTAAATTTGTTTGCAAAGAAATATTGAGTGTATTTTTAGTAAAAAGTCAGTAACATGAATGTTAAATGAGTGTGTGCAAAACTTTTGACTGGTGGTGTATGTACATGTAATGTTCTGAAAACGCAGTACAATACAAAATAAAATAGACAATTTCACAGCAGGCAGAAGTCACTGTGCTCACATCCACTGAGTGGCAAATAGACTGAGTGGCAGCTTTAGCACTCAGCTTGAATACCGCAAAAAACACATCTAAAATGGGAAAGAGCTGATGTGTGGTTGATTGTACAAATTGATTTAATGAGAAACAAAAAGGAGCTATCTTTTTTTTTTTTTTAACATACTGTCAAACTAAATAAGTATCGGACGTGGATTATTCACATAGGGTTGATAACCGATCTGTCTAATTAGGTATGGATCGGTGCTGATACCAATCAGTGCATCTCTAAAAATATATATCATCATATTACACAGCCCTACTTCTGCCAGTAGTTTAAATAAATTGCAATTTGTGATCTGCTGTTTGAGAGAGAGTGGTTTACATTCATGCATCCATTTTCATCTCCATTCCAATGAAGCACATGTACAGTGATCTCCCGCTATATCGTGGTTCAGCTATCGCGCCCCTGCTGTATCGCGTATTTTTTCCTGAAGCATCACAATTCTCTGCCTATCGCATACCTTGCTTGTGGTCCGATTGTTGTGAGCAAACTTTTTGTGAACTTTTTGTTTTAAGTCCTACGATGGCTCCCAATCGTACCAGCCATTTTAATACGTTTACATCCGTTTAAAGCGTGTGGGAGGGGTATTTTAGTGCTTAAACTAT